>PVJX010000055.1:0-141692 GCA_004027295.1 Dolichotis patagonum
TTGTGTTTAATTTTACCCTTTTGATATAATTGCATGTATATTTGAGTGTGTAAGATGGATGACCATATTGCTGTTTTTGTCAGATCGTGGAGCAGAACTGTTAACAGTCTCACTGTTTGAATGTCTACTTTACATGTTTTAACTTTGTAATTTGAACAACTATTTCCAAGAAGTCAGTATGTAATTTGTCAAGTAATAACTTTAGTTTTTTTTTTTGTTGTTCTGTTCCTTTTTTCCTTGACATTCTACATTGTTGCTACCCTTTATTCTGTTTTTTTTTTCTCTTTAAATAAAATTTAAAAAAAAAGAAGAAGGAAGTCAGAGCATTATCAAGAAGTGCAGAGGGCCGTGGTCTGCAGCATCTTGCGAATGGCAACCTGGGCTGGTGCTCTTTGGACCCACTTAGCTGGGGGTGGTGACAGGAGCCAGCTGGCTCTGAGCAGGCGTGACCCACATGTATCTGAGGGGCTCCTAGGGTTTCTGTTCTGTTTCACTGTCTGTTGTCCTTCATCCTGTCTTTGCAGACACAAGAGAATGTGTCTTGGTGATCTTCAGTACCCCGTTCCCACCCGAATTTCTGGTGTTGACTCTGGCCTTTGTGAGGCCTCTCCCCTTGCTGCGTTGTTGGTTATTCAGGGTAGACATCAATGCCCCCATGCAGGTGGTGAGATCTTTGTGGCTTTTTCCCCAACTCCAGGCTCTGTGCTGATGTAACACTTGTCATAGGTTTTTGGAATCTGATTTTTGATTAGTCCACACAGAATTTCCCAAGTGAACTCACAGTGGCTTTGTTTCCCTAACATGGACAAAGCTAAAGTTAAAAACTTTCTTTTAAAGTTACTTTCAGTCTTAACTGTGTTATTGTGCTTCGTAAGACTCTGAGAAGAGACTGCAGTGCTCAATATTTCCCAAATGTATTTTTTAAAAATCAAGAATATTTGTTTTTTAAAACAAGATAAGAAAGTTCAGTAAACTAACTTGAAAACCATATTTTCATCACGTTTGAAGGGAAACAGGATCTTTCTTATGACACAATTTTGTCAGCTTTCCTCACTGTAAACCAAAGCACAGCAGGACGTGAAACGCAGGGAACTGGACAGAGCCGCAGAGCGTCCTCCAGCTACTTGCACTGACCACCACGGCTTCGGCCTGCGGCCTTGGCAGGCAGGTGTGGAGAGGCGTCTGTGATAGCAGCCTTGGTCTCACACAGAGCAGTGCTGACCACGGCCTCCGGCTGGGTGGACTGACAGGGCCCCGGGACCAGATCTGTGTGGGACACGGAAGCTGTGGTCACTCCCAGGACAGTTTGAGCTAAGGGTCAGGGCCATCGGGACCTAGGAAGCAGGCAGTCAGAATGCAGACTCCACAGATGGAAAATAGGTCAGGAGCCCGGGGGGAGGGGGAGGGTGTCAAGGACACCACCGAGGGCTTCAGGAGACATGAGCATTACTTTAGGGGATACAAACCTTTGCCTTTATCCCGTGACAGTTTGTCCACCTTGGCAGTCATTGTCTCATGACCCCAGAGCTCGCCTGTGGGGCGCCACCTGCTCCTCCATCACTTGCCACTGACATCCCCAGGGGCAGGAATGGTCTCCACAGAGTGCCCTGTGCTATGTGGGCACATGAGGGTCCTCAGTAAACAGGGGCCACCTCTCAGCGTTGTCCACCTCTGGTCACTCTGTCATCCCACCCTCTGTTGTCCAAGGCTCGAGGTTTGGGTGATAGCCATGCAATAGCCACTGGCCGTGGAAGTCAAGTTTAACTGGGGCCATGTGCTTGATTAGGCCTGGGTGGGGAATCCTGAGGGCAGCCGCATGTCACCCTCTGGAGGTGGTGTCACCAGATGGGTCCCAGGAGGGTCACCTGAAGAGAGGATGGGGACCTCTATGTGCACCAGGCAGGTTCGTGATGTTTTGTCGCAGAAAGGCGTTTCAGAGCGCGTCAGTGAGGGGCATGGGCAGATCTGAGGCAGAATCAAGGAGATGCACACTCTGAGAGAAACCCGAAAGAGCTGTGCTGTGGCCTGGGCCGGGGGTGCTCGTGGTTCTGAGGCACTCTGGAGATGGATGGCCTGTGATGCCCATTTCTTGAGTCACTCATCATGTACCTGGTGTCTGTCTTCCTTAAGGTCGGGTGGCCCACTCGTGGATTACAGCAAACACAGACTTTATCAAGTAGACTGAAATACAGATCGTCTGTGTCTGGCACTAAGCAATGTGGCGCCCGCTTCATAGTACTGTGTCTTTGAGAACGGAAGTGCTTGGGTTATGGAGTTTTAGTATCAGAAGGAAAGCAGAGGCTGGGTTTATGGACTCAGAGCTCCTTTAGGGCCGCTAGGAATCGGGGAGTGTGGCTCCCGAGGAGGGGAAGGTGTGGGTTACCTTGGGTCGTTTGGATGATCTCTGAAATCTGCAGTTTTCTTAAAGCTATGGCTTCCTCAAAATTACGGCTTCCCTGTCTCCTTTCTACCTGTCTTTGGCTCTCCATCCTCCCTCATTGCCAGGGTGATCCTAAACCTGAGTAACGCGTGCCTGACACCGGACGTTGCCTGTGCAAATCCACAGTGGTTGCCCATGTGGGCTCTGGGCCCTGTGGACCACGCTCGGGCTCTGTGACTGGGCTTCTGGAGTCCTAGGACAGCTGAGAACGCAGGGACCGTGTGAGTGTTTGGCACTCCGCCCTGACTCTGCAGGTCAGTGGCTTCACTGTAGAGCATCTCACCGAGGAGGACCGAGATCCCTTCTGTGAGCTTTGGTGGTTTCTGTGACTGTCTGGCAGGCACTGTGCAAAGCCTCCCTATGGGCTGAGAGCCCAGCACGCTGTGTCTTCCCAGGGCCTCGTCGTCTTGGTCCTAGAAATGCAGGAATTTTGCAAGGAGATTTGCAAGTGCGCCTTGCACTCTGGCTTCCTTCAAGCTTACCTGACTCCGGGGCCACGTCGCAGTTTCCGGAGAGCGTCTCAGACCAGGAGGACAGCAGCTGGTGTGTGGTCGGGGTCCACGGATAGGCATTCGCTCTCCTACTTCTCAGCTCCAGACCGAGAGGATGCAGGTCCACCACAGGTGCCCACTGGGAGCTCCCACGCCCACTTGGTCACACAAGAAGGGCGGAAGGACTCCGCTTGTCCTCTCGGTGCACTGTTTGCTACTGTGTTCTCTGCTTTCGGCCAGAAAGGGGCAGGCCGAGCCGTGTCCCCATTGGAGCCTTGGGGGAAGCTGTCCTGGGCTGGGCTGTGTGGCGCAGGCTGTGGGATGTGCAGTTCTGGTGCCCTCATGGGCCACACTCATTGCCTTGTGATCACGGAGGTCCTGGCACCCAGCAGGCCAGCAGGGTCTTTTCCTCTGGAAATGAGGAGAGCTGTCCCTCACTTGGGGCCAGGAGAGTGGCGGGATCCATGGGTGTTGGCCCGGTGTGGGCATGGACTCAGCACAAATTGGGAGAAGTAGCAGGTGCCGTTTCTTATGGCGTGGATGGCATCAGATACCAGGTCGAGGGACAGAGTGCTTCAGAGATCACAGGCCTGACAGGCATGGCAATGGGACAGGCTGGGCTTGCCCACTCCTGCTCTCCAGGTGTCTTTGTTGACCACCCGCGGTGCACCGGGGGCCATGCTCAGCTCTGGGGACACGCTGGGGGGGAAGCCAGGCCTGCGCATGTCCTGACGAGCTTCAGTCCAGGAGTGGCTGCCTAAGCCTGCACCCTGCATCCACTATGTAACGGAGGGTGACTTTGAGCAAGTTAATTAACCTCAGGGCCTCCGACTCCTCTTCTGTAGATTAAGAATAATTATAACAGACACTGCCTAGAAGGATTGTTCTGTAAATACTCAGAAGAGCGCGCCGCGAGAGTCAGCACTCAATAATAATCTCTTTTCATTTGCTCCCTCCTCTTCCCCGCCCTGTTGTAATAGAGTATTTGGAAGAAGGCAAGTTTATAAGAGACGTGTGTGTGAGTGTGTGAGCGCGTGCATGTGCGTGTACATACCTGTGTGTCAGTATATGTGAGACACTTGGTAAAGGATGCCTAGCCCAGCCTGAGAGTCAGAGAATAATGCTGAGGAAAGTCACCCCCAGAGCAGAAGAGCAGGTGAAGTGCAGGTGGCTTCCCAGGTGCTGATGTGGGAGGTGATTTTCACCTGAGACAGCCATCTGGGTCACGCAGCTGTGCTGTTCTTTTGACAGCGTAAGAAGCAGGGGTCTGAGGGTCTCCTCTTTTCTGCTACCAGTGATGCTCAGCTGTCTTTGTGCATCGGATCCTCTCAGCTTCTGCTTATTTCTCTTTCTCCATTTCTAGCCTGATGCATGTTCTCTGCATTTCTCCAGACTAGTGGTGTTGGAAGGGGAGAGAGATCTGAGAAACAGCAGGAAGGCTCAGTTCCGTCCCAGTGCACAGGAAGGAGGCTCAGTGGAAGCCAAGGCAGCCCAGGCCCTGGCTCAAGGGCCCAGAGGCTGGTGATGCCTGTACCGGACATGAGGTGCCCCGGGCAGGAGCCAGCTGGGGTGGGCACAACCGTGTTCCCCTGGACAGGGACGTGCGAGCCGCCCTGGATGTTCCGGTGGGGGTTTCCCAGCAGGGATGCTGAGGGAGCTCAGAATGAGCTGGAACCACATAGCGTGTAGCATGTGCAGTTGAGACACACTGTTTGGTTGGGTGTTGGCACGGTTGACTGTGGAAACTGATTTATTGATTGTGATGAGATTGACCTGCATAGACAGTGCAAACACGGGCATCTCGAGGATAGACACTACATAGCTTACGAGCTAAGCCCAATGGAATCCTATCTTCCCACTATTGTTGCCTGTAGCTCCCTTTTCTGGGGAAGCTTCCTGAATGAGGCCTCAGAGCACAGTGCCCCCTGCTGGTAGGAGAGGCAGCTGGGGATGGCCCTGCCCAGGGTGATGCAGGGTCAGGAGGGTGCTTCCTACCCTTTGCTAGGAAGCGCTTCCAACTCTCCCCGACCCTCCCTGGCTCCCTGCTTTATCTGAGAAGTGTGGGGGAGTGGTCTTAGCCCAACTGATTTTGAGCCCTGACTGAGCCACATGGACTAAACATACTTTGGGTTTGGGAGGCCTTTGCCAGACAGAGCCTTGAGCTCCGGCCTGAGCTGTGCCCAGCCCCCCTGCCTCCCCTTGGGGGAATTATGCTGATCTTGCCTGGCAATGTGCCTCCTTCCTGAGACAGCCTAGAGATGCATATTTATGTATTTCCAGCCATCACCCCAAGAGCTCAGATTTTCCTGTCCTTGGTGTCACTTTAATTAATATACTCCCATGTGCTGGGTGACAAAATTAGGTTGCAGGGGTGGCAGGCGTTTATATCACGGAGGGAAAGAAAAAGGTGTTTTGCACCATTTTCCTTCTTGAGCTCCGCTATTAATCTTTGCAATCAATACTCTTTTATTTTTGGCTCCAGAAGACGGTGGGGTGGAATCAGACTGTCGAGCCATGTAAGGCCACATCTGCATAAGTGATAGAGATGGTCTGTGGCTTTCATTCTGGGCGAAGACACGTGTCCCTGGCCAGATGTGTCGGGGCCAGCCTCTGTGATTCTCGTGCCAACTTTATGATATGTTTGATTTAGGTAAAGTGCCTGGAACCTGCTGGGACCAAGTTGTTATTAAACACCATCTGCAGTTTTCACTTTAATTAATATCCTAAGAATCAGGGTCCTGTGCTTCAGTTACCAGGTTAACCCGTTAGGCGCGTGGAAGGAAGGAGGGGTCCTGGGAGTGTGGAGCAGGGCGGGTCTTCAGGAGCGTTGGGTCTGTGCGCCATGGTCCTGGTCCTGGGCAGAGCCAGATGTGACCCTGGCTGTGGGGTCTGCTTGTGCGGAATGGAAACCAGAGTGTGTTGGCCCATGGAGAAGGCATCCCTCAGGGGTCCACCACGCCGACTTTCCTGGCCTCCACAACAGCTGTACTAGTGCTAGCCCACGCAGTGATGACCTGAGCGCTGACTAGCATGTGCTGAGGGGCTAGTGTCATTGTGCTGCACTGCTCAGCGTACTAAATGTGTGTGTGTGTGTGTGTGTGTGTGTGAGAGAGAGAGAGAGAGAGAGACCCTCACGATCTGAGCAGAGCTGGTTCCAGGACTCTCGTCACCCACAACTATGAAAGTCCTGTATGTAAAACCATGTAGTATTTGTGTAGGACCTACTTACATACCCTTGCGTATTTCAAATCAGCTCTAGGTTGCTTACAATACCTCATGCAATGTAAATGCCATGTAAGTAGGTATTGTATTGTATTCTTTCAGGACTCCTTACAAGAAAAAAGTCTGTATGTATTCAGGACAGATGCAATACTTTTTCTGAATTTTTTAACCTACAGTTGGTTGAATCTTCAAATGAAAACCATGGATTTAGAGTCAACTTATATATATAGTCTATATATGTGTATGTGTATATGTATATTATAAAAATACATTACAAAATATATATGTTATATATAACTTATAACTTGTATGATAAATAAAATATATATGATATACTATAAAATATGTGTGATAAAGCCAGGCATGATGGCACATGCCTATAATCCCAGCACTCGGGGAAGCTGAGGTAGGAGGATCATCACAACTTCAAGGCCAGCCTGGACTACATAGCCAGCTCAAGGCTAGCCTGGGTTACACAGTGAGACCTTGTCTCAAAAAAAAAACCCAAACAAATATATATATATATATGTGTATATATATATGAGTATAATGTGTAGATATGTATGTGTATATAATAGACTATATATATATATATATACAGTGTTATGCAGCATAAATCTATTAGAAATTAAGTGATTTTCATAAATTATATCATTTAATTTTTACTGCATTGAACTATAATAATAATAATTATTATTTCCTTTGGGGAAATGTAACCTAAAACCTCAGCTTCTAAGGGCCTCTGGGCCCTCCGAGGTACTTGTGGCTTAGCAAAGAGACCTAGCTCATTGCTTGGGCTTCCCAAGCACAGCTAAGGTTGGTTGGGGCTTTGAAAATACTTTGTCAGTCCATGCAAGGCACGAAGACTTGAATCCATTCAAACATCACACAAGATAAAAAACGGGAAACATAGCTTGTAAAGTATGGGCCACTCAGTCAGTCAGTCTTAGGTAGTTCCCTAGTTTTAAGGAGGACATTTGGGGGTCAGACCTTGCTAGGTGGAAAGCTTTGTTCACACCCTTCCTGGCCACAGAGCCACAGGCAGGCCACTTCTCCCTTGCACTGCAGCTTCCTTGCACGAAAATGAGATGTTCCTCCTTGCCTCTCTTGGGTCTGACAAGGACTTTTTACAGGTCAGACGCATGGGAGGAATTCTTCAAATAGCGAGACTGCTCTTGCAGGAGGCCCTCTAATGCACATGCGGGCTGAGAGGCTGTCATATGGCGCAGTGCCTCTCAAAGGGCATGGCACCAGAAATGGACTCCATCTAGCAGGGACACTGAGCCTTTCACACTCCAGAAGATGTCTCTTCACAGGTGGCCCAGTTATCCCCGCCTTGGGCAGCCAGTGAACACCTGGACTGAGCTGGCCATGGGGGTTATAGTACTATAGTAACAGCACATTATAATCAACATAAAGCCCAGACTGCAGGTGTGACTCACAGTCGGGGTCGTGTCATTCATCCATTCATCCTTCAGACAGTTCCACAACAGAGATCATTGGCTCCTATGTGCGGGCACCGTGTTAGGGCCTGGAGGGAAGTAAATGGGAAAACGTGGTCTTCACCATCATAGAGCGGTGGTGGGTGGTTCCCACAACCATGCCGGCAGCGCAGCCAGGTAGTGCTGACTAGGGCAGTCGCTGGGATTGTCTGAGAATATGGGCCTGTGTTGTTTCCTTGGGCAGCCTGAACAAGGTGCCACAAGCCGCTGTTCGGATGACAGAAGTTTATTGTGTCTCAGTGCCAGCAGCTGGAAGTCAAGAGACCAGGGCGAGGGCTGTGAGGCAGAATCTGTTCCCTGCTTCCCCCAGCTTCTGATGGGTGCTGGCCACCTTTAGTTAGCTCCTGGACTTGTCTGTGCATCACCCGACCTTGACCTTCATTTCCTCAAGGACTTCTGCCTGCATTCAAATTTCCTCTTTTTATAAGGAAGCCCCACGTGTGGAAGTAAGGCCCACTCTGTGACCTCATTTTCCCCCATTATCTCTGCTAAAGACTTTCTCTCCAAAGATAGTCACAATCACAGGTGCTGGAGGCGGGGACTCCAGCATTATTTTGCAGCTGTGCAATTCAACCCCTAACCAGGGTGGAGGTGTCTTCGACGGAACCTCAGCAATAGTGCTGTCCTATCCAAAACCTAGCCTATGAGGAGCTGGCTGCATGTTTAGGAGGAAATGTTCCCTGTTGTTATGACTGGTGTCCAGATGTCATCCCCAAACCCATGCAGTCATAAGTGGAGCATTTTCAGAAGTGGGTGGTCTAGAGTGTGTGACCCTAGAATTGATTCATGGTGCACAGCTAGGCTGAAGGCCAATAGGATTAAGGGGTGTCCTTACTAAATCAGTACGTTGATTGGTCTGGTACCACCCTAATCCTGATATCCTGGATACAGTATAAGGGACAGAAACAGGCTTGTCTTCTCTTTTGTTGCTTTTGCCATCATGAACTGTTGCCATGCCACCCTGCCTTGGAACCAGCCATCTATGAACTGAATCTCTATCAACTGTGAGCTAAAAAAAAAAAAAAAAAAAAACCCTTTCCTCCTTTCACTCATTGGTGTTGGGTATTTTGTCTCAAAAATGAGAAAGGAAACTAAGACAGAATTTGGTACCAGAGAGATGAATTGTTGCTGTAACACTTCCTGACCATATGGCTCAAGTACCTTCGGACTTGCTTGTGGGGAGGGGAAGAGTGAGCAGAGGTTCAGAGATGCCTGCTGGAAATGTAGAGCTGGAATGCCCGAGGCTGTACTTGATGTA
The DNA here is from genome assembly GCA_004027295.1 of Dolichotis patagonum. Lineage (NCBI taxonomy): Eukaryota > Metazoa > Chordata > Mammalia > Rodentia > Caviidae > Dolichotis > Dolichotis patagonum. Next base: position 8,914 of record PVJX010000055.1, read on the forward strand.
AGAGTCTGGTCAGAGCTCAGAAGACCAGAAGCCTGATAGATATTCTGCCAGTAGACTGGGCTCAGGAGGTTTCTGCTGGGAAGAAGGACTGCATTGGTTGTTGGGCCCCAGGTGGTATGTGTTGTACCTTGGCAGAAAGTTGGTATGCATTTTGTTTGTGTCCAAAGACTTTGCCTGGGGCTGTCATTAAGGATGGGAAACCAATTAATCTGGCAGAAGAAGTTTCAAGACAGCTTGATATTGAGGTGTTGGCATGGCCATGTTGTGGGGTTTTAGCCATATCCATGTTGAGAATCAACAACAAAGAGCCCAGCAGAATGATTTGAAAATGTCGTGAGTCTGGAAGCTCCAGTCAGACTGTGGACTGCAAAGATAGAGTTGAGGAGATCTTGATTGCTGAGAAGGAACAGGAGAACAGGAAAGTTGGCTTGAAGCCATCACAAGAAGCACCAGTACTCTACTTTTTTCAGACTCAAAATCAAAGTGAAAGACTTTGATTTAAGAGGACAGTGCTAGAGTACCATGTTTCAAAATTGCAGTGCCCTAGGGAAGTTGTTTATCATGCAATGATAGGTTCATAGGCATTTGAGCCCTACAACCAAGAAAGAAAGAAGCCAGGCTACTGCTCCAACTGGTGACAGACCTTGGCATCATCCACGTGGTGCTCGTTTTAGGTGCATGCAGAATTCAAGAACTGTGGGATCAGGAAGGCTTCCAGACAGATTTCAGAAGAAGGCCTAGGAGACCAGGCAGAGTGCCCCTGAGAGGACAGTGCATGGAGCTGTGAATATGAATCCAAAGGTACAATGGTGACCCCAGAAGTTAGGAGAGGTCAGGAATGTGGCTCTTCTGAAGACTACAAGGAGGGAGTCCAGCTGGCTGCAGAGAGAAGCCACAGAAACTACAACCACCATCATTGCTATAGGGGAGGAGCCAAGCCCTTTGAAGTTCACAACTTGCCACAGATTGCTGGGCATGCTGGACACGAACTTTAGGATTTAATGTTTGTCCTGCTGGATTTTGGTCTTGCTTGGGTCCTATTCTTTTGCATCCTTGTTCGTAACTTTTGGAATGGAATTGTCTACATTGTGCCATTGAATGTTGAAAGTGTTTAACTTATTTTTCATTTGTACAGGGGCTTGCCCCTAAGAGTTTTCCTTGGATCTCAGAAGAAACTTTGGACGTGGGCTTTTCAGCAATGCTCAATCTATTAAGACGTCAGCAACTCTTAGAGATGAATTAAGTGCTTTTTTTGCATCAATGGATATGCATGAGTCTTTGCAGGGGCAGAGTAGAATGTTATGGCTTTTGTCTAGATGTTCCCCCAAGCCTCAAGCAGTCTTAGGTGAGGCTTTTTCAGAGGTGGCTGGATCTATCATGTGTGACCCTGGAAATGATTCATGGTGCAATGCTGGGCTCCTGGACACTAGGATTAAGGGTGTGAGTACTGCCCACCCTCAGCAGTCTAGATAAGAAAAAAGGACAGAAAAATGCTGTTGAGGTCTCTTACTGCTTTTGTTGTGTTCCATCCACCGTGAACTGTCGCCTGTCTGCTAAGCCACCCTGCCTTGGAACCAGCTGAGCATGGACTGAAATCTCCACAATTGTAAGCCAAATAAAACTTTTCTCTTTTAACTCATGTTGTATATTTTGTTTCAGCAACAAGAAAAGTAACTAAGACACTTGTGGCAGATCGGAAGTACCTGGGGTAGAAGAAAACACCATAGCCTTGAGGGGAAAGTTTCAGGTTGGCCAGAACACAAAGTACAGGGAGGTGCAGGAGGACTAAGTGGGACAAATAACAGGTGGCACAGAGAGCCAGTGGGTCACTTTGTCCTGAGGGAGTAGGGAGCCACGCGCAGGTCATCCGGACAGCGTCATGGTCAGAATTATGTGTGGCAGGATGTCGGTCTTCCTGTGGCAGCGCACAGCTCCATTCTGGCGGGCCACATTTTCCTTGCAGGCTCTGCCTTAGTTTGGGTATGGGGAGGGCATGGGTTCACCCCAGGAGAGGAGTCTTGTGTATGGAAGGAGAAGGGAGCCTATCTCTGGTTGGCATTGGCCACATGGTGCAGATGGGAGAATACTGGGAATAACTCAATGTGGTGGGCGTGCAGTGGACAGGACTGGAGAGAGGTGGGCTTCCTCAGGTTGGCCCCGCCTTCCCCCTGCCCTCTCACTAGCTCACTGGGTCTTCTGCAGGATCCTCTGACCTGTGAAGCTTCCTTTCTTTACACGTGAACCGTCTCCTTTCCAGTAGATTCCTTCAGCCAACTGCCCTCCAGTTCTTCTGCCTTTCCTTCTCCAGCCTGCCTGGAAGGGAAGTTCCAAAATGCCTTTATAGAGAGCTGTACATGTCCCTGACTGTTCACCTGAGCAGAGCCTCCAGCCCAGAGGAAAGGACAGAAAAGCGGGGTGACGTGTTAGCGATGTGTGGCTTGTACATCTTGCGTTCCCGCCAACAAATTGCAGCGCAACATCTGCTGAGCTGCTGCTGGGATCTGGTGTAGAGTGCAGGTCTAGCTGGCCCTGGTGCTGCAGCCCTGAATCCCCGGAATCTCAGGGGGCAGCTTCTGTCCTGCCTGGCACAGATGCTCTGTGTATGCGACAGAAGGGGACATTTCAGGACCTTGTTTCTGGCAGACATGGCTGTCTGGAGGGGCATCAGGTGCAGAAAGAAGTGTCTTTGGGTGGATTATGCCTTTGAGGGGTCTCACAATGCTCATTTCTCTTGAAGGATGGCAGGCAGCTTCCGCCAGTAATGCACGGCCAGCTCTGCCCACTGCAGCAGAAAGTCCTCATCCCACAGAGAAGGGGCTTGGCTTTGCTTTGGGTTTGTGGCTGGTTCTGTGCATTCACTGTTTTTCATCATGAAGTACTGTAAGTCAGAGAAGCCCCTGGCCACCTGAGTGGATGCCTTTGAAGGGGGTGATTTACTTGTTTCCATATTGTGGCATGGCTGTGGCCTTGGTGTGACCCAGAGTTGAGCTCTCTGGGCCTGTTTCTGGGAAGCAGCAGCTAGTACCCAACAGGGGCAGAGCCACTGGCATTCAGACAAAGCATATTTTAATTGCCAGAGGTTTATGAGATCCTTCCTGTGGTAGCGCTGAGTTCCGACAGACACTGCGAAATGAGATTCCAGTTTTGGAGAAAGCAACCATGCTGTGGAGAAAGTTTGTGATTCTGCTTTGTTGGAAGAGAGAATCCTAAATAAGATCACATTTTAGTTCCAGTGCAGACCACGGGACAATGAAACATCTCCGTGGGGGAAGAGCTCACAGATCGTCTTGTCCAGGGGTTTCTACTGCAAACGTTCACAGAGCCAGACTGAGAACGTACATGTCAATCCAAAAGCAAAGTAAGTGCTGGACCTGTGAGGACCCAGAAATCACATGCAACTAAAGATCCCCAATTCAAAACAAATGCAAGCTGTGCCTGCCAGACCAGCCACTTCTGACCCGTCACACAGACTGGCTGTTTATGACCACTGTGTAGCATAATTCTCTCATTTAATAATTGGTATAACTGAGCCTCCTAACAATAGCTAGTGCTTGTGGAATGTTTCCCTCTGGCTAGTGCTGTTCTTAATGCTTTGCCTAAATTCCTTCCATCAAGAGTGTCCCTGCCCCCTGTTGTGTAGATGTAGACACTGGCATACGGAGACGTTAAATAGCTTCTCCAAGGCCACGGAGACCACAGTGGCAGTGTGATATTCTAAAGGACAGTCTGACTCCACTGCCCAGTCTGGGTGCCCTTTGAGCAGGAAAGTGCCCTGCTCACTGGGCAGGACCCTGGACTCTCAGGACAATAGCCCTTGAGCTGCTTCTCAAGAGAGTACAGATATCCCAAGGGGCAGAGCCGAGCTTGGTATCCTGGCTCACGTGCTCAGCTTTCGTGCCGACCAGCTGGAGGATGCTAGGTGAATTGGTGCAGTCTCAGAGTCTTGGGGAAGCTAGGTCCTGAGATCACGGGTGTGACAGCTTCCTCCCTGGGCACACAAGGATCCTGTGTTAAAGGGAACCACCCAAAGCCTGCCTATGTTTGATGCCCCTACATCTTGGAGTCCTCTGTGTACTTTCCCAGCAGCTTCTCCATGAAGCTTTATTAGCTCCACAGCTGGATTTTCACTCCCATTAGACCGTCCACTGTTGGACACCAGCACAGTTATCCCGAGTGTCTTGCCCAAGCTGCACAAGTTAATTGCATGAGTAATTACCCAGAGAGCAAGAAACATGACCACGCTCCATGCCGCCAGCATCCTGGTCCTGCAGCTGCAGACAGTGCCGCTCTGATGGACTCTCTGTGATGCCCGTGATGATGCCCACTCCGGAAAGCAGTAACCAGTCCCCGTCACCAGCCACAGCAAGTGCCAGGCTGAGGCTGTTTGGTTTGTGGGCCTCCCGGCGTGGTGTGGCTGGCACCTGGCATTGCGAATAGTGCTGCAAGAATCTTGTGTCCAAGAGAAAATCAGCTGTCGGTAAATGGCCCACAGCATAGGCAGCAGCCCTAACGGAGCAGGCTTGAAGCGATCTCTCAGGCATGCAGAGATGCAGGCCTGAGAACGCTTGGTGCCAGGTCAACCTGTAAACTCACCCTGGCCCTGACGTGGACCTGTTCCCTGAGCCTCATTGTTTCCTCGCAAGGTGGGAATAAGATCTTATCACCAAGGGTGATTCTGCAGATGAAATGAGCCAACCCTTGCAACAGCAGTCGGCCCAGAACAGGGCCCCTTCTATCCCCTGAACTCAAACAAAACTCATTATTAACAAACGCAGCTCTCTTCCCAACTCCCTTTGCACCAGCATTTATATCCTTGTTAAAATGCGTTTTCTGCCAGCATATTCAGAATAGCTCACACCTTGTTTGCATTCTACCTGCATGCCATAGTATTTTCTCTTGCTTTTCTCATGAGGGAAGTGCTTGAGTCTGTCTTCCTGCACGGTGAATACTGATGGCCCCCATCACTAAATAAACTCAGGGGGGGCAGTGCCTCCTGTGTTGTGATCCCTGCTGTAGCTGCTTTGGTTGGTTAGTATGTCACATGAATCTATCTTCTATGGGGTCTCCATCTCATCACTGAGGAGCCCAAAGCTTCTCTTTTAACGACCTCTCCTCTCAATGTCTTGGGACCCTTGAGTTCCGCACATACAGTCCTGTGCATGTGCACATGTATGTACAAAGGTGCCATATGCATGCGTGCACATGCGCACATGTACATACAGATGCACCCACCCGCGCTCACAGGTGCTCTGTCCTAAGTATGTAGGACATTCTACCCAGAGTGGCTTCCCTGCTGTCCAGTGTGCAGGGCACATCACCTGCACGTTTCATGCGTTCTGTGACCCCATGGTTGTTGGGGGAGCATTGATAGTTCATCATTTTCCCATTATCCTTGCGCTTCTAAAGTTCCATTATAACCATCCTCTAAGTATTTTATGGGCAGTTGTTGTCTCTCAAACCTATCCTTAGTGCTTTTAGTTATTTATCATTTCTGGTCCTCCTAGTACCTATAAGGTCTTGGAATATTTTGCTCTCTCCTAACATCCGTGATTTGAAAATACTGTTACCTTTGTTCCGAATGCCTTCGATCCTTTGTACTATGTATAAATTTCCTCTCTTCTTACGTCTTGACCTTGGCCTCACCTTTTATCTTTCCCCTGACATCCCGATGTTTGAGCTGCTGAGCTGGGATAGGCTCAGTACTGTTTCCATGACTCTGTTTAATTCTAGCAGTGCATTTTGCGTGATGTTTTCAGTTGTCTGCCTGCATGTTAATCCTACCCTCTGAGCTGCAGACCATGTACCGTCAGGATGGAATGAGGCTAAAGGGTACAGATTTTCGTAACAAGACATCTGAGTGTGAAGACAGTGCCTTGCCTTGTTTCTTCTGTAAACGTCCATCAGTTCCTTAATCTTTCCAAGCCTCTGTTTCTTCATCTGTAAAATGGGGGCGGGAATGATAATAACTTTATGAAAGAGTTATTGCCAAGGTTAAATGAAGCAGTGTGAATGAAGTGCTGGCAGAGTCTAGAAGCTACTCTTGTATGTTTCTTCTGCTATATCAGGTGATTACCAGGAGGTGGATGTGGAAGAGGAGCTTAGACATCTGCAAAAACAAGAAGAGGGAAGGAGGGATGGTGAAAAAGATGCAGCAGAGAGAAAAGAGACCAGGGCAATTGCTTTAGAGTAGGAGGAGAGGCAGGCCATGCCAGAGGGAGGGAAGGCACCTTCACAGCCTCCTGGAGGGCTGCTGCTCTGATTTGCATTTCAGTCACATTTATGACAGCCTTATAATGGATTAAGAGCCCCAGCACTGATATATTAAAGGTTAATGGTGCGTCCTGCTTTTGTATTGATTTGTGGCAGCAAATATTTGCAGGTACAGAGGGCTGGGAGCCAGCAGTGTTCTTGGCATGGAGGTGCTGCCAGCCTGAGAGGCTGCTTGACACAGCTCCCAGGACGTGGGAGCAGGGACCCAGGAGCCAGGGAAGTGGGCAGCTTCTGCATCCAGAGACAGGAGATTGTGCTGTCTGATGGATACCAACTTCCCTTACATCCATGAAGATGCTGGATCTCGAGCCTTCAGCACCCCAATGATGGACCCTGCAGAGTAGCATGGGAGTGTCTACCATGTGTCAGTGGGGAGGGATTGAATTAGGCCAATGTGTGGAACTTCCTTTAGGGTAGCATTGGAAGTTCTGCATCCCAGAAGCCTCTCTGTGCTGAACAAACTGGGATGGTTGCTCACCCCTGTTACAGGTGCTAGTCACAGAGCAATAAGCCCAACAGCCATGTGAACCAGCTGGCATATGTTTAGTTTTTGTCATAGGATTTAAGGGGAACAGTGTTTTATAGTAAAGAAGGGATCATTTGATCAGAGATTGAACACACCAGAGCAGCAGCCAATTAGAGATCTGAAGGAAGAGTCACCCCGCTGAGGAAGAGATGAAGTTACAAGGACCTCAGCAAAAGAAGACAAGAAGGTGGATGTGTTGGGTGCAGATTCTGAAGTCCAATCAGGACACAGGAGGATTTTGGATGTTGATTTGAGAGATAAAAGCCAGGGCAAGACTTTCATCCATGAGGCAACTGGATCTGGCATAGATTTTAAAAGAATCACCCTGTCTGCCCCTCAAGGGGTGGACTGTAGCAGTTAAAGGTGTATGCAGAAGAAACTACTCCAGAGGTGATCTCCACATAAAATGTTGCCTGATTCATAGGGGAGGTGAGGAGAAGCCATCAGATACCAGACCTATCTTGACAGTAGAGGAGATGGACTATGCTGCACTTACATGTGAGACATGCAAGAAAGAAAGGAATCAGCAAGGATTCCAAGGGTTTTGGCTACAGTGGTGGGAGAACTAGCAGAAGAGCAATTTTGGTGCTGAGTTTTGTAGTTTTAAGCTTAAGAGTTTGAGCTTGATAACTCCTAATGGAGTTGTCAGCTGGGCAGACAGTTGGAGTTGATGGGGTGGGTCAAAGTTGGATAACCCATTGGGAGTCACTGGAGTACCAATGAGTCTCCAGCCAATGGACTGATGGGGAGCCAGGAAAAGTGCTGTCCCCAGAGAATAGAAGGGATCTGAGGAAGAATCCTAGGATACTAGGATCCAGAGTCTGTGAAAAGAAAGAACTGGATCAGGTGTGTCTTCAAGATGGGAATAAGACTGCTAAAGAGTGATGTCTCATAAGCCAAAGGAAGGAAGCAAAGGCTTCAGGAAGGACAGAGTGATGCATCTGTCGGATGCTGCTGATGGGGGTAGAGTATGAACTGAGAATTGGCTGCTGTATTTGAGAGTTTATTTACAATCTTGACAAAATAGCTTCCCTTCAATGGTGGGTAGAAAATCGGAGTAAACTAGGATCATGAGAAATGGGCAGAGGCTTATGGAGATGATAACCATAGGTAATTCCAGAAGAAGAACTAGATGGTGAACAGAGGAAGGTACAATAACTAAGAAGGTTTTTTTTTTTTTAAAAAGAAGATGTACATGTTTTCAAGCTGATGGAAATGATCCATAAAGAGAAGCAATTTCATGATGTAGGAGACAGAAGTGACAACTAGAAGAGCAATGTATTTTGAGAAAACAGGAATGTCTGGCATTTAGGAGACAGAGTTAGACATAAATAGGGGCAAGGGCAGAGCAGCCAGTTTAAACAGGTGGTCAGGGAAGTAATTGGTGGTTTTAGAAAAGAGAGTTCATTAGAAAAGCAAAGTTCTTTATCAATGGAGTCTACTTTCTTGTACAATAACAAGCAGGGTCATTTTCTGAGAGTTACCCAAGACAGTGGGAGAATGAATTGTACGAAAAAAAATTTAGAAGATTTCTGGGCAACATCAAAGGCCCATTTGAAGTCAGTAGGGTTAGTGATTCCAAAGTTAGATCCAGCACCATGCCAGTCTCAGCCTGGAGTCTCCCTGGCGGTATTCATCCATTTGGTAATAAGCACAGATTTGCTTTGGAACACAGTTGATTCTTCCAGGAAGCACAAGCTCAGCCATGTTGTAGGGTGGTGCGGAGCTGAACGCCGTCCTTGTCCTGGGGAAACACAGCTGAGCCAGGGAGACAGAGCACATGAAGCGCAAGGGACTGAGCATCAAATAGGGCTCCTCCCAGAACAGGTAGGGAAACAGGTCCAGCAGGGGCATGGATCCGCCCTTCCTGTAGGTTGCTCAGTGGATGCCTCAGCATAGCTTAGCAGGCAGCAGGTGCTCCTGAGTGAAGACTGGGAGGCCCAGAGAGCAGGGCTGCTTGAGGGAGGCGGCAGCAGGTGGGGCACAGTGGGAGAGGTCCCTCTATGACTTGGCAAAGGGTGTGGACCTTGACCTCCATCCCATGTCATGACCTTGGCTCAGTGCCTGGGCTTCGGTCACTTGACCACCCAGGGGCTTCCTGCAGCACCCATTATTGGGCCTGACTCCCTGCCTTCAGCAGACAGGAAACGTGTGACACCTGTGCTCACCTTTTACAGGCTCATGTGCAGCCACCTTGTTGTGCTGTAGGGCCAGGGGACCAGTTCTGGGTTGAATCCAGGAAGAATATATAGAAATGAGGTGTCTTAGTCACTTTTCTCATTGCTGGGACAAAATAGCTGACACCCACAAGTTAAAAGAGGAGACGTTTCTCTTGGTTCACAGTTGTGGAAGTTTCAGTCCATAGTCAGCTGGGCAGAGGGGCATGGTGGAGAAAAGCGTGGCAGACAAAGCAGAGGGACAAAGGGAGGAGCCAGGGAAGGAGATGGACCCTTCCGGGCCAGCCCCTCACTCATCTCTTCCACCCAGATGCCATGGTCTAACAGGAAGTCAGCTGTCAGCCCAATAATCCGGTCACCTTCCAGAGGCCCTGCCTATAAGTGCGTGAGGCTTTGGGGACATCTAGATATGAACCATGTCACAAGGGAAACTTTAGTGGGGTGCTCAGGCTGGCATTTGGGCACAAGTTTAAAAGAGCTCTGTGGCTTGTGTTACTTTGCCATTCGTCACACAGCCCGCATCCTGGCCCATGTCCTGATACCAGGCTGCCCACAGCTTTGTGAAGCTAGGATTCAGATTTGCAGCCGCTGTGTGACTCCCCAGCATCAAGCCCTGCTGTGGCGCTGGATCTACGGAGCCCAGGGTGAGCCCAGCATTGGTCTCCTGCAGCGCCAAGGAGTGATCAGGTGGAGAAGCTGGCAGGCTGGCTCTAGCCGCAGTACCCAGGCTCCCGGGCAGGACGGCTCTGGTGGGTCTCAGCCTTGCCTTCGCGAGCCCGCTCTTCTTGGCCACTTGCTGTCTAGCACGAGGGAAGATACTGGGTGAGCAGTGCCCAGGACGTGAACGCGGATGGCTGGAGCACCCGCCCCGGCCTCTTGGTATTGTCATTCTCCCGTCGTCATGCGCGGCCCTCACGCTGATCAGCTGACCTCCCTGGCACTTTCCTCACTTGATGCGTGGCCTCAGAGGCTGCCCTCAGGCAACTGCTGACCTGAGCCTGATTTCCTACAGCCCGCAAGCCAGTGCTGCTTTCCTTTCTTCAAACATATTAAAGTGTCTGAAAAACAAACCACAAACAGAAAAGCAAGGGACATAACAGAGTTGTGTCTGTGGCCATCAGAGTCCACAGGCACTGTCTGACCCTTTCCAGGAAGTTTGCTGTCACGATTCAGCTCTAAAATGTCCCCGAAATTTCCATGTGAGTAGAAGGTGATTGCATCACAGGTTTCTGTATGCACAAGTGGGTTGATACACGGATGAGTCATAGCTGAGTGTGCTGTGGGGAGGAGCTGGGTCACTGCGGCATGACCTGCAAGGGTGTACACTTGTCCCTGGCTTCTCCCTTCTCTTTCTGCTTCCCGGCAACAAGAGTTGAGCAGCCTTCCCCTGCCAGGCCCTTTCTCTTTGCCATTTCTGCCTTGGAACTAGCTAACCATGGACTGAACCCTCTGAAATCTGTGGACTGAAGTAAAGCTCTCCTCCTTTCCACTGTGGGTGTCAGGTATTGTGTCCAGAGGTGGAAAGGTGACTAATGCATGTGCTGACCCCAGCATTATGTAACTGCTGTGGTGGTGTCCATGGTGCGGTGCTTGTCTCTTTCCCTAAGTGAACTCTGCAAAAGAAGGAACTCTGTCACTCTGTCCCCAGACCTGGAGCAGGACCTGACTCAAGCAGATGGTAAGGACAAAGGACGTTTTGAATGATAATTGGTAAAAGAGGGAAGTCTCCCAGGAATCCTAACCTTGCATGGAGAAGGCTCAGAGAGGACAGAGGCATAGGAGTGCCCTAGGGAGGAAACCCAGGAGGAGCAGGGTGTAGGACTGGAGGTGCTTCGGGACCCAAAGGGCCCACAAGGAGGTTGTGGACCCCAGGCGAGCTGTCTTGATCGCTTTGTTCTGTGTCACTTCTATCAGAGGACATGTGATAGCACAGTGAGACTGGTAGAATGATAGTAAACACATCCACACACTGTAGTTTACGACAGCTTCCAATTAGTGTGGCGAGTGTGCCCACCCTCCTGTGTCTTTTGGACCACTCCACTACTTTATTTTCTCCTTCAGGAAGAATAATAGGGCTTGGGATTTAGATTTATCAGACCCATGATATGGCAGCCCCACAGTTGAAATTCGTTTTTGCATATGCTGTGTATTGATTCTGCTCTTGTTGCAAGTGTATTTATCTCCATTGCCAATGTAAATAATTTCTGTTAACATGCAAAGATGTGTTTATAAACTCGGTATTATTGATTTTCCTCATGCTGCAGACACATTTATCTTTTTGTTAATGAAAATGTATCTAGGAAGTAGTAAGATTGATTTGTGGGGAAAGGTGTGGGGAAGACGGAGGTGGGGCTGGGCTGGGAGGTTGCCCTTGGCTATAGCTGAAGGAGACACTGGGAAGTTCCTGTGTGCAAAGCAGGGAACTGTTCTCAGCGGCGGACCATGCTTACAAGGCAGTCTGATCTGCTCATCGGTGTTACCTGTGCGTTTGGCAAGGGAAGACCCCCCTCCAAGATCAGCAATCCAGGGATGGGGTATGGAGAAGGAGCTCCCATTGGTCCCAACTCCAATTTCAGTAGACTTGGAGGAGAGGGCAGGCTTTGACTTGGGAAGAGCCCAATACTAAGCTTCATCCAAGTTGAGGTCAGCTGATGCCAGCAGGGAGCACCAGGGGAAGCTTCAGTGTGAGACCCAGCAGCCCATCCGGCCCGGCCTGGAGCTGGAGCTGTTGGGGCTATTTTCGCCCAGCTGCTCGTCTTTCTGAGACGGTTCCTACCATGTCCACCAAGCGAGAGTGCAGGTGCCTGCCAGTGGGGCCGGTGTCTCCCTGCTGGTCACTCGTTCAGACTGCTCTGGCACCCAGAGTGTGTGCTGTTGGTGGGGCTGTAGATTAGGTACCAGTAGGAAGTATTTGCATCCACCTTGACAGTGCGATGGAAGCAGGATGGGCCTCAGTTTCCTCCCTGAGTAGACCGATCGGCCAGTGGGGAGACAGGCTCGTGTTGAGTGTAATAACTGTGGTGTTTCACGTTCATCAGTTCCATGGCACTGGCATGAATGACAGAAACTAAGATCTCAGGCGTTAAACGCCTTGCCCCAGTCACTGCTTCTGGGACTTGCATCCTGCAAGTCATCCAGAGGGCCACAAAAACACAAGACTGTTGAGTACCAGCTCCAGTGTTTCTACTCTACAAGGTCTGGGGTGGGGACCAAGAGGGATGACAGAGGACCACATTGAGAACTATCAGATTACATCAAACAGCGAAGGTGTCCAGGGGCAGGGTATGAATCTGGCTCCATCAGGCTCTAAAGTGCCAGTGTTTGGAGCGTAAGAGTCACTTCACGATAACGGAGTGAGCTGTGTTCGCACGCCTGGGCTCTTCCTGGGGTCCCCCCTCCTCCTGGGACCACCTCAGGTTCTCCCTGTAGCTGCCCCTCATGACTCAGCGAAGGCGTCTTCCAGGCCTGGCCCTCAGAAACCATTCTCCCCGAGCCGCTCCTCGCCCAGCTGCTCACCGCCTCCCCAGCAAGGCCTCCTCCGTGGGCCCAGAGCCATGTGTGACCAGTGCTGGGTGTTCTGTTAGAGGACCAGGGAGAGGCTCAGGTTTCTTACTGAAACCATTAGCAGCTTCTTTGTGGCTCTGGGACCCCCCCGTCTTGTCCCCCTGTTCGGGTTCTGCTCTGACCACTCCCCTGCCACTGACCCCAGTGTGTACTCACCGTTCATCCCTTGCTCCAGGTGCCACCATGGGCCACCACCCGCTAGACGTCCAGGAGCTGTCTGGGGACTGCGAGGTTGAATGGCTTTATTGGATTGCACTGTGCGCGCTGGGTGGACAGAAACCCTCCTGCAGGCGGAGGGTTCTTCGCCGCTGTGCTGGGGCTGCCTGGACGTTGTTCGCAGTCGCTGCTGAAGAGAGGGGCTTCAGAGAGGCGCCATGTGGAGTGTGCTGCTTGGGCAGCAAGGCTCACTTTGTACCCTGGTGGGTGCCCTGGCTGGCTGCCGCGTCTGCCCGGCTGCAGCATCTGTGCGGCTGGCTCTTCTCGCTCTCCTTGTCAAAGTACACCCTGACAAGAGCACAGCCACTGGGGAGACCACAGCTTTGGTGTGCCATGACCTGGGCCTGCCCCGCCAGCCTCGCGGAGAGCCCACTATAGCTTTAGATAGGACTCAGGTCCCTACTGTGTGCAGGGCGTGCTAGCAAGGGCAGAAGCCATTGTTGATGGAGAGAGAGCGTCTGTGGGCGGAGCGATCACCGCTCCAATCTGAGAGCCCTGGGTGGCAGTGGTGAGTGGTGAAGGGAAGGTAGCTTGGGGTTGGAACTGTGATCTGAACTGGGACAGGCAGGAATGTGGGACCATAAACATTTGGGCGGCCTCCGTGCTGCCCACAGAGGCTCCCTTAGCCTCGGGCCGTGGCCGCCGTCATAGGTAACTGCCAGCACAGAGAGGCGATCTCATTTCAAGCTCGGGACGTGTCGGAGTGCAGAGCTTCCGGGCCGTTACGCATTCATCCCGTGCGTGTGGAAACTGCGGTAATTTAGAGTAGTTTAGTATTTAGGCTCAGCTGTGTAATTCATCTGGATATCTTCCTGTCATCAAAGCCTTGTGTTTGTTTGTATTACCAGGAGAAAAATTAAAAAAAAAAGAAGATGAGGAAGGAGACTCCCCTTCCTTTCATTACAGGCAATGATGACAGAGTTACAATCCTTGGGGGCCCTTCAAGCAAAGGAACATCATGCTTCAATTAGATATAAATAATGAACAGTAATTAGAAAGATTTCTTCATCGAATTTGTTACTTTATGTTTCCTTTCACCCGCAATGTTTTGAAACGAATGCTGGACTCCGCTGCTATGCTGCGTAGCTGGGACCAAAGGAGGGCCGTGGAGAGTGTCCCCAAAGCTGCAGGAAACTGCACCACCACTGGCCTCTCAGGGTGACTGCCCTGAAGGCTGCCGTCAGCCTGGGTCCAGAGCCCAGGCTGGATGCAAAGCCAGGGCTGCCGCAGCGCCAGGCCTCCTGATTCTTACGTCTGGGGGGACCCGGATGTCTAACCCCAGCTCTGAATCTCTGCTTCCAGCACCCAGGTGCCCCCTGCACTAGGCTTGTGACTGTAATTTCATAGTGGGCCTCTGCTTCCACCCCCAATTTGAAGAGACCTGGAAAGGGGCCCAGGGACTTCAGTTTGCTTGTCTGGACCCATAGTACCAGTGATTGTAGGACGTGAGCAGGCGGCTGAAGTTCGGGGTACCCTCCCGCTGTGCTGCCCTCTGAAGTCCCAGTGAGAGCTTTCTGTCCCTGAAGTCTGCAAGGTGCAGAGATGCCACCTTGCAGCTTCCCCTGGGGAGACGCACTGGCTGGACCTTCAAGAGGTGTGTAAAGTACGGGTGTGTGTGACAGAGATAAAGGGATTCCAGGCAGGGGGAATGGCACAGCCTGGCACCATACATGGGGAGTGGGTGGTCTTTCTCATTCTGAGATGGGCTGTGGTGCTGCTGGGTTTGCGACGGCTGCCAGAGATGGGGCCAGGAGATGAACAATTGCGTAGATCTGGTCGGGAAGATTGGCTCTTCCCTTGGGAGCAGTGACTCAGTGAAGGGGTGAGGGTAGAGAGTGATGAGGGCTGATAAAGAGGACGGACTGAGGTTTCCAGCTGAGAACTAAGTCAAGAGCACCCAGGCTGGAGCCTGGCTCTCCCCTGGGATTTCTCACTGTTGCAAATCTGTCTGGCTTGTGGCATCGTCTCCACACGCTGCCGGGTGTTGTCTTCCAGGGCTAAGGGAGAACTTTGCAGCAGTTGGTTCTTCCTGCTGGGACTACAGACGGTCCCGGTTAGTGATGGTTCACCTTAAGAATGTTTGACTTTGCCGTGGTGGTCCTGGAGCAATAAGCAGCCAGTACATCCACACTTCGAATTTTAAGTTTGGATCTCTTCCCGGTTAGCAGTGCGTGGCGTTATCCTTTCTAACCCTGCTGGACAGCAACCACCAGCCACAGCTCCCATCAGCCTTGGGGCCACAGAGAGAGACACATGGCACAGCAGTGTGCCTGTGATCAGAGCGTTTGGGGTGTGGGTGTTTGGTGGCTCCTGTGAGCTGCCCAACACTGTCTTACAGGCTTTGTGCTGTACCATTTTGCCCCACTCCAAGCCAGGGCCAGCGTCCTCAGTACATTCAGGGGGGCGAGGCTGAGCTCTGATGTCTGACAAGTTAAATGTAGTAAATGTGAGTTTCAGCTTATGATGGGTCTATTGGGTTGCACCCCATCATCCATTGAAGAAAATTTGCACTTCTCCTTCTGAAAAGAAATCTTGTCCTCTGTCACCAGCTCGGACATCTCTTCCTTGGATGCTGGTGGCCTTTCTGATGGGCTCACTCTGTCTCTCCACCATGAGCCAGGCTTGAGCTGCCTGCCTCTGCTCCACCTCCCACAAAGCCCAGGCTCAGGTGCTGGGTCTGAGCTTCAGCATCTTGTGAATTATTGCAACATTTGAAAATCAGGAAGTAAAAACAGGAAAAAATCAAGAAGTCTCCCATAAAATCTGATTTCCTTTATTTAAAAGAAAAAGGCACATTGGCTGGGGCAAGGGACTCAGAGGCAGTAGCTGGTGGGAAACCAGGACCCCTTCGAGCTTTGCAGCGGACCCCAGTGTGCGTCTGCCACACTCAGCTTGAGTGCCAGGCCCCAGCCTTCATCATCCTTGTCATCTGTCTTGCCAGCATGGTTCTTTCCTGTTCAGCATTTGTGGGTTTCAAGTTGGAGACCTTCAGTAATTAGCATCTTGCGTTACCCTACTCTTTTGTAGGACATTCGAGATGTCCACAGCTGACTGTAAGCTTCCTGAGGGCAGGAATCTTTGCATCCTGTCAGCTCGGCACAGAACCTGTCACCCCATGTACTATAGGCTCACTGGAACGTACCTGTGATGCTCTGAGGCCTGGCAAGTCCTGCTGTGGGTCCCAGGGGGTCCTGCTGTTGGACTGTAGGTGTGAAGAAGGTGGATGGTGGGCCACAGCAGGCGTGGCCTCGGGAGGTGTGGGGTCCTCCCAGATCTCGGCAGCATGCTGGGCAGCACGTACCCATGCTTCTCTGCATTTCAGGACATTCCAGGACCTGTCCAAACAAGTGGAGATACCTTACGGCACCGTCCGGGATTCTGCCGTCTACGAGTACTTCCGCGCCAAGGGGACCAACCCCCTGGAGCAGGACAGCACGTTTGCTGAGCTCTGGAGGACCATCAGCAAGAACGGGGGAGCCGACAACTGTGTGTCCAGTCCTTCGGAAGGGATCCGCAAGGTAGGTGGGGGCCGTGCCCTGCACACACGCCAGGATGGGGCTGTGCAATGCTGTCCTTGAGGTCTGAGACACCTCCCCAAGAGGCGTCTGTCTTCTAGCAGTCCTGCCGTTTGCAGGGTGACCCCTCGGCATGTTCTTCAAGCAGATGCCCATTCTTGGCTGCAGAAGCAGAGGGCTGCTCCTTAGCTGTCTTCTGGTTTCTAAGGGACGCTGGTTGGGTAAGCGTGGGCAAGCTCACTCGGAGGCTTCTGTCCCTCCTCATGGCCACCAGGGGTGGTGGCACAGAGGGCCTTGCCCACCAGACCAAGGACACTTAGTGAGAGCAGGGGCACAGTGCCAGATGGTCGATGAAGACAGGTGCCGTGGGTGCTGCCGGAGGTGGCGTGGTTCTGTCCAGGGACCTGCGCGTGCCATGACCGCAGTCTCCGATGTCATCCCTGCAGGCATGAGACGGATGTGCAGCCCCGAGGTCAGCAGACCATCTGCTTCCCTGCACAGGGCAGGCGTGTAGGACAGCTCGGGGAAAGTTTTGGGGCCACCATGGCTCACTGCCCTGCTCTTCGTGAGGAGCCCGACAGTACCCCATCCCGGGAGAGAGCGAGAGACTTAAGCCCTCCCTGGGAAGCCCTTGGGTGTCAGGGCAGAGCACAACCTGCACTGGTCCTGGTCCTGGTCCTGGGTGGGCCGAGTGCCTGCCAGGACGTGCTGCCGCACAGTCCTGCTGGAGGGGACCTTTCCTTGTCACTTAGCGTGCTGAGCTCTGGAGCCTGACATGTGGGTAAAAGCACTTTTCTACAATTCACCAGCAGGGTGAATGGAACATGATGTTTGTCCTCCAGATCTGGTACCTCTTGGAGCTGAGGGAGACCAGGCAGCTTCTCTTTAGAGACTGAAAATATCTAAAAATGCACAGGGTGGTGGACTTTGGAAGTTGATATTTGAATCAAAATAATAGAATGCAGTGTAGAGGTGCTGCCCGAGGTTTATGAGATTTATGAGACCTCTCAATCCCAGGTCCACTGCTAAGGTGGGGCTCTGGCTCCAGCTGCAGGGTCTCCTTTCATGCCTGACAGCGAATCTCTGGGGCTGCAGGTGACCTCATTTGGAGATAATGAACACACAGTTGATTTAAAGTCTTTCTAGAGTGTGAGCCCTGAGCTGAATGGCTTTCGAGTTCCCTTTCCCAGCTGGCTTTGCTTGTGAGGCAGAGCCAATCCTCCATCCGCGTAGGGTCTTATGGAGATTCATTGCAACAGTGCTGTAAAACGCACTTCTTACAAGAGAAAAGAGAGCTACTTTATCACAAGGCGCTCTAAAGCAGGGATATTTACAACACAAATAACCGATACCCCATTAGTATCAAGGATATATCATGAACTTTCATAAATCAACAAGAGAAGCCCACACAATTAAATAGAAAAATGGGCAAAAGCTTTGCATAGGCCTTTCACAGATGGGGCAACACACATGGCCAGTAATCAGAGGAAGAGATGCTCCAGTCATCAGTGACCTGAGAAATGCAAATTGTGATCATAAGGATGTGTCATTTTAGGCCAATTAGATGGGCACAAAATGAGAGGTGGTGGAGAGGAAGGAATAGCAGGTGCTTAATTACTGGTGGGAGTGTACTCAGTACAATCACTTTGGAAGAGAGTTTGTCATTCTCTTGTAAAATGGAACATCACATACTTTATGGTCCAGCAATTCCACTCCAGTGTGTCCACCCACAATAAATGTCCACATACATTTCTGTAGACACGAGAGGCCATGGTATCATTGCTTATAGAGCCCAAACCTTGGAAACCTTCCCAATGACTATTAACAGGGTAAAAATTATTATCCACAATGAAATGCATGAACTGCAGCTGCATTGAGTAGGATGGATGGACCTTAGCAAAATATTATTGAGCAAAACTGTGTTATAGGCAATTTCGTATGGGTCAACTAATAGAAAATAGCATACACCATCACACCCTTTTAAAAAGATATAGTGTACTCTCCTACATGCGTGCAGAGTAACGATGATTTAATGTGAGACTCACCATAGTGGTTGCCGCACGTGGGAAGCTCAGAGCAGCAGGAAGGGAGAAGCATCTTGCGGTGTGTAAATCAGGGTCATGTCAGGTGTAGGCTGGCGGTTTTCTGTTCCTTTTTCATTTCTCATTAAGATATATACTAAAGGATTTGATGCTAGAAGAGGGCTATGCCTGGAGAGATGGACAGATGTCCTAAAGTAAGGGCTGTCAGGAACACCGTTCTATGCACCTGCCTGCTCTCCCAAATAAATAAATCCAGACAGAGTCAGGCAGTATCCAGCCTCCCACATGTGCCGGTCCCTTCCTCCTTTGCTCTCCCTGGCGTGTTTAGGAAGGGAAGATCATACCACTAAATCCTCGTGCATGGTGACTAGTATGAAGATGGGTCACCCAGGAAACGCCTCTTCCTTGTCACACTCACCCTAGCTCCTCAGTGGTACCTCACACACTGTTCTTCAGCTTCTGCTGAGTCTTAACCCTCGTAGTCACTTTCTCATCTCTAGGACAAAAAGCCCAATACCCACAGCTTAAAGGAAGAGAGGTTTATTTTGGTTCACGGTTTCAGAAGTTTGAGTCCATGGTCAGCAGCTCCGAGGTGGGAAGGCATGGTGGAGGGGCGTAGTGAAGCAAACGCTGCTCACAGCGTGGTGGCCAGGAAGCAGAGAGAGAACGGAGGGAAATGCACCCTTCCAGCATGGCCCCGGTTCCCCCACCGCTAACCAGAACCCACCTCCTAACAGCAGGTCCGGCATAGCGCCCCATAATTCAATCACCCTCCAAAGCCCAGCCTCTGAGGACTTGGGGGCCGTTGTTGACCTAAACCCTGAAGTTATTACCCATGAGTACAAGTGTAAAGAAATAGGTGGTAAAGAATGCAAATGAGGAAAC
The DNA here is from genome assembly GCA_004027295.1 of Dolichotis patagonum. NCBI lineage: Eukaryota > Metazoa > Chordata > Mammalia > Rodentia > Caviidae > Dolichotis > Dolichotis patagonum. Next base: position 28,109 of record PVJX010000055.1, read on the forward strand.
AGATAGTAAAGGGTGACTTTTCAGTATCTGCCCCTTGCTGGTACAGGCTCTGTTATTTTTTCCAGTACACAGGATGTGTCACTTTGAGGTGGGTTTAGGGGTCACACATCTCCCTCAGCATTTGAATGTCCAAGGAAAAAAAAAAGACTGCTTGCACTAGACAGACGTTAAGAATTTTATAACTAGTGTCATAAAAGCAAGTTTATAGTATTGTCAGAAAATGAAGTGGGCTGCACTTTTTTTTAATTGGAAAAAGAGCTCAATTCACTGTCAAATCCTCCCTTACATTTCTGTCCGGATGGATATTGGACCAAAATGTTCCCTTTCCTCTGACACTGTGGAGCTGTCCCTCCCTACACCACCAAAGTCCCCCTGGACCTGCAGAGGACCAGGCTGGAAATGGCTACGCCCAGCGATGGTCATGCCTTAAATCCAGGAAACATAGGAAAAAATGTCCAGCAAGTAGGAGATACAGGCCGGAGCCCGGTGGTCAGGTAGAAGTTGTCCCAAATCCCAGAGTGTCCTCTGTGCACGCAGAGCCCTGTGCAGTCCAGGCAGCCCGACAGAAGAGAAAGGGACCAGCGAGGGCCTTCTGGACGCTTCTGTAGCCATGGAACGACCATTGCACTTCTGATTCCCAGTTGCTCTTTGGTGACTCCAGCGTTATTTCCAGAGAGCGTGTGACGATAGAAGAGGGTCTAATTGCTACTGAGGTCAAAGAGCTTGGCGTCTGGCCCACCTTGGCGAGCTGCGGTTATTTTTCACCTGGAAGGACCACAGCTCTTAATGAGTTGAAACCAGTTCAGGTGGGACATTGCTTCACAAGACGTGCTCTCTTTGCTACAGCAGCAGAACAGGACAGGAGTTTTGTTACGATTCGCCCATTGGCTAGGATCCACTCTTTTAGGATCCTAGCCACTGAGGCAAGAGGAGCATGGACCTCACTGGGCCCTGTGAAGGCAGCAAGAAGGAGTTTAGGAAAAGGAGAGCCAAAGCACACACTTCTGACCGCAAACCTGCCGTCACCCGGTGCATCTCACTGGTATCCAGCGTGCCAGCCTGAGGCAGGGTTTGCTGTCTGACTGAGCAGACACAGAGCATCAGGACACCGTTCCCACCCTTCGTCACAGTTACCTTCCCTCCACTCACCGCTGGCAGGGACAGGGATCTGCGGGCCTTTTCCCGATAGCCTTCCCTCGAGGTCTTTCCGGACATGTCAAGAAAGAGGGGATGGCAGCGGCCTCTGTTCCTCTCTATCACATGCACCACCAGGCCCGAGGAGGACTGGACTACTGCCTGGAAACCACGGTCCTGACGGTTTCTGTAAATAAGCCTTCCTTGAAAACAGTCCAGCCTATTCCTTCCCTTCCATGTATGTTACTTCGGCAGGATTGAATAGTGCGACAAAGAACATAAGGACTTGACAACGTCAAATAGTTATTATCTAGCCTTTTGCAGAAAAATGGGATGGTCTGTAATCTCGAGCAGAGCCCTTTCCTCTCACCTCGCAGCTCCCCGTCGTCTGGTAGCTTGTGATCTCTGCCCTTTCTCGTCTTGTCTGGTCTAACTCCGGGGGCCTAGCAGCTTCTCTCCCCGTACGCTGGGACCCATTTTTGTCCCAGCCTGGCCTAGAATCCCCTTGAGCTCTCATCAGCAGGCCCTGTCCCGGGCACTGTGCCAGCTGATTTGCATATAGGATTGCTTTCATCCTGCACAGCCTGTTCGCTGGCCATTGTCTCAGAAACACAGAAAGAAGAGCCTGGCCTCAGAGATTTTAAGTGCCTCACCAGAGGTCACACAGACAGGAGTTAGTGGGCACCCTGGCATCCCATCCTCACCCCGACGTTGCCTCGTTCCACGGGATATTCTGTCCCTCTGTGCCCCCCACATTTTATTTGCACCCTCTGTACTTACGTTCCTGTTTTCTGTCTGCTTTCACGGCAGTGTGGCAAGACATACGCCTGCCTTCCAGTTTTAAAGCCTTAGCCCTCCTTCCATGTGTCATGACAATGATTATTTAAGTTTGTGATTTTATTTTTGGTTTCCAAATTATTACAATCGTCAGTTGACAAAACTTTGCATTGCAGAATTGAGCTGGCAAGTGGTGCAAATTTATATGATAATAACGATGTCACCAGAAGTCAGACTTTAATGTTGCTGGTGCAATGTTCTTTTTTTTTTTTTTTTTTTTCCTCTCCTGGAGCTTAACTCTATCAAGTCACATTCAGCATAACACAATTTCTGTGCAATGCCAGGGCTGACCCGGCCTGCCAATTGATTAAGCCTTTCCATAAATCAGACCTAGTATTTAATAACATTGTCAAATAGGATATAGTGTTAATAGTTTAAATGTCAATCTTTACAGCTCATTGAGCTCTTTGAATAAATAGGAGAGAAGCTTGTCTCAGGCCCTGTGGCTGGAGACAGTATTTTCAGGAGGAAGTATCTTCCGAGGCCAGCGGTCTTCATAAAGGGCAGCTTTTTCCACTATGTGAGTATCGCCGAGGTCATAAAGTGTGAATGCCAGTGTAGAGAAAACATGGCCCCCTAAGCAAATCTGATCCTTCCCACTGCTGATCTGATACTTGCCTTGGATGTGCCTCCCCACACCTGCACTTGGTCCTGTCCTCCTCCTTTCTGCTCTGTGACAAGGGCTTCTCTCTTTGTCCACCCCCTCTGCTGAGCAGCAGGGACCCTGTTTGGTGGCAGCAAAGGTGGTCTCCGGAAGGCCCACACTCTTCTGTGGAAAGAGCAGGAACTTTGGTCCCTGTGCACTGACTGTCCCGCTGGAAGGGCAAGGTGAGGGAGGTAACCACGTGGGTGGTGGCACACTGGCTCTGTGCAGGCTGGGAGGTCCTGCTGAGGAGCGAGGCACTTACGTGAGACGGTGTTTCTCTGTGCTTCGGGCCACTTTATTGAGAGATCCGGAGGGTTTGGCCTAGACCCTGGGCAGAGTGCAGCTCTGACCTCTCAGAAGGAAAGTCTGGTGGGATCCATGTAGCTGTCTGCAGCAGGAAGCGTCGGCGTTGCTGTCAGAGACAGCGTCGGGCCTCACAGTCAAGCTTCACAGTGAAACGATGTCCTGGCCCTGCTTCCAGGGCTGAGTGGGCCAGGGCATCTCTGTGGCTCCATTCTTCTCAGCCTCTCATATTTTCGGAGAGCTCATTTCTATCCCTTTTGTACTTGCTTAAAAGCACTTTTTCCATTTTGTGGGTTGGCTGGTCTTGTCTCTTTACCCATTCATTTATTCATGTACTCACTTACTCATCCATTCAACAAGTGCAGTTGGAGTCGTTTCTGCCTCGGAGTGAGGAAATGTGAGTTTAAATTCCACTCGCAACCTCATTTAATCTGTGGCTTTGAGCAAGTGAATTCACCTTTCTGAGCTATCCGTGGGACTTCAGAAGTGCTGGCCCAGCTGAGATGTGAGTTTATCAAGGTGTAAAATCTAAAGCTCTCCACGAGCACTGTACATTCATAGATGTCAGCGCAGTCTCAGCTTCCACCATCAACGAGGGAAAGAAGATGAAAAAAAAATAAAGACAAGTAGCAGCGAGTCTTTTCATGAGGCACAACCGGTGCACAGATAGATGGTCACGTATCAAGTGTCCATCTCCGGAGTTTAAGGAGCTGTAAACAATTGTTTAATCACCATCAGAAACAAGATATGGGGCACGTTCGTCACCTTCAAAAGTGTTCTCTTGTTCACCCAAGAAAACGTTTATGAGATGTACCCATAGATGTGTAGGTATTAGTACCGTACTTTGTTTTCCTTTCTCTTTTCCTTTGAGTACTGTTTGCTTTCTAAGAACAAATCTCATGTTTTTATCCATTCTCTGGTTGGTGTACATGTGTGCCGTTACCAACTTAGAAACATAATGAATAAGACGACGCGAATCTTCTCATACAAGTCCTAAATGGAGATAGGTTTCCATTTTTCTTTGCTGAATACCAAAGGGTTGAATTCCTGGGCCATAAAGTAGATGCTGTCTGAAAACGCCTAATTACCTCTAGTGTGGTACAGTTTCGTGCTCCCATTAGAAATACGCTGCTTGTATAATTTAAGTTCCAATTGCTGGATCTCCCTCCTGTACTAGTCTTGTCGGTCTTAGGGACTAGCTACCTTATAGCCAATTTTAACTTTGAAGCTAAATTGTAGCCAGTTCAGTGGGTATAAATAGGTATTATTGTTTCAATTTAGTAACTGGTGATGTTGAGCGTTTTTTCATATACTTATCGGTCATAGGTACTACAAACGTAATTCTTTGTCTGTAACTTACCTATCCATTTTCTTAATGGTATCTTTTGAAGAGTAGGAATTTTTAATTTTAATAAAATGCTGCACGTAAATTTTTTCTTTTATGGTTGATGATTTTTTTGTGTGTCTTGCCTGAAAGTTTTTCCTGATTCAAAGTAGCAAGTTTTCTTCTAGAAGTTTTTGCAGTTAGTTTTAAGTTGCATCTAAATTCATGCTTGTGTGTAGAGTTAGTGCTGCAGAATGCATTTTGTATCCGTAGGTACAGTTGACATGGCATTACCTGTTTTTTAAAAAGTTCTGAATTCATCCCACAAATAGATGAGATTCCTTGGTTGGAAATCAGTGTGCTGTGTAGTATCGGTCTACTCCTGGTTCAGTGGTCTATCTTTCTATTCTTTTTTATTTAAACATATTTGCTTTCAATTTATAATTTGATTTTTAAAAATTTAAAAAATGTATTAGTACAATTTAGCAGTATGTAATAATTACATTCATTATGGGGAAGTTGGTACATGTACATAACACATCTTAATTCTTTTTATTCTTATGTCAGTACAAAAATAATCACTAAATTATTTACTTAAATTAGGCTGGGTAAGGCTCCCAAATGTTTTCTTCTTTCACAAGGCATCAGAGCTATTCTAGATCCTTTGCAGTTCCATTTAAATTTTAGAGCCATCTTTTCAATTTCCTCAAAGGAAGCCTATTGAGATTTTGGTAACTATTACACTATAGATAATTTAGAGAGAATTTATATTTAAAATATGAAGTCTTCTTATCCATGAACATGGTTCTCCAATTCAACATAAATAAGTTTGACTTTATTGATTTTTCACTACTTCAAAGAAAGTATTTTGTTGACTTCAGGCTTTTGTAAGTAATTTTTCTATTTACTTTGCTCCTAATTTGCCCTTTCTTCTTCTGGACGTTTAATGATAATGTTTACGTCGTAATATTTACATTTGCTTTCTTTCCTGATATAATGCGTACAGCTTACATTTTCTTCGGAGTATGGCTTCAGCTGCATCTTGTCAGTTTTTATATTGTGTTTTTATTCTCAGTTGAAAATATGAAGCCTCTGTTGATAATAACGTACTATACATTTCCAGAATGCTAGAGAGAGATTTTGAAAGTTTTCACGACGCGTTTTTAGGGGGTTTCACCTGATGAAAGCGTTACGCGGCAAAAACATGTCTCAGAATTCAGTGAAACTCCATCGATGTGTGCAGTTTTATGTGTGGTTAAAAATTAAAATAATAAGCAGGTATTAAGAGATTTTAAACAAAGAGACTGACCTGTTCAATGTAACTGGTTTTCAGAGGACACCTACTGAACTCTACAGGAAGCAAGTGGCTGTGATTTTTTTCCATGCTGGAAAAGACCAGGAGGGAACAGAGGAGGGGTTTATTCACACAGTGAGGTTAGAAGCCTCCTAGGATTGGCTCATGTCCACACACATTTTATAATCCATATGCCTCAATGTCTTTCTGTTTTGAAGACAAGTCAAAAATATAAGAGAATGCAATACTAGGTTAATAATTCTATGTGACGTGCTACAACTCTCTTGCTGAAAATGCAGAAATTACTTCCCCAAAGTTTTAACAGTTTCAGCATTTTTCAAACGGCCAAGTCAAAGTCTCTTTTGAGATTCAAGCCAAAGTTTTTCTGTGCGCCTCTGTAAAAAGAAAACACAAGTTACATAATCCCAAGGCATAGTGGCACAGGGCAAACGTTCTCATTCCAAAGAGAGAAATGGAGGAGTAGAGAAGAATTGGACCCAAGCATGCAATCATGCACTTCACATACAGTAACTGGGACAAGTCCCGGTGATATGTGAGCTCCACAGGGCTTGGGTACCTCCACTGTGATGGCCCTGTGTGTTGCATCTCACGTCGTCTCTCTCTCCGCCTAGCTTCACTGACTGCCTATAGCTTCTCGCAGCAGACATCCCATGATCCTGGTACCTCCCACTTCCTGCACTGGACCTATGATTTCATCTCCACAGCTTCAGAAACTGCCTTCCCAAGGGCTACTCATCTGGCTCCCCAAGCTCCTTTTAGGTGGAAGCATCCCTGACCCCACAAATCTTTCATTCTGTGTCCTGGTAAAACCAGCATTGTGTGGATATTGGCAAGGTCTGCTGTGAGCAGGAGCAACAGCCAGGCCTCTTTGGACCATGGCTGGAGTGACCTCCAAGTGTCTGTGTGGGTGAACACAGTGAAATGGGTCTCAGAGAATCAACTTCTTAGGAGAGTGGTGGTGAACTTAGGCACAAGTGCTGCAGCAGGCTGTTTGTTATCATGGAAAGTTCTAAAGGTTTCACCATCACTATCCTAGGAGATTCTTCTTGTACAGTGGCCCCAGGACTGTTTTCAAAGGAAAGGTGAATATTTTCTGCTATCACATAATACATATCACCTTTTGAACCCTGTGCCGTTTGGCCTCTTGCTAATTGCTTTAAAGCAGCTTTCTTTTCCTTGTACAAAGTACTTGGTTTCTTTCTAATGGTACTAATTTCTTCAACTAGCACACTTCCTTTGGCTCCAAATTTACGCATGGTTTGTTCTGGAAAAAAATTTAAAATTTTCAAGTCTTTCTGTTCTGCCTTTTGCTCCTGATTCTTGCTACAAACCTTGCTAAAAACTGCCAGCTGTACCCATGACAAAGCCTGATTATTGAGCTTCTTTAAATTTCCTCCACAAGCTCAATTAGTCTGTTATTCTTAATCTCAGCTATAGAATTTAATATTTTTCCTGCTGGATTTCAATCCTGCTTTTGTTTTATTCTTTTCTATTTCCCTATTCTTCCCTTTTGGAATGGGAATGTTTACTATGTGCCATTGTATGTTAGAAGTATTTATCTTTCTTTCTGAATTTTACAAGGGCTCCCAGCTAAGAGTTTGCCTTGAGTCTCAGAGGAAACTTTGGACTTACAAATTTACAGTAGTCCCGGAGCTGTTTAAACTTCATTAATTCTTAGAGATGAGCTAAATGGATTTTGCATACAGTGATACATATGAGCCTTTTGGATGCCAGGGACAGAATGTTATGGGTTAGATCTAGAATACCCCTTAAAAGACCCATGGGTCAGAGCTGAATATGCTGTCAGGAGGTGGAGTTTAGGTGGAAGAAGTGTTTCACTAGAGGAGACAACTCATAAAGTCTCAAGACATGAGAAAACTGGAGATAGATTTTCTGCTATAACATAATACATATCACCTGCAGCTCAATTGGCAGTGGAGTCCTTGTTCTTAGCTAAAACCTGGCTTTTATGGACCATGTTCCTAACTGCATTCTTGTCTTCTGAGTCTGATCAGAATCTTCCATAAAGTTGGTGTTATTACATTCTAGGCCTTCTCTAGTCCGTATTTCAAAACTTTTGCAAACTCTTCCCATGAACCAATTCCAAAGGCTTTAAACTGCATGGTCAGGTATGGTTACAGCAATAACCCTACTCCTGGTACCAGTTTCTGTCTTAGTTACTTTACTGGTCCTGAAACACAATATCCAACACACAGAATTTAGAGGATAGGTTTATTTTGGCTCATGATTTTTAGAGAATTTAGGCCATTGTCAGGCATGAAGGGGAGAGCATGACAGAGGAGAGCTGTTCATTTCTTGGCATTCAAGAAGCAATAGGCAAAGGGAGGAGCCAGGCATGCAGATATGCCCTTCCAGATCACACTTCAGTGATCTGCCTCTTCCACCCAGACACCCTCCTAATAGCATACTCAGCTCTGAACTCTTTGGGGTATTAATTTACTAATTAGTATAGTACTACTATGACCCAATCCTTCCAAAAGCTCCATCTCTGAATATATGATTCTTTTGGAGATACAATCCAGATATAAACTATAACAAAATAACAAAATGTCAGACGTTCATGACCCACCTAGATACACACAGAGGTATTCATCACTAACCCTCTACATGGTTCCTACACCAATCATATCGAAAACTAATCTTAATCATCACAACATGCTTTAACCTGAGGTCTGACCCAACTCCAAATACACTTAGATATCCCAAAATTCATGTCACTGTTAAAATAGTAAACAGATTTGAGAGGAAAATCTTTAGGCTATATGTTTATAATTTGTTGGGAGCCATTGAAACTTGAAATTGAACACATGTGCAGGGCTGCTACATGGCTGGAGCAAGGTAAGATAAAAACTGTGGACACCTAGGTCCAGCTCCGATTAACTAAATAAAGGCTGTAGCCCCAGGCATGTCACCTCTGTAGTGAAATGCAACATGGAGATCTTTTCCTAAGATACTTCTCCTTGTTAATGTAATTTGTTACTTGCAAAGTCCTTGAGCCACTCCCAAGGTCTGTTTAATTCCCTTTGTTTTCCACTGCAACCCCCTAAATAAATACGGGCTATCTAGAGACATCCCCTGTCTTACTTCTCAGATTCTCAAACTCGGTAGAAGGGATTTTGATCCTCCTGGAGCCCAAAAATCATACTACTTATCTCATTTACTGTAAGCTGTCACTGTATACTTATTTGGGACACTGGGGATCTAGGCCAGGTCTCTGATAATAATTTACATGTAATATGTACTCATTAAGGGAAGTTTAAAATGTCAATAAGTTAAAAAATAAAAATATGCAGAAGAAACCAAATCAGAAATTTTTTACTATATAAATATAACTCCATGAATTCTTTTACATACTTATCTAGTTTTTTGAACTTCTACCAAAGTTTACATAATTATGATATTATAGAAAATATACTTTATCTGGCATTATAATAGTTCTTAATAAAAATCATTAATGACTTAATATTTCCTCCGTAGATTTCAATGAGTATATCTCAGCTTTCCTTTTTTGTTTGTCATTTGGCTGATTTTTAATTTTTCACATATATAAGTAACATTGTACTGAACATATTAATGACTAATATTTTTTAGTTACTACATTCATTTCTATAAGAGTTATACTGTCAAAAAGGATATAAATTTAAAATATACTGACAAAATACTGATGATTGCCAAAAGCAGGACTTTGAATGAATTACATTTTTCTTTCTGCTAATCACAGAATCCAGGTTTAATTACACTTTTAAACTTTAAAAAAAGTACCAAGAAAAAACGTAAGTACTCCCCTAAAACTTGCTACTTTGTATAAGGTAGCTTTTCCCCTAAATTCGAGAGACAGTTGAAGTTTTATAGTATTTTCAACTCTTAGAAAAGGACTATTAGTTCTTGAAAATGATGATCCAATATGATAGAATCGCTAGATAGAAGCTGAACCACTCTTACAATTGGATTTGAACACAATATATTGCCACTAATAAAAATGCGTAATATGTGAAATTACTTAAGTTCTGGAACATAAAAGAAAAAACTGACTTCGGTTAATCACTGAACACCACAGATAAGAGGTCTGCTTATTTTATACAAAGGAAGCTTGATAGTATGAAAACAAGCATGATATTTTTAATAGCTTTTACCTATCAGAGGAGCAGTCTGACGCAATCTGAATGAGTTACATTCTTGTTTAGGGGAACAAAAAATATTCAGTGTTTTCTTTCCCCACCAAATTTTTGTGATATGCCTTTAGAAGGAGAAAACATAATTACTTCTCAACCTTTTACCTAAGATCAAGTGCAGAAGGAGAAATCTAAGGTATTATTTATTGCCTTTTTTCATACCATTTACTGTGCCTTATCTTTCTTTCTCTTTGTATATGCACTTATCTCTTTGTGTACGTATTTGTGTTTTATTTTACTTTATTATTCTGGAGATTAGCGTGGAACTACAATAATTCTCTTTTCTTTATCCCAGATTAGACGCTGCCATCATACATTTGAAGCATGAATTGCGGCAGGCCTGGGAAAGATGAGTGAGACGTGGTTAGAGTCTGATTATCCAGTAACGGAAAGTGATGTGCATACAAACCCCTTCCCCAAAATGCGTTTCTGCAGCTATTCACTATTGGAAGTTTTTGTTTTCTATTTATTTATTCATTCAGTTATTGGTCAGCTCATCTTGTAAGTGCTGATCTTGGTTGATAAGTAAAAGTGGGTGTTGCATTTTCAGTCTAAAAACAGTTAGAGTCGAGGTAATGTTAAAGAGAAAATGAAAATGAAGATTGATTTGAGACTGTACGTTACTGTTCTTTTCCTTCCTTCCTTCACCCCGGGGCCTCCTTCCTTCCTTCCTTCCTTCCTTCCTGCCTTTGTCTGTGTTTGGGCAATCAGGAGATTAACTTAACCCTAATGAGGTTCATTAGAAAGGCTTGGGACGCGTCCGCTGTGGGGTTTTCTCCCTGCGTCAGCTCAGTCCTGCTTCAGTAGAGCTATTTGCTGATGAGGACACTGCTGTCCCAAGACGGCGAGGACTTGCTGATGACCCAGCTTGGATCTCTGTGAGGCCCCGGCCTGGAGCTCATACGCTTCTCACCCTGGTGCCCTTATCCTGGCCCTGCCAGTCTGTGAGACGGAGGAGCCGTGGGAGCAGAACGAAGCCTTGGCTCACGCCTGCCACTGCCACCTGCCCTGGTGTCCCTGCCTTTGTACCTGTGGTGTACCCTGCTTAGAATGTCACTGTTATTCCATCTGCCAGGGTGGTTGCTGGCACCCCCTTCTGCCTTGATGGGGTCCTTTCCTTTTCCTGAGTCTCCCCTGGTCCCCTCTTCTCCTTACCACACTGTATCCCAGAGTGCAGCCCGCCAGATGCCACCCAGGCCTCAGTGCCTGCCCTGTCAGTCACAGTGCTACCGCACTCAGATCCTTGCTAGGGTGGGCTCTGCGTCCTGCTCATGACCTAGGGCAGAGGTAGGCGCGGGGATAAAGCATATTAACACGCAAAGCCTCTTATGCTTAAAAAAAGCAAATAAAATAAATGCTCACTGAGGAAGAAGTGAAATGCAGGCAGATGCTATGCCCGCACTGAGCTGGACTGTGGGTGCCAGCTGCAAGGAGGGGCCAGAAGGGCCAGGATGACGGGGTTCTCTGCTTTGGTCCCAGGGGGCTTCCTCAGTCTCCCTGGAGCTCTTTACCGCACACTTGGCCATGTCTGCCCCTGCGTGACCCCTTGCTGCTTAATTCTGTTGGATGGTGATTGGTGTGGGACCATGCAGTCCAAAGATCAAGGAAAGCCCCCTCCGAGCTTCCCTTATTAAATTACTTTGCTTTGGGTTTTGAACGTTGCCAAGCAAATCTCATTATGAATTCTTCAATTACTTTCTTTCGTGATTTTCATAATTTGGTAGGGTAAGCACTGGAGTCAAACCAATATCCGTGCCATCGTGCTAACTTTGATTATTTTCAAAGTCCTCATTAGAGCCAGTGGGAGGACATTGGCTCCCCTTTAAATCTGATTTTATTTTTCAAAGATTTCCCCTGCCCCGTAATTTGCTTTGTACCTTGGTCTGATAGGCTTCACCTTAGTTCTGGCTGTAAATGTGGGCTGATTCCATTCTGTTTGTTTCACTGAGTATTATTGCTTTGGGTTTTATGCCTTAAGTTTTTGCGTTTGGAAGGGAATTATTTTGTTATTTGATTGCATAAAAATCAAGAAGCGATTTGCCAGTGAAAACCATTGTGATTTATTATGTCGGTCAGCTTTTTGGCCATTTTCACCGAGCTTATTTTTATTTTCATTTTGTTACCACAGTGTTTGTCAAGGAAAACAGAGACAGGGAGGAAGGACAATGGCTCCTACTAAGAAATGTGTGCGTGTGACTCGGGCACTTAACCTTCACGGGGGGTGCATTTTATGGTAGTTCCACTTTGCAAATAAAGTAGACAAAGCTCAAAGAGTTGAACCGTTTGCCCATAGATTATCCAATTTCTTTCTCCCATCTTTGTGTTTTATTATTATTACTGCCATTATTACCATTGTCGTCATCATCATGCAGTCATCAATAATATAAAACATATCTGGGAAGAAGTACTGATGTCCAGTGGGGTGGGATGAATAGATTTAGCACAGAGTGGAGACTTCTCTGTTCTCTAGCAGAGCAACAGTAAACTTTGCTGTGGGCAGAGAGAGGCAGAGTCAGCTAACTCAACTAGAACAGCGGTCTCCTAAGGAGGAGAGACAGGAAGCAGAAATGTTTGGGCAGGTTTCAAAAATTCTTAGCAGTGCAATTTGCGCCTCTGACATCTGAAGAGTCCTTGTAAGGAAGAGGACTTGGACCCTTGCCACGCAGCCCTGGTGCCGACCTCAGTTAGTACCACGGGGTTGTGAGGAAGAGGACTTTGTGGGAGGCGTGGCGATTCCATGGGGTTGTGAGGAAGAGGACTTTGTGGGAGGCGTGGCGATGCGCCAGGACTTCCTTCCTGCAGGCCTTGACCTGGTGAGCTTTAGGGTTCCTTCACCTGGCACAGCCCTACATCCTGAGGGGTAGGCGTGTGCAGGTGTGGGACCGAGTCCTTTTCCATACCGTGGTCCCTAAGTGACCTCTTTTGCAGCTCCTCTGTGTTTGCTAAGGCCGCAGTGCAAGCTCTGTTCTCGAGGCTGACATTTTAGCAAAGGAGTACTTAACCATGAGTGCAGGTAGAGAATGAAGCTCTTCACCATAACCCCGGGGGCTGGTGTCGTGGCCCATTAAGGGGTGCTCTTTAATACCAGCTGGGAAGAGATGCAGTTTGGCTGCTTCTCTCGCCCTCCAGCATCATCAGAGTTCCTAGATCCCCATAAACCTTTACGGTTAGAGAAACAGTGGGAGGAAGTTGCTTCAGATGGCAAAACTGCTCTGGGCTCAGGGCGTCGCTTCCTGGATCTCACTTGAACTTTGTCTCAAGAGAGTCAAATGCTCAGTGAGGGCGACAGTATAATGAACAGAGAGTGAAACCTGAGCGAAGAAGAACTGGGTTTGATGCCTGCCTCTCTCTTCTGCCAACTAAGAACAGTAATACAGGGCCTTCTGCGAGCTGTGATGGATGGGGGGCAGTGTGAAGGGGTCAGCGCTGTGCTTTGCAGAGTCCGCATGAGCACCACAGAGCTCGAAGGTTGGCCCTGTCCCAGCGGCCCCTGGGGTCTTCTCGGAAATGCAGATTCTCAGGGTGCGGGCTGCGCTCCAGGCTGGCTGCGTCAGGAGTGAGGGTGGGAAGGTTGGCAGCCTGGGTAGCTGCCCCGCTCCCGGTGATTCTCGGCTCCCTTGAGTTCCAGAACACTGGCTTGAACCCAGGGTGCTTACTGTGGTGGCGGTGGTGGTGGTGGTGGTGGTTAGTGTCTGACTTACTCTTGGCTGTTAGAAAATGACCAGGGTGTCCATGGGGCTAGGTCAGCATGGGGAGAAGACTGCAGGTGGAGCCTGTACCCGGGCCAGAGGAGACCTGGCCAGCCCAGCCTGCTCACGGGCCCCGGGCTTCTCATCATCCAGTCTTCCTCCCGTCAGATTTCCATTCAGCTGCCACACGCATTCATCTAGTGCCGGCTGTGCGCCAGAGGGGAGCAGACAGCACAAACACCATCACGGAGCTCACCTTCTCCTCCTCTGTGTGTGCATGTGTGTGTGCGCGTGTGCATGTGACACATGGGAACCCGAGCCCAGCCCCACGTGTCCCGTGCTGAACCACACAGATGCCCGTGCTCTGTGCTCTCTGGTTCATGTGTGTCTCTTCTCTTTCCAGGGATGGCATTTTGCTCTCTTCTGTCATTTCCCTGTGTGACCTGTGTTGGATCTGGGCAGACCCACTTCGTCTTCCTTTCAGATCATTCTTAATTTTTCCCATGGTGTAACTCAGATTAGGTTGTTGTTTATCATCGTCTTTGGACAATTTGAAATTTTGACAAATCATTGGAAATCAATGTGTCCCTGTGCCCTGTGGAGAGGCTTGTTTATGGCCTCTTGCTTTGCTGACGGTGTGCAGTTTTAGATTTTGAGAAAGGACTCATTGATTCTTCCAAGTTAGCGCTCTCTCTTTTTTTCCTTTGTAGAAAACCAGGGAGATACGGCAGACTTCTCCCACCAGGACAGTTCCGAGTATACTAAACAGGGCTGTTTCTCCTCCGGGTGCCAAAGGGCCCCAAAAGGAAGGCAGCCGGGGCAGCTACCGAGGGTCGAGTGTGGGAGGCAGGTATTGGTGGCAGACGCTTGGCAGAGTCTGCAGCAGAGGAGAAAAGCAAGCATGACGAGAACGTAGCTGACAGATGGCGGCCGCTGAGCTTGGACACCGCAGAGAACGAGACCACTGGCAGTCAAGGGGTCTGGGGAGAAACAGGCTCTGTGATAGCTGACTCCACCATGGCTTTGGGTGCAGTTCTTCCTACGCCTCGGTTTCTTTGTTTTGGAAAATGGACACATTTGTATGGAAGTTTCTTCTGAATTTACCAAGGAGAGGATAAATGGAGTAGCATCAAGAGAGAACTTTTCAGGAAGATGTTCAGCATGACTTTTAAATTTGTTTTCAATAGTTTTAGTCCTCTACTCCGATTTCCCCTCCTCCACCTAATGCCTCAGATTCAAAGCCTGAATACTCTTTCTCTTTCTAAATCTGATTTCAAGAGAAGATCAGAAGTAAGTTGACCCGAAGTCTGTGTCATTAGATGTCCCCTTTAACATGCATCTGGACCGTCTGGAGAGGTTATCGAAACATAGACTGCTGTCTCCTGCCCACCCCAGTGGCGGATCAGGCATGAAACGCGGTGATTGCATTTCTTATTTTTCCAGTGCTGCTGATGCTGCTAACCCAGGGCACACACTTGGATGAACACTACTCTATAGAACAGACTTTGAGGATGTTTAGGCTGGAGGAGACTTGGAGGACCATCTGGGCGCCTCTCACATTTTTATAAATTGGTAATGAGTCCATAATTGGGCCAAGACTAACCCAGTCTAACAGTCTTTCTAATTTACCAGGCTGATGACGGAGGACAATTTCAAGTGTTATTTGTCCCAAGGCAATTGCATTTTAATCAGGATCCAAAGTTGATGCTATGATGCGGGTGATGATTATCATGATCATGAGGATAACGCATTATTGTGTGAGTTCCTTTTATGCGCCAGGCGCTTTCCACACCGTCTCTCCTTGTTGCAGGTGCGTGAAGCTCAGTGCTATGCTCCTCCTGTCCTCTAGGGGAGGCTGCTGAGCTCAGAGCACTCAGGGCCTGCCCCGTGGCCAGGGCAAGGCCTGGTCTGGTCAGTTTCAGGTCCTTGCACCAACATGGTATGCTATGCTGTCTATGAACGGATTGACGAGTCTCAAAAGAAAGGGAAGGGATCAAAGGAACAGTGGCCTTTGTGGATATGCGAAAGCGCCTGCCACTGTGGCTACCTGCGGTGTGCTCCTCAGTCATGACCTGGGTGCTCTAGGACGGCAGGAAAAGCGGGGTGGAGCAGGTAGGCACTGGCAGAGCCCAGCTGAAGGTCTGTGTCATTAGATGCCTGGCCATCACAAGCCATTTGACACCACCGGTACCTGGGGCATCTCCGTCTTCTCAGTCCTCCTGCCCAGATGATGGGCGGCCTCACCAGGACCACCATGACCAGTCTGGAGGCGGCCTTGTGCCTTCCCTTTGGATGACACCTCCTACCTTGCTGCCCCAGTGCTTGGGAGCTCTGGCTCCATCCTGTTCACTCTGGTCTGAAGCAGATTGACGCTGCACGCTGCGGACACTTCCAGAAAGGAGTGTCTGTGGCCGTGTGGGAGCCCAGCTGCGAGCTCTGTCTCTCCCGTCGAGCGTGTTCTCCTTTGGTCCTTTGCTGATCCAGGGTCTCATCCAGACAGAAGATCACTATCTTGCCCTCCTTGGGCAGCAGGGCTCCTGCAGCTCCTGCGTTGGGCTTGGTGAATGGCCCTGGGGCTTTGTGCTCTGCGTCGTTTGGGGCCAAGTGTTTCCATTGTGCAGCTGACCAGGGACAGGTGGGCACCTCACCTCCAGCAGAAATGAGCCTGCTGCGTCGGCTGTGGTTCTCCAGGTGCGCTGGGACCCGAGTTCTCCGCTGTCTCCCTGGGGACTGTGATGCTCATGGTACCTTTTACACACACGCGGGCACCCGTGCACAGACACGTACCTGCAAACTAAGATTGCCACACACATACATGTCTGCACACCCAGATACACACATGACTATCTACATATGCTGTCACACCTGCACACACTCACGTAACTTTCATACATAAGCACACATTCCCCCACACTCACGCACACACCTGTACCCACATACTCCTACATTCACACACGCACTTCTCACACGCACATGCACTCACGAACAAGGTACACCCCTGCACGGGGTGGCACATGTGCCCACATGCAAACACATGTATGCACCCATGCACATTCCCACACATCCTCACATGCATGTACACTCAGACCCATGTGACTTCACACATGTGAGCACACACCCTTACATACTTGCACACTCACACCCTCACGCATGCAGGCACGCACCCTCTGCACTCGTGCAGTGTGCTGCGGACTGGGTGAGGTGGAGGAGTGACTGGCAGGAGGGGCGTGGGTGGGAGGAAAGGTGTTTGCATCCCAGCTGGCAGCTGGATCCCTGGGGACTGAGAAGGCAGCTGAGTGTGTGCCAGGCACGGTGCTCTGCGTACTGGCATCTTGAGCTGGGGTGGCCCTCGTGGGACACCTTGCCCAGCCCCAAGAATGCAGCTTTGCTCAGGGCTGGATGTGATAGGTGGGGCTGCCGGCTTTTTCCACTCAAGATCGGAGGCTGAATCTCTAAAATTACCCTCTTGCACATCTGCAGTCTCAAAGGAAATTCTTGCTGCACATGAGCAACAGAGATTAAAAAATAAAAATAAAATCCACTCGTAATGGCACCACCCAAAGCGGACCGTATCATTTGCTACTGGATTTTGATTCCTTACACGGACAAACCTTTACAAGGGTATTAATATGGTGACGGGCTCTCATTCATTACATGGTGTAAGGTCGGCTATCATTTATTTAGCAGAGCCCTGAGCGTGACACATATCAAGGGCTTTAATCCTCATCAGAACTCTGTGAGGTATGGATCGTTTTACACCCAGCAGAGTCAGGGCCTTGAAATGGGAACTAACTCACCCGGACTCACACAGCCCAAAGCAGGGCAGCTGGGATTCAAATCCAGACTTAGGTGAACTCACAGCCTAGGCTGCCACTTTTTGGACCGTGGACGTTTCCCTCAGTAATTAATCCTGTGTAGGCACTGTATTAACAGTAATTTAATGTTCTAGCCCATCATTTAATGCTACCATTTACCCACCTGATTCTTAATTATTGGGCATCTAGCTTGTTTCTAATTTCTTGTCAGTTTCAGCACGGCTGCTCTGCACAATCTTTGCACACACATCTTTTTAGAGATTGTGTGATTCCATAGGAGAAATCCCAAGGGATAGAATGACTGCATGTGCACATTTGAAAAGCATTCGCTTCTCCCCCACCAACCTTCCACTCCAGAAATACCGTGCCAGCCCACACTCCTGCAAGCAGGCAGGAACATTGTCCTTTTCTCCGCCGATGCTGTGGATTTGTGCTGTTGCACCTGGCGATTTGGCACCATGCGTGAGACAGGTAGGGCCACAGACAGGGTCAGGCTGTGTCTTGCAGTGCACTGCCGTGGTAGGAACGCAACTGTCGGAGCTGGGACTTGAGACGCATAAAAGGCCGGGCGCCGCTTTGTCGGGATGAAGGGCGGATGCCAGGGAAGTGGTGCACGTGCCACTTGGGTGGTTAATGTACACGTGAGTGTGTCTGGTTGCCAGAGGGGCCTCAGAAATGTGCAGCGCCATGACCTCCTCCCAGAGGTGTTTGTACAGCTGGAGAGAGAAGCATTGTGATTCACATCCCAGTCGCCAAGAGCCCTTGGTCCCTTCAGCCCTCCCTCCTTGAGGCTGATCGCAGAGGGGAAAGCCTGGACTCCTTCGGAGCTGGGTGGGACAGAGGTGACCCGCCCGCTGTCTGAGTAGAAGCTTGGGGGAGTCACTTTCTGTTTCCAAACCTTGGTTTGTCCATCTGTACAAGGAGGTGAGTGGTCTGTCCTTGGGAATCATCCCACGGAGGATCAGACCTCAGGTTTCTGAAGATCCTTGGACCCAGCGGATGCTCCGCACCCAGTGTGCACCAGGCACCAGCTGCCTGGATTGGTTCTGTGCTTCATCCCAGCAGCCCTTGCGACTGAGGTAGACACTACCAGCATTGTCTACTGGGGAAACTCTCTGGGCGCTTGCCCTGTTCTTAAAGCCATGAGGATGGAGTAGAAGATGGTGATAATGTCCTTTTCTCAAAGGCTGATGTCTCTGAAATTCTGTGCTCAGGTGAACTCAGGAAAGGACAAAACAGCGAAAGGCTGTGAGGTCTCATTTTATCACCAGTGTGGACCCACAGCGAGAGAGCGTCAGCCGGGGTTGTGGCTCACCTGTGGCTGTGCTTACGGTGCTCTGGTGCCCTGCCTTCCCCAGGCATGCGGTCCACACACCTAATGCCATGTATTAGGAAGGATCACGTGTGCATGGGGGCCAGACAGGCCTGTGGTCGCTGGTCCTTTCCATCCCCACCATTCCACTGTGCAGGTGGGCCGGGAAGGGGTCACCGTTGACATGAGCTTGGACCGTTTGCTGAGATGCTTGCTGGGAAACCAGTTGGATGGCCCTGCCACCTACTGTTGTCTGGCCTCCTTTGGATGGGTGTCAAGGTATCCTGGACTTTCTCCATTGCTAAACATGTTCTTCCCTTCCAGTAAGTTCTCACATCTACCTTTCTGGTGGTAGTGTCAATAGTTTTTGTTCTTTAAAACTTACTCATTCATTTTTATCTTTAGGGAAGGGGGCGACATAAAGCCTCCATCTAGAAGCAGGCGAGGGAGACTCCCCAGGTGTTACATGTGACGGGTGTAGTCCTCCGCAGTCCACACAATTGCAGTGTGCTGTGTAAGATGTCATTGCCTTCATGACCATAATGTATTAAATTATTTGCCTAACATTGAGTATTTAAGCTGTTCATATGTTTACTTTATAGTCAGTGCTAACTATGAAATGCTTCTCATATCTTCCAGATACATTCAGATTGTGTTTTAGGTTACACTTCCATTCGTCAGGGTAAAAGTTGTGAGCAGCTTTAAATGTTTCTGTTACATGTTGTTACTTTACTTTCCAAAGGGTTGAGCCATTTTGTGATGCCAATGGCCATTTTATCCTAACCTTGTTGACACTGGATGTTATCAACTAAAAAAAATCCACTGTACACATGGCCCAGTTACGTTTCTAGGCTACGTTGACTTTGAGATCGTGGCTTTTTTAAATACCCTGTAAGCACCTGATAGGTACTTGGGGAAGCATGCGCTCAAGTCCCAGGACCCTAGGACCAACCCCAGGGTCTCACTGCAGTCCAGAAAAAGTGGGTGCAGGGTCTTCCTGCCCATCCGGCTCTCTGCAGAGCCAAGATGTGGAGAACCGGGCTCGGTCAGTGGCACTGTCTGCAGCCTACGTTTCAATGGCTGTGTGACACATAATGAGTCGATGGCTGGACATTCAGAGCACGTTTGATACTGTAAATGGACAGGCCAGATAAAGGTAACTCAGCCCACCAGCAAGGTGAAGTGCAGTGTTGTTTTTGCTTTGTCTTGATGGGAGCATGGAAATCAGCAGCGTTGCTTTGGTCTTCTGGCACTGTGAAGTAAGTATCGGCAGCCCATTTGTAAACTGCTCATAGCCTATCATGCCCTCTGACATCATCCTCCCTAACCTGCCACCACCAGCAAGGGCAGGCAAACCTGGGGGAAGAGGAGCTGGCATGAACAGGAGGTGCCAAAAAGAGCGACTCTGCAGATTCTTTGTGACATGTGTGGGAGGGGTTTGGGGACGCAGGCGGGATGTGGCTGTGCCCACCCTTCTCTGTGAGTGCTGGCTAGTGGCGCACAGTTGAGAGGAGGAAATGTTCTGGTCCACACTGTATCCTCCCAAAGCTGAAGAAGAATCTCCCATGGAAGGGAGTTGCTAACATAAAGCAGTGATGGCACCAGTGTGCAAAGTCTCTGAGATGGAGATGAGGGATGGAGAATGCTGGGGAGGGACAGGCATGTTCTCCCAGGGAAATTAGAGACTAGATAAGAGGCTGAGCCCCAGTGCAGTGGGCCGAGCCTAGGAACAGGAGGAGTGGGGTACCGAGACCCAGGGAAGCAAGGGGAGAGCTTGTGATGGGAGGCACAGTGCAGGGAGGAGACCAGGGCGGGGGGATCCTGGAGTTGAGGGGTGGAGGTATTAGCTGTGTCCTGGGCAGGCAAGCCAAGCTCTGGACAAGCAGCACAGTTAAGGAAGTGGGTTCCTAATTATTAGGTACCCTATGGAAAAACCATTCTGATCCTTCAAGGAAGAAATGCATCTTAGCATTTTTTTATGGGATGGCAGGCAATGGAGCTAGTTCTGCAAAGGGGGTACCAAGGGATCTTATGGAGAGCGACAAAGCCACGATGGGTGGGAGTGTCTGGACTTCTCTAGGCAGCATCTGAAATGTTCCTGAGAGTGGTCAAACCTAAGCAAGCATGCATCTCACTGGGGCACTGTGACACACGGGGAGGAATGGGGACATGCATACAAGGTCCAGAAAGAGCTCCTGGAAATGGATGGATCGGGACCCCCGGGGGAGGTCTCGGTGCTCCATGCTACTTAGTGCGGGGCTGAGAGAAGAGAGTTAGAGAGCCCGGGGGCTGAGGCAGTGCAGCAGGCTGTTGAGACGGAGGAGTATTTCGTAGAGACAGAGCCCAAACCTGCCTGTCCACCACAGTTGGAGCTGTGATTTGGCTCCTGTCTTCAAATGTGCCCATCTTCTTGTCCAAGACCTGCCCAGGTAGATTTGGAGTCTAGCCGTGTAGCTCCTCAGGCAGACCCAAGAAAGAATGGTAAGTAGAGTCCCCATTTGCAAATGGGAAGTCCAGGGTCTGGGACCAAATATTTCTACTTCCCCTTTCTTCTCGGCCGCCTCCCAGTGAGCAGGGATTTGAGGCTGATGTATTGCAAGCATCCTTTCTCCACTTTTCCTCCTCCTCAGCTAGGGCAGCGGGATTATGAGAGCAGCTTCCTGCTGGCAGCTGTGCCCACCCATCCCCGAGGCTAAGGTGCAACCCCAAAGCTGTGGTGTGAAGGCATCCAGATGGCAGAGCACCTGGGGCAGGCTTCCCTGAGAGTCGGAGCTCGATCTGAGCCAACTGACTTCTTTCACCGACTTGGAACATCACTTGAAACGTAGGAAGGGAGCTGATCTTAATTCCTCCCTCAACATGACATGCCCTTTTGAAATCGCACAAATAACAGTGTCTGATTGTCATGTTGAATTGCGAGCATGGATCTGAAATGTTCTGAAGTCTGACTAAAGCCAAATATTAGGTCATAAGTCAACATTTTTCTGAGAAACTTGGTTACTAAGAGGTTGAAAAATTTATATCTTTTCACAAGGAAACTTGTTTGCCAGCAGGAAAAAAATCTCAAAGACTGTTATCTTCTTATGCGGAGACAGAGAGATGTGTGTAATTTTGCAATGCAGGTTGAAGTCCTTCAGGATTTCTGAAATTGGATTGGTTGAAGAATGAAGCTTTGGTGTAATATTTGAATTGCTCCCCGAGGGTAAAGCCAATAGGTGGCACTGGTGTGTGTCATTTCTGACAAGGAGGTTGGGCAAATCTGTGTGAAAGGCTAGGAGCTGTTTAGTCCCGTGGTAGGAGGTCATGTTCCACCCACAGATCCTTAGGATGGAGAAAATCTGACAACAAAATGACTCATCTTAGGCCACGGGCACCTAGGGTCTTGAAGGAAGGAAAATCTTGGTTTTCATCGGAGCATTCCCTGGGAACTCTCAGCACACATGGAGATGCAGTGGGATTTGGGAAGAGCCAAGGATAGTGCTGTTCCTGAAGCCCAGCCCAGAGTAGCTTGTCCTACTCTTTTATGTGTGATGTTTCAGTGCAGTGACCACACCCACACTGAGGTCTTCCGCCACGGTAGGAGGGAAGGGAAAGGGAAAGCGACGTCTGTGTGCTCTCTGTGGAATGAAACCCGGCACTCTGCGGCACCTAGAACCTTACGCACTCTGTTAACAAGGCCAAGCGGCTATCTCTGGTTTGCATCACATGCCGAAACCTAAAACAGCTCCCATCCCTCAGATTCCCGAACCCTCATCAAAGTCAGAATCGTGGTTCACGATAGAAGTGAATGTTACTGTGAAGGGTGGGGTGCAGCAGGACTGAGCTGGAAACTCCTGTGGAGACCTCCATGGAATAATCTTTTCTTCAAGTTGTGTTTGTTCTTAGCACGTATTTGCGGTACGTGATATTTACATTTCTTGTTGGGAGTTGGTTCCTGTCCATGACACATCTTAATCTTTTTCTCACCCATCTCCACCGCTTGGTCCACGTTTCATTTGCAAAAAAAATCTATCTTCCTATTTCTTAGGAAATATCTTCTATTTTGTTCGTTATTTATACTTTAGGTTTCTCCTATAAGAGAAACCGTGTGATAGTTCAGCTTGTGTGTCCACCTTATTTCACTTAAACTTCTGGTCTCAAAGTGCACCCATTTCCCTATAAATGACTCAACTCTGTGCTTCTTTAGAGCAGAGTGGCTGTGCATTATGTGTAAATACCACATTTCCTGGATCCGTTCATCTGCTGATGGACGTGTAAGCTGCTTCTAGGGTTTAGCTGTTATGGCAAGGAATAATCTGCAGCCCTTGCACCTTACAGAATATACTGTCACCAGAAACTGGCTCCTGTACAAACATAGGCGCGTGTGTGCGTATGTATAAATGCGCAGTGTGTGTGTGTGTGTGTGTGTGAGCTCACCCTCACGTCAGGCCAGGGAAAGGCAAGTGGCAGAAGCCTGACTGGCACCATAACAAGCAGGCACCTGCTCCTAATGGGATCTTCCCAGAACAAGCTCCAGATGTGCCCATGCTTCCTATTAAGTCACAGCTGCCCACAGGCACTGAACCCCCAGCCATCACCCGGGTTTACCCTGAGGGGGACCCAGTCAGGTTCTAAGCAGAGTATTGAGTAGACCAGACTTACCCATGTCCCTCCCATTCCCTAGGGGCTGTCAACAGGGAGTAGCTTTTTCCTCTTGCCCTGTATCTCTTGTACTCCCCTTGCATATCTGACCTGTGCAGCTGAGTCCTCCAGGGTTAGACTCTGCACTCTGCAGGGATGAGTGATAGATGGGCTATTCCATTGTGACCCTCCCCGCTGCATGAGCTAGGCTGTAGCTAGAGCCTGTACATGTTTCATATATAACCAGAATAAGTGGCATTGTGTTGATTACTTTTCTCTTGCTCCTGAGACAAAATACTCAGCACTCAAAGCAAAGCTAAGGAAGGAAAAGTTTATTTAGCTCACAGTTTTTGAAGATTTCAATCCATAGTCAACTGGCTCCAAGGCAGGGTGGCATCGCAGAGGAGCAACAGTTCACAGCAGCAGAAGGCAGCAAAAGCAACAAGAGCAGAAGGGAAGGAGAGCAGAGAGAAAACTGTTTCTGCATTAAATTGTATGTAGGCTACCCACCATAGGGTAGGTGTAGCATTCACACCTCTAATCGCAACATTGGACCATAAATCAGTCACGGACTCTAGAAGCCAAGCCCATGACTGTATGAGGCTTTGAGGGGACATCCGGACACAAACCATAACATTCCATCCCTGGCTTCCCAAAGATACATGCACATCCCTTATGCAACAGACATTTAGTCCATCTCCAAGAGTTGCCACAGTCCTAACTGTTTCAGCATCACTGAAAAGTCCAAGTCCCAAGTCTCTTCTGAGATCTAAGGCAAACTCTTAGCTGCATACCCTTGTATGAATGAAAAGTTAAAACACCTCCAACATTCAGTGGCACAAAATTGACTTCCATTCCAAAGGTACAAATGGGGATACAAAGGATTGGGACCAAAACAAGTCAAAATCCAACAATGTGGAACATGCAGAGAAACCGGTGGTAATTTGTGGGCTTCAAAAGACTTGCATGACTTCCAGTGGTTATAGCTTCTAGGGGTTTCTCTTTTAGGCCTGCCCTGCTCACTCCGTGTAGGTTTCCTTAGATGATCCACATTCCTGGCTTTTCCAAACTTCTGAGTTTTCCACTGCACTCTTGGCTTAACACGCACAGCTTCTCGTATCACCCAGTCAGGGCACACTGCCTAGCCTCCCAGGCCTTCTGAAATCTAGGTGGAATCCTTCCTAACCTCATAACTCTCAAATTCTGCTTGCACCTAAAGCCAGTGCCACATGGATGATGCCAAGGTCTGCTGTGAGATGGAGGAATATCCAGGTTTTCTTCTCTCTTGGCTGTAGGGGTTGAGGGCCTGACTTGCTGAACACACTTGATCTGATTCTGAGGAGTAAATTCTGTATGCTGCTCCATTCTGGAACATGGTGCTCTGCATCTTTCTCCTCAAAGCAGTCTTTCACTTTTGCAGTTTTGAGATTGCAAAGGGTGGAGACTTGCTGCTTCTTGTGATGCTCTCAGGTCATCTTTTATATTTTACTGTTTCTTCTTAGCGGTCGAGATCTCTTCAGCTTTATCTTCTTAGTCCACAGATTTATTGATGCTTCCTTTCTGACCAAACTCACAACCTTTTAAATCATTCTGCTGAGCTCTTTGCTCTTGATTCTCAACATAAATCTGGCTAAAAGCCCCAACAATAGCCATGCCACCACCTCAATGTTTGACTGACTTGAAATTTCTACTACCGGATTAATTAGTCTGATGGTCTTAATCTTAGTGTCAGGTGAAATCTCTGGACATGAGCAAAATGCAGGCAAACTTTCTGCCCAGTCATCACACACATTGTCTGGACTCCAACAATCAGTGCTCTCCTTTTTTTCCAGGAGAAACCTCCCAAGCCTGGTCTTTATTGACAAAATTTTTATCAGCTTTCTAGTCTTCTGAGCTCTGCTCAGAATCTCCTATACAGAAGAGCCTAAGGCAGTCCAGCACTACTCTTTCAGGCATCACCTGAACCTTTCCAAACTCTTCCCACAAACCATTCCCAAAGGCTCTTGAACACTTGGTCAGGTATAGTCACAGCAATGACCCCACTTCTCTAGCACCAAATTCTGGTTTTGGTACCAAATTCTTACCTTTTTTTGTAAATACTTGATGCCCAAAATTAAAAAAGGAAAGGTTTATTTAGCTCACAGTTTGTGTAGGTTTAACACCATAACCAGCTGGCTCCAAGGCAGGGTGACATCATAGAGGAGCAACAGTTCATGGCAGCAGAAGATAACAGAAGCACAAAACCAAAAAGGGGAGGAAAGCAGAGAGACAACTCTTTCTGTCCCTTATATTGTGTGCAGGCTACTCACCCTACGGTGGGTGTAACACTCATAATCCCAGCACTGGACCATGGATCAATCATGAACTGTAGAAGCCTGACCCCATGATTGCATGAGGCTTTGGAGGAACATTGAGACACAAACCATGACAGGCATCAACCAGGGGTGGCACTCATGGGCCAGAGTATGATAGGTGAGTTTGCTAGGCTTTCTGGTGGGCAGGAGGACTGTTTACGGTGGTTCCTTTAAATCCTGCCATAGAGATGTCTCACTGCTCAAAGCTGATGTAGTGGGTCAGACATGCTGGATGTCATGGCGATTTTGGTCTTTCAGGCAAAGAAGGGGAACTACGCCTTTCTGTGGGATGTGGCCGTGGTGGAGTATGCAGCTCTGACGGACGACGACTGCTCTGTGACTGTCATTGGCAACAGCATCAGCAGCAAGGGCTATGGGATTGCATTGCAGCACGGCAGCCCCTACAGGGACCTCTTCTCTCAGAGGTAGGCACAACCGATGGGTTGACTCCAGCAGCCCCCACCTCCTGCAGCAGGAGCAGAATGCCTTCTCGTAGGAGCTAAGGGCAAACAGACTCCCATGAATTCATCATATCTTGCTAAACACAGACTGTGTACCAGTGTTTCCTCCTCCCTTCAGCTAGGGCCTGAGTAGGTGCTGCATCACAAAGAGGAAGTACATAGTCCCTTCCTAAGCAGGCATCTAGTGCTGGTGGCTTGTGATTAAGTAGGTAACATTAGCGTAGGGCAGAAGTGTGATGGCAGGTTCACTGTCAGGCTGCTGGGGTGGGTGACAGAGAGAAGAAGGCATCTGACAGACCCAGGAGACCTTCCAGAGTTGGTACCATCAGTGCCCTGGAGGAGTAGAAATTAGCCAGATAAAGGAATAGGTTTGGGGAAGGGCTGAATAATCACTTTTAAAGGGAGATATACTGTGTCTCCAAAGTGGTAATTGTCATGTGGATGCTTAGAATGTAGATCTGGGTGGCAGAATGTCTTCTTCTTTATCTGCACATAGCCCAAGGCACTGAAGATGGTAGAGCAGGAGTTTCCTGGTGCAAGAAAATGCTGTCTTGTGGTTTTCTATTGCAGAGAGAGGAGGGCCACTCATTCCCCTCCTCGACCTCCCCAGACCAGAATCCAGGTTTCTAAGCTTGCTTTAGCTACCTAGCAGTTAGCATTAGCCAATGGTATGGGCACTGGAGAGGAAAGCTACAGCCTGGAGGGTTCCAGCCTCAGCAGAGCCCATGGCTAGCCTTCCCAGAAACAAATGCAGTGGGTCTAGTTTGCCTTTGCCCACTCAGCTTCTTACGGGACTTGCTGGTATAAATCCATCCCTTGAAGCTTCTCATGACACGGTTGTTTGTGGCTGCCTGGCCCAGGTGTCTGGCCAGCTTTCTTGAGAAAATTAGTCCCTCAACCTTCCACCTGATTTTCTGCTGTAGCAGCTCTTCTTGGTCCTTGACTAGTGACCAGGCATTAGCCAAACCGAACTGAAGGTTAGAGCTCGGTGGCCTCTTCCCAGCAGCCAGTCTGCCAATCGGGGCTCCTGTCCCCAAAGATCACTGTCCCTCTGGCCAACACTGGCACAGGTCTGTGAGATCACCTCCTGCTGGGTGAAGGTGGAATTGCAGAGCCCAGTGAAAAAGCCCACCTGTGTTGGTCCCCCAAATTTGAGCTGTGGTGTAAGTGCCCAAGTGGCGAGGGTAGTGAGTGTAAAGCTGGGTGTAGGGGTAGGGCTAATTAAGGTAAACGAGGCTCTGTGTTCTTTTTCTAGAATTTCATCAAGGGTACGCTCTGTGATTTTCTCTGTTCCCTGGCGCAGAGCGCAATGACACAAGAGAAGGAGGAGCAGTGATTTGTCAGTTAGTTGCTCCAATTCAAGGCATGAAGAGGCGAGGCTTTCTCCTTAAGCTGTATGCCACACTGGTGTCCCTGCGCTTTGTCCTGGTTGGCTTTCTTGCCTGGGAGGCTCAGGGTGATTGCACAGGCTGTCAACCTGCAGTTGGCTCAGTGGAGCAGATGTAAGGAAGCCCATGTGGCTCACATAGCAGTAACATCAAAATGGTGAATGTGTCCCAAGACAGCAGTGCTCGTAAAGCACAGGGCCCAGCAAGAGACTGATAGAGTCCCTTGAACTGGAACTCCTGTCACCTCCTGTAAGTCTGCAGAACCGAATATCTCCTCTCACAGAGGAGAGAGCAGATGACTAGGTAATGTAAGACTCCACTGGGCTGGTAAATAGAGGCAGGGCAGTGGGAGCCCAAGCTCAGTCAGAGGAAGGCATGAAGACCCTGACACTGGAGGAGGAGGAGCTGAGTAGGGAAGAATGTGGTCCCACTCCTCCTGCATCAGGTGATGAGGAAGTAGGTGTCATTTGTGCGGACCATGACCAGCTTGGAGCTGGCCCTGGGTCAGCTGTGCACAGGACCCATCTGTTCCATCACTGTGAGGCCCCTGGGGCTTCTGCTTCCCCTCCTCGGGGTCACCATCAGCAGAAGTGGCTCGTCCAGTTTTCACGTCTTTCTTGCAGTAATGTAGCCCTCTTTGCTTTTCTCAGATGGCCATGTGCTTGGTGACTCTTAAGTCAGTGTCTTCACTGTGACACTTGTCTGTACGGTGAAACCCTTCCCGGGCTAGTAGCATCCCTCCGGGCAGACAGGTGTCTGCTGCTGAGGGAACACTTGGCCCTCAGGTTGCCAGCCGCTGGCCACCACAGGTTCTGCATTGAATCCTGGGCACAGAAGTGTGTGCTGCCTTGGGAGCACCCTGGAAGGCTGACGAGGCTGGTCCAGGGGCAGCATCAAACCATTTGCAGAAAAAGGGTCCCCACATAAGTAGGAGACCTCAGCCTTCTTATCTGGCACTTATCTGGAGCCCTGGCTCCCTTCTTTCTTGGAGCTAAGCTATTTCCTTGCTTTGGCAGAGGACAGGATGTAGACGTTTGCAAGTTTGCAGGCCACAGCATGCAGAGTGGGCATTCAATAAATGTTTAGCAACTTAATAGCCATTTATTGAGCACCTACTGTGTAGCAAGCTCCACAACTATTGAATAAAGGCAAACACCTGCAATTATATCTGTCTGGAAAATAGAACCACTGGCTTCAGGCAGCGGCTATTATCGCTCTGGCTTCCTCGTAAGTGGGATATGGATTAATATAGTGTGTGTTAGTTTAGCCCTATTCTGTATGGTCCTTTGTACCTGGGACTTGCCTTTCCTGCTGCATCTGTATTTCAGTTTCCTTTCATGTTTGTCTGTCTTTGCTTTAATTCTGTGTCTTCCTATAAACTGCCTTACATTCTTTCTGTGCATGAAAATGCACACAGTTATGGGCATCCAAAAGAGCGGAGAAGATCAGTGAAAGGAGGCAGTCCCCCTGATATCACACAGGAGCGGTGAGGGTCTGACCCTACTGTCTGGCCAGAGCATCTCCGTCCCCTGGACCAGAGTTTGGCCCGCAGAGAAAAACTGCTGTTCCACAAGGAGACAGCCTCCCTCACCAGAGCCCTCCAGGGCTGAGGAGTAGCACTGCTGTTCTGATTATAACCTTGGTCACATTGTCTAGACTGTGAACCTTAAGTGTTCTCGAGGTGTACCAGCCTTAATCAGGGTTGCTCTGCAGGCTGTTATGAGGATTCAGGCAGTGTCAGAGGATTTGCTCCTTCTGTGTTCCCAATAAGAGGTGGCTCAGGTCAATAGTGGCCCAAGAAAGCTGTTGTCAACGCAGCCACCAGACTGTGGCTGCTACCCTCCCTTTCTAGAGCTCTTAGTACTTGCCACGTCTTGAGCCAGGGTTCTCCCAGGTAGGTGCACTTATTTAACCTTGAGTTGAAGTGATGGGAGAGCTAAGGTTGAGGGCCTCAGAGTGTGGGTCTGAACTAATGGTCATCCGAGCAGTTTATGTCCACCAATGCAAAGTCTTCACCGTCTGCAAGGCGAGCCCTTTGTTCAGCTGGTGGCCATGTCCAGGGTCCCAGTGCCTTGTGTAGCAGGTGCTTTGTTTGCCAGGAACTTTAACCCATTCAACCTTGCCAGCTGGGGCTTAATTAAGGCAGCTGCCCTGACATAATAAAAGCCACGTAAGATAGCAAGTGAGACCCTGCAGCTGCCCCATTAATCATGCAATGTGGGGAGACAGCTGTGGTGCTGAGCAGCCTCGGGAGCTTGACCGGAGCCATCAGATGCCTGAGTACATCGTGCGTTTACCTCGGCCACCAGGTCCCACCATGCACAGCCTCATTCCGAGTCCTTCCTGCTCATCAGTCCCTGGGAACACAGTGGACATGACATCATGGTCTCACAAGGCCATTTCAGTGTAGATTAGTCTTCATTATTCAATATTATATGTTTGTTGACAAAATAAATACCTGCAGATAGCCTGGGTTGCACTGGCCCACAGGCTTATACGAGGGTGGACGTGGAAAGCAGCCCCTGTCCTGAAGCCATTGCCCTGCTCCTCTGGCAGGGATGGGTCAGCAGTCTATGCTGGGAAGAGGAGGAGGAGGCTGAGGTTAGCAGGAGAGCTCTCCTGTCCCAGGATCCTCGGCTGAGCTCTTGTGCTCCAGGGCCTGCCCTTTGCACGGATCTGGGCCACTTCAAGGCAGCCAGAGCCTGTGCCCTGCTGTGCCCATGATGCTGTCAGGTCCTGTTGGCTGTTGCCTCTGCTCCCAAGTCCTTGCATGGTCACCGAGCAGAGCGCAGACCTGTGGTCACAGCAGGCCACAGTGCAGGTCTGTGGCGGGGTCTCTGCGGCCAGCCAGCCAGCTTCTCCTGGCCGTGGGGGCTCGTGCTCTTTGTGCTCACTGTGTGCGGAGGAACCATTGCAGGTGGTGCTCGCTGAAGGCCCATCCGTTTGGGTTTTTTCTGATCTTGGAATATTTGAGATCTCTTGGAGATGGGACCTAAGTCTGAACATGGAATGCATGTATGTTTTGTATACACCTTAGGCACGTAGTCAGAAGGTAACATTATGCCACAGTTTAAATTTATGCACAAAACAATGCCGGACCATTAGAGGGCATGGTTGGTGCTGAGAGTTTCAGATTTTGGAGCATTTCAGATGGCATATTTTGGATTAAGGATGCTCAACCTACAGTCTTCGAGTTTTGGGAGAAAAGATTCTGGGGATCTGAGTGACCTAACCCCACAGCCTACATGTCTGTGTGCTTCACTTCTCAATGGTCCAGTTTTCCCCCAGCGTGTGGTGCGCCATCCGCGTGAAGGTCCCGTGAACAGTGCCGTTGTACTTGTTCCTGGCACTGGGACAGCGCGGGACAGAGCAGGGGCGGGTGTATTTGGTGGGAGCTGTCTGCCTGTGCTGTGGAGATGAGCTCAGGAGGGAAGCTGAGGCAGAGGACAGCCGGGATGGTTCAGGGTTGTCTGTGGCGGGGCCAGCACGGTGGGGTGATGGCTAGGACCCCACGGCTAATTAATGAGCTCAGTGGCTCTGGGTCACCTGGGTTGTGTCTTGCAGGATCCTGGAGCTGCAGGACACTGGGGACCTGGACGTGCTCAAGCAGAAGTGGTGGCCGCACACGGGCCGCTGTGACCTCGCCAGCCACTCTAGCGCCCAGGCTGACGGCAAGTCCCTCAAGCTGCACAGCTTTGCCGGGGTCTTCTGCATCCTGGCCATCGGCCTCCTCCTCGCCTGCCTGGTGGCCGCCCTGGAGTTGTGGTGGAGCAGCAACCGATGCCACCAGGAGACCCCCAAAGAGGTCCGTACACAGGGCACCCCTCCCTTCCACAGCTTGGAGGCAGGAGGGTCGCATGGGGCCATGGATGGGTGGTTTGCGTCCAGTTAGATTCAACAAAGTCAGCTCGAGACCACCAGAGACAGTGGCATTTTCTACTGGGGCGTAGTTTCATTTTGATTTTAAAGCAAGAGGGGAAGAAAAACATAGTCCTAAGAGATGTTTTTATGTTTGAACAAAGTGCTGAGGTGCCAGCCATGGCCACTAAAGTCCTGTATTTATCTGTAGAGCAGATACAGCGTGGGCAGCACCAGAGAGCCCTTCCCCACCCTGCCCCGCCCATGCACCTCCACCCAGGCCTGGAGAGACCAGCTGTAGGGTAAGCGAGGAGCCCGCGCCTTCCCTCCCAGTTCTCTCTGCCTTCTCTCCTAGGGCCGCAGTGCAGAGGGGCCCCCTGCTCCTCCCACCACCTTTCCCCTCTTGCCCTCCTCGCAGGGCCTGCCTTGCCCACCACCTTACTGGGTGCACCCCTCCGGGGACTGCCGCTCTGTCCAGACTCGGGGTGCAGCACCCTCCTTGTGTGTGCCCACCGCAGGGGGCCCTTTTCCTCAACACCGCCTTCTCCTTGAGTGTGTACTCTGCTTCAGACTAAGCTTTTGCTTTTTAAACGGAGGCTTTGCGAGGGTCCCTTGGAGACACCCTGAAACAGGGTGGCAGGGCGTGTTGTTTGGTGAGGACACTGCAGTCGCAGCAGCTGCAGCCGTCCAGCCATCTGTGACACCAGGCTGGCCACTCCATCCGTCCGTGAGCCCGACACTCCCTGCCACATGCACGTCGCTGCATCTGGAATCACAGCTCTGCTTGCTGATTTTGTCGGAGCAGAAAGACCTAAATCTCAATCGGGAAACAGGGCAATGACCAGCATCAAACCCAAAACTGGTCCTTTTTGAAACAAGAACTTCGCCTGTTTTTGTTCTTGGGTGACGTGTGACAAGTTCATAAAAATGGCTTCCGAGGCAGGGACTCGAGGAGAAACCCAGAGTGCACTGGGGTGGGAGAGAAAAGGAGCGGGCAGGACGAGATGGCCCTGTCCTTCTGAGCCCAGCCTGGGACTGGGGCTTGGAGCCTCTCAACAGTAAGGACGGTCACCGAGGTTTGCAAGCCCCCCTCAGCTGTGGAAGGGAGCCCCACCACAGTGGCCTCCCCCTGCATCCTCTCTGGATTCCCTGCTCCCCGGCAGTGAGCCCTCTGTGCTCCTCCTTCCTCTTCCCGGAAGGAGGCCACTGCTGAGTCAGTGCCTCTGAAATGACCCGAGGTGTCCCTGTTCCTCCCCCACGGCTGCATTCTTCCATGCCAGGAAACCCGGTTCTGTGTCACCTTGGTAGCTCTCTGCTTCCTGCTGGACACAGGAGGGAAGGAAGGAGGAAGCTTAGGGAAGATCCATGGAAAGGAATAGGGCCTTTATTTGCTTTTATTTGCAAGCTTTTTTGCACTTATTTGCAAGTGGAAAATGCTATACAGAGAAGTCTGGGAGGCCCTGAATTCCTCTGGTGAGCGGGTTTAGGGAGGAGCTCCTGTCACCTAGGTGAACAGAAGCCTCTGAGGACAACAGGACAGGGTGGTCCCCAAACCACTGCAGTAGGAGCAGCGAGGACAGGGCAGTGGGAGACACACTCGCCAGCCCCCAGTGCACTCTGCCTGGGGTGTTTGGGGTTTGACTTTTTCCTCTGCAAAGACGCCCCTCAGGCAGGGGCGGGGAGCAGGGGATGATTGTCAGAGGGGTGAGCATTTCACTGTCGGAGATGGTTGTCCTGCTGGCCTCTGAGTTGCAGGCTCCAGGAGGTCCGGGGAGACTGGAAGTCCTAGCCCCTACTTCTGATAGTTCCAGCCCAGGCCACCTGGAGTTCACTGTTATGGGGGGAGTGTGTGTGTGCACACACACCCGTGCATGCACGCGGGAGGGCCAGGTGAGGACGTGACAGTGCCCAGGTGTTGGAGAAGCACAGGCAGGAAGAGGGAGATGAACAGAGACCAGGAGAACCAGAGATGACCACGCTGTCCTCATGGTTGCTTTCCTGCCAGTGCCTTCTCTTCCCTTCTGGCTTTGACCTACATCCCGTTGCTTAGGGCTGTCTGGAAGTGAGTGACAGGCCCCACCCAAGTGCAGGGCAGCCCCGAGGCTATCCAGAGCCTGGAGGGGCTAGTGGAAGGGTGGTGCGGATTTCTGGACTCAGAGCTGTTAGGAGGAGGTCGAGCATGGGGTCCGTTCCCAGGGCTGGAGAAGAGAAGGGAGGTTGCTGACAGGGTGGGGACCAGGGAGCTGCTGAGAGATGAGGCTGGAGGAGGCTGCAGGATCTGCTCGAAGGACTAAACCGCTGCGCGGCGGGCTTGGGGCCAAATTGTGTCCCAGACAGGAAGCAGGGAAGGGGCTGAAATGACAGCACCTGAGAGCCAGGTCATCAAAGCCTTTGGGAAAGGCACACTTTGTGTCTTAGGGAGCAGCGTTTGCAATAAGGTGAGTGTCCGGTGAAGCATTCTGGGACACTGGCCACGTTTCCCTAGAGGCAGAGCCTGTCTTTGGGTGGAGCCCACGCCGTGTTTAATGGCTTGTGCCGGCGTCTTCGGAGATGAGATGCCTACTTGGGGAAGAGCAGTAATGTTTGCTCGGCCCTCGATATTCATGCCCATGTGAGATCGTATTTTTTCTGAGGAATCAGACAATTATGTAGTTACCCCGTGTAGGTGAGCACACCGCGCCCGGGCTGCCGTGAAGAGCCCCCCGCTAGATTTATGGGGCGTGGGGAGCCAGTGCGCTGGGAATAAAATATTCATGAAATAAAGATGAGAACCACACAAATGGGAGCTGACACGAGGTGTGAGAGAGGACGCATTCATCACGGAAGTTTGGCACTCTTGTTGCTTCCTGCCTTGCCTCCTCCCCGCCCTGGTTCCACGGGGGACAGAAGCAGGAGGCTGTGTCGCTGCCAGCCCCTCTGTTTCAGGAAGCCCCCTCGACACCACTCTCCATGGGAGCTGGGGTCCTAGGGACCCCCTTCTCCGTGCCCATGTGTGCCCCGTCCCCTTGGTGCCTTCTCTACTCCGCACAGAGATTTCCTCTGTGCACCTCTTTCCTCTTCACGTCTGCCAACCCAAGGAGCATAAAGTGACTTGTGGATGTGCCTGTCCCAGCACAGTGCTTGGGTGGCGGCCAAGGACTCCCCTCCTGAGGACCTGGAGATGGACAAGAAGGGATGTAAAGGAAGCAAGTCACACCTGAGGGCCCTGTCCCTGCACAGTCCTGAGGAAGTGACCTGCTGTCTTCACAACGCTCTTTGGCAGCATTCAAGGCAGGCGTCCCAGTGCCCAGAGAAGGGACCAAAGTGGCCAGGGCCAAGCCGGGAGGCGAACTGTGTATTCTTCCAGTGATAGGTCATCAGAGAGCCAGGACACGGGGCTTCCGTGTGTGTGTGGGGGGGCAGGGAGCTCGGGGAGGTGTCACGGCTTCCTGGTGGCCTCTCTCTGAGGACTTTGGGGGTGAAGGGTGAACTCGGTTCTTCCATGGGCCTCACATACTCCTGGTGCAGCCTCTGTATTCTCTGAACGGTGGTTTCCCTCTTGTGCAGGGAACCAAGCCTGGCTGGTAGCTGCACTGCAGAGGTGAGAAAGTGTAACACAGGGTACAGAGTGAGGGCACACGGTTCAGGCCTCTGCCCAGGACCGTCCGGCGGGAAGGCATTGTGCACTTACTACACACCGCCCTGTAGCTCAAAACCAGCTCGACGGCAAAGCCTGCCCTGCTTCCGAGGGCCGGCCGCTCCCTTGTTGGCTGAGTTCACTTTCCGGTGATTGTTTACCTGCCTGTCTCTG
Organism: Dolichotis patagonum; assembly: GCA_004027295.1. Classification (NCBI taxonomy): domain Eukaryota; kingdom Metazoa; phylum Chordata; class Mammalia; order Rodentia; family Caviidae; genus Dolichotis; species Dolichotis patagonum. The sequence continues at coordinate 63,148 of PVJX010000055.1, forward strand.
CGTCCAGTCTGCCAGCACCTCCTCAGCTCCACATTCCGGTGCCTGCGCCCACTCTCCAGGATGCGGAGGCTCTTGTTAAGGGATGATGGATCTTACTGAGGTATCGAGCATCTTCCTCGAGCCAGGACTCGAAGACGAATGCTTTCCCAAGAGCATTAGCTCATCTGGTAGTGGGGGCTCGAAAGTACTTACTGAATGAGTGAACCAGCCTGGGCTCCCATAAAGAAAGTGTTACTCATGCTAAATTGTGTAATCATTGGAGCTGGATCAATGCTTGCAGGTCTGGCTGCGCATCAGAGGTGATTAATGCTGAAGCTTTTTAGAAATGCAGATACCTGAGCCCCATTTCCCAAAGGCTCACCTTCGGGAAATTCCTGAAATCTCCACATGGGCTTCTCATATCCTGCCTAGGTTGGAGACTTTCCACCAAGGTGCACACCCACTTTCCACAGTGGGACTGGGAACATCTGGCCGCCAGAGTGGAAGAGGCTCTGGTTTTGGAGCTGGGTAGCCACGAGGGCTCTTCCTAATGTCCAGGTACCATGGAATTTATAACCGTGGGCAAATCCTTTCATGCTTCTCCTCGGTTTCCTCCTCTGTATCCTTGGGGCTCCCACGTCTGATGTGGAGTGGCAGCTGGGTCCCTGTCGTGGCCCTGCCCTGCACATCTGCAGTTGAGCTGATCGGAACTCTTGTGCATGGTGTTTTGCAAAGCTGCCCGTCGCTCCCTGAGATCACTCCGTTGACTGAATGCTCAGCTTTGCTCTTACCCATTCAGGACTCTTAGACCCCACGCTTGGCGTATGTCTTGGGAGCAGGGCTGAAGGAGCTCGCACTGGTGGCTTTCTCCCAGCCACTGGGTCTCATTTACCAGCTGGTTGGTCTCAGTGGCTTCTAGAGAATGCTGCCAACAGCCACCCCAGTCAGGTGACAAGTCCCTTGTCCCTAGTTTTGTGCCTGTCCAACGTAAAACAGGAGCTGTTGGACTCCAAACAAAGTCAGTGCTAACGAGTCCCCCGTGGAACAAGCTGTTACATAGACGATAGTTTAGTTAATTACCATTTTCCAATACACTGGATTATTTCCACGTTGGTGAATAGTGACTTAATTACAGAACTTTATCTCTGCAAGACGCCACCGGAGCGAGGTTCCCTCGTAATCTGGCTGGTGCATCTGCTGTCATGTTTAATACGGGGTGAGAAACGTGAGCTGGAACCCAGCCGACTTGTGTATAGATGCAGCCAATGAATTTTATGTCATACGTGGGGATATTTGAGTAGGTCAGTTCCCCATGGTAGATTAATGAAGATGGCCATAAGTTTCCAGGCCTCTTTCCACAGCTGTCGTTACCTGGCTGAACATCTAAACCTTGGGATAATGAGGATGTAAATGAATGTAGTTCACATAAAAAAGGCCATTATTTGAATTTGCATAACATTATAGAATGCACCATTTTGTCCAAATGACGGACATTTTTCCAGTCACTCTTGCTTCTGTCCTCGGGAGAGCTGATGGCACCTGCCTTCTCTTTCCTTGGCTAGAGATGCAGAAGGCTCAGGTAGACATACGATGACCTTGTGTGCACTGTCTGCAGCCCCAGGTGATGCAGGAGCACAGAGCCCTTTGGACCCCAAGCTGGGTGGCCCTCTGCTCTCATCCCTAACCCGCAGGCTGTTTCGTGGACCCAGAGACAGACTGGCTGCCTTTGCTCTCCGGGGATCAGGGAAGTATCTGCTTCTAGTGCGATACATTCTCATGTCCATTTAAGCTGTGATACAAGACTCCCGAGGGTCCCCTCCTCCCAGAGGGTCTGGATTTGGGCGTGACAGGAATAACGGGATCTGAATAGAATGAGGGCCCTGGTGCAGGGAGGTCGGCTTCTTGACAGCCGTTCGGCACAAGCAGCGCTCCCTGGGAAATCTGGTCAATTGGTGTGGACATTTGCTGGGTGTCCCTGTGCGGAGAGGTTCAAAGGCTATTAAATAAGCACAATGGAGAGCTGATTCGCACCGCACAGCCCCGCAGTCCTGGGGACGGGTTCATCCCGCCTTAATTTGAGGAAAGGGAAGGATATGTGGGTTGAAGAATCTGTTTAAGCCCCCTCCTTCAGGCGTCTGGATTGGAAGGTGATTGGCCACCTCCCTACTCACTCCCCTGGGTTGCTCTTTATTCTAAGTACTTTGCTGTTACCCCCCAGCTCCTCCCAGCTGCACTGAGGGTACTGGCTTGGTGTCCATGCCCTGCGCCAGCTTTCCCAGTGCCACACCCTGCCCTTTCCTCCTCTCCCTGTGCTTCGGTGGCGAGGACGTCCACCCCCAGGAGACTCCCTCCCCAGGCTTTGTCTTCAGAGGAGTCTGATGTGTCTGTCTCCCCACCAAAAGCTCCCTCTGCTTTGCTAGTGCTAGGTAGAGAGAGTTCCTTCCTCTTTGTCTCTACTCTCAACTCCCTCTCTCCCTGGCTTTCTGGGTCAGGAAATTATCCTTTCTTTCTTTAAACCCTAGCAAAACAAAACACTCCTAAACAGTCTGCCCTGGCCCAGCCCTTAATTGACTCTGAGCAAGAGGACCAGGCTGCCCCTTCTGACTGCCGAAATCCAGGGTGAACAGCTGGCACCAAGACACTTGCTCCCAGCTGCTAATTAGTCCACTCTTAGGCTTGTTTCCTTCATCCCCAAGGGGACCTGAAAGTCCAGAAGTGAGAACAGAAAGGAGCAAAAGGCGAGATTATGCAATTATCCGGTCCCTCCAAGGGTCCCCAGGGCTGCCTGGTCACCAGGTTTCCTCTACATAGACAAGCCCATCCCGAGGACATCCTGCTTGTCCGTCCTTCTCAACCTTTGCCAGCTGCAGCAAAGGCACAGTTTATCTGCTTAAACCCTGACACTGTCTGAAGTTCTTTCATTGTCTCCAGCTTCCGCGCTCTCTAGTACCAGTCCTTGAAGCCCTTTGTACCTTTTGGGATGAAAACAGCTTGTGGATACAGATGTTTACTGAAACGGTTGTGGCGCTGAGGGTGACCAGTGCACTAAAGGGACGGCACCCTGTTATCAGAGCCACGCCCTGCTTCAGAGGCTTCGTGGGTGCTCGGAGCAGCCATGAGGAAGCTGAAGGTGCAGGCTTGTGAGGAGCAGAACTGGAGCTTGTGCGGAGACCCAGGGTCCCAGAGCTGGGAGGGGCCCGGAGCGGAGAGCTGGAGGGCTCACAGCTGCCTACCCAAGGGGATGCTGTCACGAATAAGCTGGAGCATCAGTTTCAGTGGTTTGGGAGCCACCCGGGGGTTAGTGAAGCACATTTCTGGGTATGTCTGGTCCCTTGCTCCTCCTCCTCTAACACTTCCGCTGCCCTCTGCTTTCCAGCCATCGTGAGCTGAGCCGCTTTGCTCTGCCACCGCCTTCTACCATGACATTTTGCCTTGGAGCCAAATGACCATGGACCGAATCCCTGAAACTGAGCCAAAGAAACCATTTCCTCTTTCCATTTGTAGGTGTCAGGTGTTTGGTCCCAGCAATGGGAAGAAAGATCAGTACAAACACCAAGCGTCTTCTGTCACTTTATCCCTTTGTTGAGGATTCAGATTCAGCCCTCTTTTCATTGCTGGGATCATGGTCGTGACTCTCACGCGGGTGAACAAGTCACCCAGCACAGCCGTTACCTGGTGTAGACAGTAATTCCCCCAAAGCCACGAACCCTAGGCTTCTTCAAGAGCAGAGTAGTGATACCATTACAGAATAATGACTTCAATCATTTTATAAAAGGCAAAACACAAAACACGACGAAAAGGGCAATGTCACACAGAGCTGGCTCAATCATGAAGATAATTAAGAACTCAAGTCTGGTTTGTTATTTACCAATGGTCCCCAGATTATCATTGTTTGTCTTAGTTGTTTTCAATGCTAGGATGGTCCAAAAGTAATATGCATTCAGTAGAAATCGTACTTTGAAATTCGAATTATTGTCTCTTCCCGGGGCCAGCAGTGTGCCCAGCAGTGCCGGGCAGCTGCAGTGAGCCTCGAATTTCACCCAGCCCCACGTGCTAAGCCGTGGTGCCGGGTCCGGTAGACACAGCCAGCGCGTTGCAGTTTGGGGACATTTTCAGTTTATGATGAGTTTACCTCCTAAGCTGAGGAGTAATGGTAATAAACCTTTTGGAGGAGTCACCGAAAGCATTTCCTGAATGGCATTTTGCCAGGAAAAGCAGAAGCCTGATGTGATCCAGCCAGCCGCTTCTCTCCATTTCACCATGACACTTGCCACCCTCAACTCAGATAGTTTCCCAGGTCCAGGGAGCTGAACTCTGCTCCAACAGGGTTTCTGATCACTGGAATCTGGGGTCTGCGTTAGGCCACTGTCCATGACTCCCAACTGGGCTGCTTCCCTCCCTGATACCAAGGCTAATTGAATTGACCCTCTCCCCTAGGAGATGTTCTCTCATTCTAATTTCCTCCTGGCCCGAAGAGTTCTCCATTGTCTTGTGGATGTCACCAGCTTTCCTGTTCTGGGAGTTTTGAGAGACAATGACACCAGGTGTCCCACCGGAAATCAAACACCAGCTGCTGGCTTTGGGCTCACAGTGATGTAAAGCAGTGGTCCCCCAGTGTCCTGCTGAGAATATTGGGACAAGAAGAAGATCACGGGGTGCAGCATGAGACCGGTTGAGTTCAGTCCCCCAACCTGGTACATTCGGGTGATGGAGATACAGCCCGGTTATTCAGGACATCTCTTCCCCTAGGGACTGCTCATGTCCAGGCCCCAGAATAGCTCACTGCCCATCATGGGAACAGCTTTATTCTACAGGATTTCCTTTCCTCCTGAAAACATATCAAGGGATCTAAGTTTCCTGGAGTTTCCAGCACCCCTGCACGGTGGGAAAGGCTTGGGCTCCTCTCTTTGGGATATGATGTCAGGGTTAGAAAATCCACACGTTTGTCTTGAAAATGAACTTTAATGTGGTGTTTCTCTTGGGATTTCGTGTGAGAAGGGGCAGCGTTCATCGTCCTGCCTGGCCCACTGATGCTGATGTGGCCACAGACAGAGCTGCAGCTTCCAGATTAGAAGCAGGGAACTGGGGCGGCTCTTCTCGTGGGCACTGGCCAGTCTCACACCAATGTCACAGATGAGTAGATTCAAGTGGTGTGACCACCTTGATTCATTTTGACATTGAAAGCAAGTGAAGTGATTTGAAAAGGATGATACAGTTCTGTTTATTTTATTTTTCTGAAGCAAATAAACAGGTCAAACAACTTCTGTGATGCTGCTCCCCCTGGTGTGGCAGTGTCCAGGTGAGGGTCACCCATCTGGGCAGCCTCAAGCCCTCATGGTACCAGGAGTCTGCCAACCCAGGGAAGTCCCTCTCCTCACCATGCCCCCTCCTCATCCCCACCCGGAAACCCATGCCTGTTAGCCTTCTGGACAAGGAGATGCCCCATCCCACACCCAGCCTCCCAAGAGGCATGGATGGAGCTGGGTGACTCAGTAAGACAGACACGTGTCCCACTCTGGGGTTCCGGATCACCTGTGGCACCCACAAGGCTGGTGACCCGGTGAGGTGATTGAGTCTTCTTTTGTGCAAGGCGGGGCTGAGTATTCTGAGCTCTAAATGGCACTCTCGGGAGAACGGTGCCCAAGGCCGTTCCCTCCATTCCCGTAGAGGGCTCCCATTTACCTCCTTCTGTACCTGCCAGTTCTTCACACTGTCTTGTCACAGGATTTCCTTGGCCTGTGGCCATGATGCCAAGCTGAGTAAAAGAGGCAGGAACACTGTCACCAAGGGTTTTGCTGCATATCCTGGCCTATGCACTCCCCAGAGAGCAGGCGGCTGCCCACGGCGGGCAGTGGGAGCTGGGGCAGGTGAAGATCGGGCGGCAGGCTGAGCAGGCCTGGTGCCTCCAAGTCCCCTGCGTTTGTTGCTGGGCCAGCTTGGGCCCTGAGGGTCCCTCCTGACCTCCCCGTCTCCCCCTCCAGGACAAAGAGGTGAATCTGGAGCAGGTACACCGGCGTATCAACAGCCTCATGGACGAAGACATTGCTCACAAGCAGATCTCGCCTGCGTCCATCGAGCTCTCGGCCCTGGAGATGGGAGGCCTAGCGCCCAGCCAGGCCCTGGAGCCCACACGAGAGTACCAGAACACCCAGCTGTCCGTCAGCACCTTCCTGCCAGAGCAGAGCGGCCACGGCACCAGCCGGACACTCTCAGCAGGGCCCAGCAGCAGCCTGCCCCTGCCGCTGAGCAGCGCGGCCACCATGCCCCCCATCCAGTGCAAACACCGGTCGCCCAATGGGGGGCTGTTCCGGCAGAGCCCGGTGAAGACCCCCATCCCCATGTCCTTCCAGCCCGTGCCTGGGGGAGTCCTCCCGGAGGCCCTGGACACCTCCCATGGCACCTCCATCTGACCGCACCGCCTGCCGCCGCCCGCCCGCCCACCCACCCGACCAGCAGAGCTTTTTAATACGAGAAAATGACAAGACCACACGCACACACACACGCACACACACACACAGAGACTCTTTCATGTTTCTTGTACATATGTGTAAATAATGACAGAATGGAGTGGGGTAAAAGTGTATTTTGAATATTCCCAATTTTCGAAGTCAGTAAAAAAACCATAAAAACTGTATGAATGACTTTGTAAATTTTGTTCTATATGAATAAAAAGGCAAATTACTTGTGATCATTCTGAAGTGCCAAAGGGGCCCCACATCCCTGGGCCTTTCTGAGGGCAGGAAGGGCCGTCAGAGGAGGAGCCCCTCCGTGCTGGGGAGGAGGAAGGGGAGGGGCCCAGTGCTGCTGGCTGCCTGGACGCCAGCTCCCCCTCCGTCCTCAGCCCCCGGACCGCCATTCCTCCTCCAGTCTCCTCGGGTAGGTAGAGTCTGGACCCGGCCCCAGCCGGCCCATGGGGTCACGGTGCTGGAGGGTGAGCCACTCTTCCGGTCGGTCAGGCTCTGAGGAAACTGCCCTGGATGTAGAGCAGTCCCAGCCAGGCCAGGTCCATATGGGGACTCGAGTGTATGTCACAGTGCGCACCTGCCCCTGAGTCCCAGAGAAGCCGCCCAGACTGAGGTAACAGGCTCTGGGGGCTTCGATGCCAATGTGTACCGGTGCCATCCCTTTGGTCTTGTTTTTTACTTTCTTTTCCTGTTCAGAGGAGTTGGTCATTGATACTCCATGGGGGAGAGGGGCAGGCCTCACTGCTGGGTCGCGGAGGCTGGGCGGAGATGGGATTGGCCTGGAGAAGGTCCTTGGGGACAGGCAGGTGTGAAGTGTAGTTGGTCGTGTTGATCAGGGGAGGCTGCATGCTTAGATTCGGGCCTGTGGCCCAGGTGAGAGGAAACTGGTCAGGGAGCAGGAAGTAGGAGCATTTGATTTCCGGTAAGGGGTCCTCTTGGAAGGAGTTGGGTGGGGCAGATGCTCCCCAGGTGATAGGGAGGCTGTGGAACAGAAAAGAGGGGCCGGGGCAAGGAGATTGGATTCTTAGTGAAGCTAAGACAAAAACTTCCCATCTCCTGGAGGAGCTGCAGGGCATGCCTCTGGTTCTCAGGCCCTCCGGAAACCTCCCACAGATAGCCAGGCCCTCGTACCAGTCCCCACATCCGGCTTTCCCACCTTCTGCAGACCAGCAGTCTTCAAGCAGCAACCTGGAAATGGCAGAGTTGCTCTAGGCCGAAAGCATCTTAGGTCCTCTGAGACCCTCAGGCCTAGGCCTGAGACGGAGAAGTTGCTTGGAAACCCTGTTTCCTAAGAGTAGAACTACCTGAAAGCCTCACCTCCCTCTTCCGTCCCTTCTGGGGGAACCAAATGCAGAACCAGAAAAAGAAGCATCAGGAGCGGAGTCACTGGAGGAATCTGAGGTGCGACACTGCAGGTCCTCCCCTGGACACAGGGGATTCCACTGCCCTAACCTGTCAGGAGGGAGAACAGAGCCCGCAGCCAGATCTGAGGAGCAGGGGGCCTCCCAGCTACTCCCAGCAGTCATCGGGGAGCTGAGGCCTGGGCCTGTGGTCAGGGGAAGTACAGAGTCCTAGCTATCGCCTCTTCCTCCGCCTCTTCTTCGGTCCAGAGTTGTTTTTATGGGGTGATAACTACTCCAGGGTTGATTTCTTTCCGAAAGTCCCTAGTGTCATGAGGGAGCGGTAGGGATGGCGCAGCAAAGCACCCTGGGAAAGACTGTGTTGGTAATTACGTTATTTTTCTTTGAATGCTGGGAATGGCCTGAGGTCAGTGCAGAGAGGGTCCGCTGACATCTCTCCCATCAAAGTGTGTGGAGCCTGGGGCTCGGATGCATGGCAGAGGCGAGGTGGGCTGCTGCCGTCGCCCCGAGGAAGAACAGGCTTTGCTTTGATTCCCTCAGCACACTGGGGAGCCGGCCCCGGAAGGTCAGTGTTTCATCCATGTGGTCTCACAGCCTTATCTCTCGCCGAGGCTGGTGTTTCCCCCGCAGATTCTCTGTGTTCTGAGGGAGAACATGGGTGTGAATGTATAGATGACGGCTTAGCTGGTTTTGCTCAGAATGAGTGTTGGAGAGAGATGGGGTGTGAGTGTGTGTGTGTGTGGGTGTGTAAGTGACAGACAGCATCTTCAAGGGGAAAGTCTACTGCTTCTAAAAACCCTTAATATCCCAAAGTGTTAGCCTTTACCATATTTATGGGTTTTTTTTTTCACTTCCTGCCCTTGGCGTGAGGGGAAATGATTGATATTCGAGCAAGTTCTCTAGAGGGAAAACAACAAGAAAACCAGAATCTTTCCAACTTAGATTTCTGTGTCAGCCCATAGAATGTATCTTTTTTCATGCTTTGCTCTTTGGATTTATAACTCTGTTTAGACTATTCCATACATTTTAGGTATATTTTGTGCCTTCAGACACTGCAAATAATAATCAGCATTTGGATTAAAGTTGTTTAATAATAAAACTTACTGCTCCTGATCCTCTTATTCTCTGGGATGAGGAAGTGCTGTCTGCTGTGCCCCGGATGTGGACTGGATGGCATCCACTGCTACACACACGTGTGGGGAAATGCCACTCCCAAGGTGGGTCTCAGATACGCCTGGGTGTGGAGACACCTCCAGGGTTCACTGACCCCGACCAGAGGACAGTGTGAGGGGCAGACCCGGCAGCAGTCCCAAGTTCTCATTCACCCGACGAGTGAGGGCTTTTCAAAGGTTGAGTTCTCAGAAGGCTGGTGGGGAGCCCTGGGTTTAACCCACCGCACGCAGTGCAGGTCCTTCCCCCCGGGCTGACTGCAGCCACTCGTGTCTCCCAGCTGTACACGCCGTGTCTGCAGATGCCCCGCTGCCTGTGCTGTGGGCCCACAGCTAAGGCTCTGGCATTCTCAGTGGAGCCGGGCTGGGCTTCTGGACATTTGGCTTTTACAGAGTCCGTGGTGCAGTTCTCCCACGGACATTGCCTACACCCCACCGTCTCCACAGCCTGGAGTTGGCTTCTTCACACCCCACATGTGTGTGCTCCCCACTCCCACCGATGGCATTGGAGGGTCCCCGGTGACTAGTGGACCTTCATGGGACAACCAGGCTGACATGGGGCAGTTGGTTTTCGTGATGGAGATCACAGCTTCTTTGTTCTTCCATCTCTGCCCAGCGATGGGCCTTTCCCACGTCGGGAGGAAGCTCCCCAGACAAGACGGGAGAACACGGCCCAGCCCTACCCAGATTTTCTGGACAGAAACAGAAGCAGCTGCAGGAACTCCCAGAGTGACTTTTTGTTTTTGTTTTTTTAAGGAAAAGCAGCTCAGATTTTACCATTTGAAATCCTACAAATCTTGCCACAGCAAAACTAATTGTAAACCTATTTTTTTTCTTTTCAAGCTCTGAAAGAAGAATAAAGATGCACCAAAGAAGAAAAGACTAGTAGGTCTAACAGCCATGAGGACAAAGGAATACTTAGTTCCTATGCCATTTCCTTTAGAACTCACTTAGTTTAATAACACATAATAGGAATAGTGTTACATATTTTAAAATATTACTAAATGTAATAATTGTACCAGGTAGTTAAATATTATTAAATATTTCATTTAACAACAGAGAAAGACAGTGTCTAATGGATAACACGGGGCTCTCTGTGACCTTCTGCCTCCAACAGGGGTTGCTTTGTCATGGGCCTCTGCCTTTGTTTCGTGTAAAGTTTCATTCCTGTAAGTGCAAGCTTGGGAACTAGCTTCGGTGTCTTAAAGCCTTGTATTGTGCTCTTAGCTCTGTTGACTCAAGATGAGATAAAGAGCTCAAAAAATTTAATTGACCTTTCCTTGCTTCCCTCACAATAAGAGGAAGCATTTCTGTTCCTAATGTTACTGCTTTCTTTTTTTTTTTTTTTGCATCTAAAACAGTCTTTTATTTCATACCATTAGCTGTTTTAAAAAATGAAATTATTTTTGGTTCTTGTCCTCACTCCTTATACCAACAAACTCTAGATAAATAGCTCCTTCTTTCTTATTTTGTTCTCCTGGTGGTATTTGAGTTGGATTGTTTGCAAGAGGGGTACATACTGCAGACAAATCAGGTGAGCTAATAGTCACTGTCTACAAAGAGGAAGGGACAGCTGTCAATACGAGTCCCCTCAGTCCCCTCAGCTTTCATCTGTCTCTCATCTGAACTTGACACTGAATGCTGAGCTCCAGAGAGCCAGGAAACGTCTCAGCATTGAGGAAAACCCTAGATACAGAAATTTGCAATGACAATGGCTAGGACCTAAAAGAGGTGGCACCAGACAGGATTTGATCATTTAAGAAGAGCGACCAAGTGTCATTCAAGGAGAGATCAGCTACCGGAAGATCCTAGCATACAGTTGCCAGCGGCAACCAGCTGTCCAAGCTCAAACTACTCACCAACACACAGATTTATTGACACCCAAAATGAGCCCACACAGATAAACACACACAGTCATGCATGCACGCACTCACAGGCAAACATCAAGCTCTTTGCAGACACATTCACCTTACCAGGCACATGCGTGTAATTTACACGCACAGTGATCATGTACTCGCGGGCTGCAGGCATGTGGAGTTTTGCTCATCACACTGGGAAACAGGGTCCAGGGGAGGAAGGAGGCTGTCACAGGGCCACCCTGCCCCGTGCACAGTTGCAATGTAGCAATCAGCCATGCAAGGCTCTGCAATCAGCCACCCGGGATGGAGGCGCGCCTCCTGCTAAGAGTCGTTGCCCTGGCAGGCTCCCAGTGTGTGCGGCCACCACGCCCGCCAGCCCCGGCTTCCTCTGAAAGTTTGAATCCCTGAAAATTGCAAAAACATCCCCCAAATTCTCCAAGGCACCCTATTTGTTTCTGAGTAAGGCAATCCATGATCACATCCGTGTCAGTGACCATGTATTGCTTAGGTATCAGAATCCAGAGGCTATACTATGTCCTTTACTTACAGACTCTCTTATCTTTACCTCAGCCTTGTAAGGTAGAAATTGTTATTTAAAAGTTATAGATAGGGAAACTGAAACTCAAAAAGGTGGAGTCACCCATGGGAAAGAGGTGGCGCTGGCATTCAAATCTCCCATTTGCCTCTGTGGGTGATCGGTGATTGGTGATCCTAATAGGTGATCGCTTCTCTTCCTGGGGGGAAGCACTCACCCAGTGCTGGACTTCTCTGTCTCCAGACACAGTGTCGCCAGCACCCACAGCTTCCTCAGCCTCCACATCTGCTGTGTTCTCCCTGGTGGCCTCAGGGCATGTGGCTTTGTGTCTCCTTATGACCTCGGAGGGCTTGTGGCTTGTATGGGCTAAATGGTTGTCCCTCACCATGGGGCTGAGTTGGGCCCGGGGCCTGCTCCTCTGACGCCCTCTTGGCCGGGCAGGTCAGGCTCTGCCAGGGCCACTCAGGACGGGTGGCTTCTCTCTTTCCTCCTCTGGGCCCCAGAGGAGGAGCAGCTCATTTTTGCAGAAGGCAAACTGCGTACCTGACAGTCAGGAGTTCTGGGGCTCACTGGATCTCCCCAGAGCTTCCAGGTTCTGTTTCAGAGCAAGAATCCCCCAGCCCTGTCAAAGTCCCCGGATAGACCCCAGCGGTGTCAAGATCATGGCTGAGTCCAGTTTTCCAGGAATGGGGTTTATATCTTCTAATATATTCTTAAAGTTCTCTTTATTTCTCTAAATCACTGCCCTTAAAGGCTGAGTCAGGCAAACCCCTGAACCCCACTTCTCTGGCAGTAGTGTTTAGATGTTCTGCTGTTTTCAGGGTCCTCTGAGGTAGAAACCGAAATAGCAGCCAGCAGAGGAGAGGGGAGTGGGAAATGCATGGCGGGTAGGGTCCTTGGGGCTTTGAAGTGGTTAGTTACATGCCACTGGCAGGGCACGCCAGGAGAGGCACAGGTGTTGGGGTGCACAGGCCTTGGGGTGACACTGGTGCCTGACCCTGGCAGCAAAGGAGATGATCAAGACCAGGCAAAGGGACAGATATTGCAAGTGGCAAGGTCTGACCCAGATCCCCCTCTGCCGCTGCTGGAGGGCAAGCTTTGGGCCTCGTCCTGTTACTCCTTTGAGTCTCACCACTTCGTTCACTGTCACTCACGTGAGTGACAACTCTCTGTGCTGTTCCTGAGCATCCAGTGAGTCATCTGACAGTAGCTGGGCTTTACCGAGTGCTGACTACGTCACTTTGGTAGGTGCCACCATCGCTGTGCACAGGTACTGAGGAGGAAAATGAGGTAGAGAAGGCGGGTGATTCGCTTTCGAGGTGTATTAGCTCCACGGCAATGACCAGATGCTTCTCAGCAGCGGAAATGTTTCTCACAGTTCTGGTCCCAAGACCACGGTGCTGGCTCTGGGTCTACTGAGTGCCCACATCCTGGCTCGTTGATGGTGTCTCCTCGTGACGTCTCCTCGTGGAGAAGGGAACAGGGCAACACTCTGGCGTCTCTGCAGCAACAGGACTAATCCCATCTGTGTCCTGATCATCTTGAGAAGGCCCCACCTCCTAATGTCATTGCCTGCAGGTGAGGGTGTCATTGACCTTTGAATTTGGAGAGGACACACACGTTTGGACCATGGCACCTGGAGAACGATGGGGTGCCCAGCTGTCCAAGCGGAGCGCTGATGCCCTACTTTCCATGCACAGGGCTCAGCACTGGGCCAGGGCAGGTGAGTGTTTTCTGTTTTTCCAGATCTGGCCATCCAAGCTCAGGAGCAGGAGACGGGGATTGGTGTCGTGTCAGTAAGTACTTTGGCGTTCAGCAGTGGACCTTATCCCTCTTTGGTTTGCAATGATGAGAAGGAATTCACAGGACTATCTGTGACCCTCAGTTGCTAGAGTGAAGATTTCCCACCTCCTCTCTTCTGACAGCTGGACCCTTTGTGGAAACTACACAGATCCCAAGGGCAGAGCCGATTTCAGACAAACAAAGGCTTGCTTGCCTTTCCTTCACAGAAGCCAGGCAACTGCATTTCCTGCACTGGGGTGGAGCCAAAGGCATCTCCGTGGAAGGCAGAGTGGCTGAGTGCTCGTTCAGTAGATGAGACTGGGCTACACAGAACTGGCTTAAAATCCAGCGCTCGCCACTCACTGCATGGGCATCTCCGAGTCCCTTCTCTGTGCCCTCAGCTGCAGGATGCAGTCCGAAGCTCTGTGTGGGGGTCAGTGATAATGCAGGTAAAGCACCTGTGCAAACACACTCACCAGCGGCTGCTCCTGTGATTCACACAACCACAGCCTCCCAGTTCAGGCTGAGCTGCTCAGGTTTTCAGCTGAGCCGTCTCATCTGTGGCCCCAGGCAGAGGGGAACAGCGTTGCCCTTCCTGTCCCCAGAACTCGCGTGCTTGCTTTGTGCCCCATCTTCCTATCGGTGCCCAAGGTGCGGGCAGCCCTTGTTTGTTCCTTAACAAGACCCACTCAGGTAATAATTCTGACTGTTTCTGGAAAATGGAAAAGAGCCTGACTTAGCTGGAGAGGGATCATTTGATTGTGAGTTGTTCAGTCAATGCCCTATCAACTTCCAGGCAAGCTCCTGATGGAATGCAGATGAGCAGGAGCAGACTTTTGGAGGAGCAGCAGCCCCTAAGCAGATGGAGGCTCTGATGTGGCCTCTGGAGCATGGTTGCAGGGGTAAGGCTCATGGTCATGCAAGCTGTAAAATGACAGACCTTGATTGGCTTCCCGAGGTGACAGCTCTAGTTCTTAAACTGGGCAAAGTAATGCATGTTTTGTGAGCCATAAGGAGCGAGTGCTAAGAACAGTTATCCTATGTCAGTGCTTTCGCTTCTGCCTCCAGTTGAGGCCTGAAGCCCACAGTGGTTGAATCTTGTTCTGTCAGCAATTCGTCATCTGGACGGGCACAGTTATCTCACGGAGATGGTGCTTGTTGCATTCGGGAGAAAATGACAGCACAGCGCTGCCTGGGATACAACTGAGGATCCTTCACAGTGAGACAGAGACAGCACACTGACACTGAAGGGTTTGAAGGGAGAGAAGAAATTAGAGAGATATAATAGCACGGGTGCAGGGGAGCAAAAGGCTTGTCCCAGGGTTTCCCGTCGATTTTTAAATTTAAATTTTTACTGTTGTAAGTACATGTGTGGAGCCCATAATGATTATATTCATTGAGGGAAGTTGGTATATGTACGTAACATTCCTGTCATCTCTTAGGAAAATTAACCCATTCTTTCCTTGGGACATTAAGAAATCTCTTCCTGGCAAAGGCAGAGAATGAGACTGAGGTGTTTAAGTGATTTTCCCGAGCTCGTCCAGGTTGTCCTTCAGCCTAAACAAAGCTCGAGGTCTTTCTGCTCTGCTCGCCTGACGCGTTCGGAGGCTACAGACACGACAGCGGGTCACCCTCAGGTCCGGTCTCAGTCAACAGTGATTACAAGCTTGGGGTAAGTCTCGGCAGAGCAGTGTGTGTGGCATCTACGGAGAAAGCACTCGTCTGTCACAGTTTGGGCACATGACTGCACCCTGCCAAACACTAACGTGGTTTTAGGCTGGAGGTGGGGAGCGTTGTCTGCATGCATCCCCAGAGGGTGCCAAGGCACGGAGCTGCCCATGAATCAGAGCGTCCTGCTTTGGAAGTCAGATTCTGCTGTTCGTTAGACGTGTGACCGTAAGTCTGTCCTTTCACCTGGCCAGTCTTCAGCTTCCGTGTAAAATCTGTATGATAAAGACAGCAATTCTACCTCAAAGGATGAATTAAGAAACTGCGGAATAGAGCGCCTCTTACAAGCGTGAGTGGTTGGGGCATGGTAAATGCTCAATCACCGATGACCCGCATTCGCGTAGGTAATGCGTTCAAAAAGGGTCCAAGCATGAGGCCATGGGTTTAACATATAATCTTTTAAAAATTCTGAAACACATGCAGAAGAGGGCACAAATCATAAGCATACAGCTCAATTCATTTTAAGAGGATGAATGCTGTTCTATAGCCCTCAGCCAAAACAAGAATTAAAATATGACTAATGCTTCTGAGGCCCCTCTTGGGCACCCCGAACCTCCACGAGTCCAAGGTCTTACTATCCTAAGTCTTAAATCCATTGTCTGACTTCACCCACCTTTGAAATAGATGAGGATGGGATCAACTAAAATTTTCTTTCATTCACATTGGACTCAAGAGATTTATCTACATTTTTGTATGAAGTTCACTTCCACTGCCATAGAGTATTTTCCTGAATAAATACGTCACAATTTGTGTATTCTAATATCGGTAGACTTTTGACTTGCTTTCATTGTAGGTTGTTACCAGTGGTGTCCCACTGAACATGCTCTGTGTCTGTGTTATGTGGATTATGAGTGCCTTTCTGTTGGATTTCTGAGCCATTGATGTGCATAGGTTCAGTTCTAGGTAGATACTACTGAAAAGCTTTCAGGAACAGTTGTGGTGGTTTGCACACCTTCCTTGCAGTGTTTGAGAACTGCGTTTGCTCCACATCTTCACTGTGTTGCTCAACCCTGGTTGCCAGTTGGGTTAAGAGACTCCTGGAGATGTGACCGGATGTGAAGGCACTCACCTCACCCACCGATGAGGTCATAGCTGAAACGTGCACCTAGGAAACGGGTCTTACAGAGGGAAGTGGGTCACGGAGGTGCACCTTTGGTGACTCTGTCTGGTCTCTGGTCTCTTCCTTTTGGCTCTTTCCAGTCTTCTCTGCTTCCTGGCTACCAGGAAGTGGGCTTTTCCTCCACCGCACTCCTGCACCATGATGTCTCAGCCTTGGACCCAGCTGACCATGGACTTAACCCTCTGAAACCGTAAGCCAGAATAAACCTCTCCTGCTTTATGTCATGCACATCAGATATTTTATCTCCACAACAGAGAGGTGATTAACGTACTCACCAACAGTGATATCAGTACATATTGAAATTTTCAGTCATTCTAGTGGGAATGTAGCTTATCTCACTGTTTTTGAGTTACATTTGTTGAGCATCACTTAGGCACCTGTTGCACCTTTATTAGGCTATGGTCCCCTGTGTCAATGTCTCTTCCACCCCATGGCTCACCTTCTCAGAATGTTCTGTTTCTGTAGCTTTGGATGAACAGAGGTTGCTGATTTAGCTGTAGGTTCAGGTTCACGTATGGACTTCTCACTTTGACTGTGCCGTGCTTAGGCGTAGCTTTCTTAGAATTTCTCATGCTTAGGGTTCTAGGATTTCTGAATTTATGCAGTGTCATCTATCAGTTTTGGTAAAATTGAACCATTGTCTTTTCTTTCCTATTGTACCTCTGTTTGTATTCAGGCTTTTTCTTTGTAAAATCATGGCACTAATTCCCCTAGCTTATTTGCAGTGTTTTCTATTTTTCTTTTTATCTGCCTTCTTTAGCCTACTTACCTTTCACAACATTATTATACCTTCTTTTCTTCAGTGTTTAGGTCATGTAAAGGTCTGTTCTTTAAAACTTTTACATGTCAGCTATGTTTCAAAATTTTTGTTAATTGTCATGTCTCATACACACCCAGATATCCTTACACAAACAATCGCGAACTCTTCCGAGCACTTTTGGGTTCACAACACAGGTGTGGGAAGCTCAGAGGATGTGCAGGTACCTCGGGCTCAAGCTCCGCCGCTGTCAGCTTCCACCATGTGAGCTGTAGCCTCACTGCAACTGAGGACCCGGTACCGCTGCGACGTTGTCCTCCAGCCCACGGCTTGCACTGGGTTCCGCTCTTGGGGTTGGCCTGTCTGTGACCTGGCAAATACATAACATCATATGTTTTACTCTATTTTGTGCTACTGCAATGAAGTTCGAAGCTGCATAATTAGTAAATAACAGAAACCTCTCACACTTTGGGAGGCTGGGAAGCCGAGATTGGGAGGTTCTGTCTGGTGAGGCCTTCTGTGTGGGTCCATCATGGCGCCTTGTTTCAGCATCGTTCCAGAGGAAGAAACTCTGTGTCTTCACATGGACGAGAGAACTGGACACTGTTAGAAACCTTTCTTGTAACACCTTTCATCCTGGTCACGTGAGCAGAACTCTTCATGTCCTAATCACTCGTACATGTCTTGCCTCTGAGAACTTTTACACTGGTCATTAAGTTTCAACAGCCATTTTTGTTTTTTGAGATATGGTCTGGTGTC
Source organism: Dolichotis patagonum (assembly GCA_004027295.1). Classification (NCBI taxonomy): domain Eukaryota; kingdom Metazoa; phylum Chordata; class Mammalia; order Rodentia; family Caviidae; genus Dolichotis; species Dolichotis patagonum. Next base: position 80,661 of record PVJX010000055.1, read on the forward strand.
AGTCACAGATAGAATCACAGACAAAAGTAAGTTCATGTACTAAGGTACCACCGTGTATACAAATTTGAAAAAAATTTGAAACTCCATCACAGATGGAATATTTCTCAATTTAGAAAATCCAAGAGAGGACAGGGCCGATACTAGAGGGAAATCTTTGCAACAGACAGACACAGCTGACACAAGGTTGTTTTTGCAATTATATCAAGAACTTTTTTAATATCAAGAACTTTTAAAGTCAACAATGAGAAGCCAAAACCTAAAATTTTAAGACAACAATAAAAACCCCTCAAAATACACCTTATCAAAGAAATTATACAGATGACAAAAAATATATGACAAATTCCCTGTGTCATGTTCCATTCAAGCACTGCCTATTGACACACCAGTGTACCAGTGAGACGGATATCACTACTCCTACACTAAAGTGGCCAAAATCCAAGACACTGACACCCCAAATGTGAGAGACAAGAATTCTTATTCACTGAGGCGGATCCAGCCATTTCCGAGATGGTCTGGCAATTTCTGACTAAATTAAACAGTCTTATCAATGACACAGAAATCCTGCCTCCTGGTGTTTATTCACACAAACTGAACACTAAATGTGCACAAAGACCTCTGTGTATGGATGGCAATACAGCCTTATCCATAAATGCCCAAACTTAGAGGCGTCCAGATGTTCTTCAGGGGGGCAAATTGGAGAAATGGTCTGTGGCATCTCCAGACCTTGGATTATATTGACCTTTGCAAATTAACGAGCCTTTTATACCTGAAGTAGATACTACCTCATCATGGTATATGATTTTTATACATTATTGAACTCAATTTATTAAAGCTTTAGAGGACATTTGTATCCATTATTCTATAGGTTTGATTTGGGTACTGTATTTTGCCTTGGTATTAGGGTAATATTGGCTTCATAAAATTATTAGAAAATATTTTCTCTGATCTTATCTCTGGAAGGGATTATAGAGAGTTGGTAAATTTTCCCCTTAAATGTTTGGTAGAATTCATCAGTGAATTTATCTAGGTCTGATGGTTTCTTTTTGGGGAAGTTAGTAATTATTAGTTGAATTCTGTAGCAGATATGGGTACACTCAATTTGTCTGCTTTCTTTGTGTGAGTTTTGGAAGATGAGTCTTTCAAAATTTGGCCTGTTTGACCTAGGTTATTGATTTTGTGGGCATAGAATTGTTCGTAGTATTTTTTTGTAATCTGTATAACATCTGAAATTTACCATGGTGTTTCATTTTTTAATTTTTGATGTTAGTAATTTTTACTTTTTAATTTTGCTTAGCCTGACTATAGACTTATTGATTGCATTTATCTTTTCTGAAAATCAAGGTTTGGTTTTGTTGATTTTCTCTACTGATGTCCTGGGGTTTTTTTTGCTTTATTTATTTATTTATTTATTTGTAAGGAATTGAACTCAGGACTTTGCACTTGCCAGGCAGGTGCTTATACCACTGAGCTATATCCCTGGCCCCTGATGTCCTGTTTTTTTATTTCATTGATATCTGTTTAATTTTTATCATTTGTCCCAGTATCCCCCCATCCTCTTCCATCTCCTTCCCCTCTTCTTCCCTTCTTCATTTTCTCTCCCACTTTTTCTCCTTCTCTTCTCCCTCTCCTTTTCTCCCTCTCCCTCTATTCTCCCTCTCTCCCTCCTTCTCTTCTTCTTCCTTCTCCTCCTCTCTCTTCTTTAGGGGCTTCCGGAGATTAAATTCAGGGAGTGTTGAGCCCTCTTTGTAATTTTATGGTGAGACAGGTCTCATTAAGTTCCTGAGCTGCCCTTGAACTTGGGACCTTCCTCCCTCAGCCTCCTGAGAACCTGGGATTATAGGTCTGTGATTTCATGCCTGGCTGTTTTCTTCTTAATATTGGGTTTAATTTGCTCTTATTTTTTTCTAGTTTGTATTAGACAGATTCTTGTCACTGTGACCAAATGCCTGACATATACAGGTTAAAGAAAAAACTTTTATTTTCGTTCACAGAGAGGCCAGGGACAACATACACCCTTCCGGGTTGTGCCCCCTGTGACCCACTCCTCCAACCAGCCCCACCTCCCAGCAGCACATTCAGCTGGGAGCTCAGCGCTGGATTAAGGCACTGGTGGGTGCAGCACCCCGTGATCTGATTATCTCCCCAAAGGCCTGTCTTCCTGTGCATGAGTCTTGGGAGGGAATTTAAGAGTTCAGCCACAGCATAGTCTCCTGTGGCGCAAGAGTAGATTTTTCATCTTTTATCTCTCCTCACTTCTAATACGTACTTTCATCATGCACACGAACATATTCAAAATCACTGTTTTTGCTACTTGCTGACAATTCTGATAAAATTTAGTTCAAAATATTTCTAAATGTCTCTCCATATTTATTCACTGACCCATATGTTATTTAGAAATGTGCTCAATTTCTAGGTACTCGGGAGGTTTCTGCTCTCTTTCTGCTGTTGATTTCTACTGTAATCCCGTGGTCAGCTGAGACCATCATATGATTTCCACGTTTTATTTTTCAAAAGTCTTGTTTATTTATGACCCCAAATGCGGTCTAGTTTGGTGACTGTTGTGTGAGAGCTTGGGAAGAATCTGCTGCTGTCTTAGGATGAAACAGTTTGGAGATGTGAGTTAATGGTACTCAGCTGAGGGGAGTAGTTGGTTTTAACTCCAGTATTACTGAGCTGCACCCCACTGGGCTGGCCCATTCCTGATAGAGCGAGATGCTGCGGCTGTAACAGAGGACACCAGCTTTCCCTAGCAAATGTGGACGCGGTATGGTCAGGTGCAGGCACACTCAGGACCATCATGTGCTCCTTTAATCTACTTCTCTTTCATTATGAAGTGCCCTCTTGATCCTTGCTCTGAAATTAATATAGCTTTCCTCTCTTTCTTGTGATGAGTGTTAGCGTGGTTTATCTATCTTTCTCCATTCCTTTACTTCTACGCCACTGTGTTTTTGTATTTAAGGTTTCTTCTAGACAACAGAAAATTGGATCTTGTTTGGGAGTTCTTTTAATTATGCAGATTGTTAATGCTTCCAGTGATTGCCAGTGTGGTTAAATTAATGTTTGCTGTGTTTGCTATGATTTTGATTTGTTGTTTTTCCTCTTTTTTTCATTGACTTCCACTATTTTCCTGACTTTTGTAGTTTTGCATGAGCATTTATATAAATCCCACTTTCTCTTCCTTTCTTTGCTTTTTCTTCTCCTTTTTCCCTTCCTTCTTGATTTCATGGTACTGGGAATTGGAACCGTGGCCTTTGCCCTGAGCTATGTCACCAGCCCAACTTAATTAATTAATTAATTAATTTGGAGATGGGATTGCACTAAGTTGCCCAGGTAGGACTTGAACTTGCGAACCTTCTGCGTCAGTCTCCCAGAGTTCTGGTATTAGAGGCATGTATGACTGTGCTCAAGTTTTCTCTTTTTTCTTATCATAGCATTTATACTTCGTTTTGCTTTCGCAGTGGTTGCCCTAGAATTTGTGGTATACATTTACATCTAATACAAGTAAATTTCCAAACCAAATAACATTATACCCACCTCAAATGTCAGAGCGAGTACCTTCTAGTAATGAAAAATTCCAAGTTTCTCCTTTTTGCAGCATTTCTGCCGCACATTTCATTTTTATGTAAGGTATAATCATCAAAAACATAGCTGTTGATATTTTGTACAAAATGTGGTCTGTTAGATCAATGGAGAATAAGAAAACTGAAGTTTTTATTTCACTTTTGCGTGTCCACCTCACGATCTCCTGTTGTTTATCAGATCTGAACAGGCTTACCCACATCATTTCCTGTCTCTCTGGAGAACTTCTCTTAACATTTCTTGCAAGGCACTTCTGGAAACATTCCCTCAGTTTTCGTTTGAGGAAGTTTTTATTTCTCCTTCACTTTTGAAAGGTAATTTTGCTGCACACTGAAGTCTGGGCTGGTGGATTTTTCCTCTCAAGCCTTTAAATACTTCACTCTGCTCAGGCTCACACAGTTTCTGAGGACACGCTGGATGTGGTCCAAGTAACAGATTCTATTTGCTCTTCTGTAAGGATGGCGTTTCTTCCCCTCTGGCTTCTTTCAGGATTTCTTTGTCTTTGATTTTCCACAGTTTAAATACAGTATTTCTAGCTGTAGCTCTGTTTTTCGTTTTTGGGAGGGTGGTATCCTATTTGGATACCCCTGTGATTCTTAGATTAGTGAACTGATGTCTGACATTAACTGGGGAAAGTTCTCAACCATTATCGCTTTAAGTATTTCTTCGTTCCTTTCTGTCTTTCTGGCCCTGTTATACATTTGTTACAGCTTTGGTAATTGTCCCAAAGCTCTTGGCTATTATAGTCCATTTCTTCTGACTTTTTTCTCTCTGCTTTCCAGTTGTGGGTGTTTCTCTGACATCTGCACAAACTCAGAGATTCTTTTTCTTCAGTCCTATGCTGGCTACAAACAAGCTCATCAGATGTATTCTTCATTCCTGTTATAATTTTGGGGTCTTTATCATTTCTTTTTGAATCTTAATATTCCATCTCTCTGCCTACATTGCCTCTCTATTCTTGCGTGCTACCTGTGTTTTCAGCTAGAATGTTTGGCACATTAATCACAGTGTCTTTCCTTTCCTGGTCTGAGAATCCCAACACCCCTGACCCACGAAAGTCTGGTTCCAGTGCTTGCTCTGTCTCTTGACGTCATGTTGCTGGCCTTTCATATGTCTTTGTAGTTTCTTTTTTGTGAGTGTGCCATGTTGTACTCAATACAAGGGGCTTGAGGAAATAGATCTCTAGTAATTTGGTTAAGGAGAAGGGAGGCATTTAATAATCCTCCTAGGAGTACAGTCTCATTTTTTCAGGAGCCAGGTTCCCTCGGCTGTGAATTTCACAAGTGTTTCTCAGATTCCTCCACCTACCCCATCCCAGGACATACAGACAGGCCATGGCCAAAGAGGAACTCTAGCCAGGTATCTCCTTCTTCCGATTGGTTAAGTTCTGACAAAACCCCTCCTGAATGCTTTGATAAAATAGTTCAGCTTGACTGTGGCCTTAGAGGAGAATGGAATTTTCTGACACTTTTCCGAATGGTTACTTCTCTCCTCCCAGGGCTAGAAACCCAGAAGCGGCTTTCTGTGCTATTCATTTTGAGAACCAGCGAGAGTTCCTGGAGGTAAAACTCACCATGAATGAGGTTCCTTCCTGGTCTTGCCTCCCTGAAGTTCCTTACGGTCAGCTCCTTGTTGCCCTCACTAGGCCTCCAGCAATTCACCAGTTCAGTGTGGGTTTTTCCACCCTGGACACCAGTGCTGGTTCCCACAGAGCTTTCTGCATGCCGTGTCTCTCCCAGCAAGTCACGATTCTCTGTAGGCGCTGCTTTGTCTCTAGGATTTTCTGTCTAGGAAGTGGCCCCTCGAGCTCACCTCTCTGGGGGATCCCAGCAGACTTGATTTTTGTACGTATTTTCCTTGTGGCTAAGGTGGGCTTGTATGCTAGACTAGAAACCAACAGAAGTTATTGTATGTGTGTGCACCTAGTCATATTTTACTCACAATTGGACATCATGCACTGAAAATCATGGAGGCACAAATTGATGTTCTCTTTTCCCGGAGATAGCGTACTCTATCACACAGCGGCAGCTGTACAAACTACAGTGAGACAAATAACCTCAGTCATCAGGCTGGCGCGGACGAGAGCCTGCATTTCACTGGTCCCGAGCCCGTCTGCTTGTGATCTGTCCGCACCCCCAGGCTGCTGTCCTCCTGAGAGCAACGTGACACCTGGTAGTGTAGCAGGATCCCTGCTCATGGTGCAGCCTCATCCTGAGCTTGTCTCCCCAGCATAGCAAAGTGACCAAAACCTCCACTCACTTTTTAGCTTTTCCTCCTTTTGCTTCTTAGCCTCAGTTTAAAAGTGCCCTAATTCCTCAGTAAGAAAAAGACTGCGTAACATACTTCTCACTCCGCTGTGTTCTGGTTTTCTCCAGGATTTTGGTGCCTCAACCAAAAATTTGGATGCTGTGTGTGACCTCTAACGCTGATATGTCAACTTCCTTGGAGTATGAGCCACCCAGCAGATCGGTAAAGCACACGCCGGGTGTGTCTGGGTGGCCGTGGCAGTGTGACCTTGAGCACTGCACACAGTCTGGCTTCTTCCTCTCTGCACTCTTCCCGGGCCTCACTTCCTGGCGTCCCTGAGCCCAGCATCTCTGCGCCTCCCTGCCTTTCCGCTGCAATGAGAACCAGCTGACCATGGCTTGAAATCCTGAAGCCATGAGCCTCATTAAACCTCTCCTCCGGTAAGCTGTGGGTGTTGCTTATTATTTCTCAGTGACGGAAACTTGGCTAGCCTAAACTACTTTTGTTTCCCCAGATCTGTTTAGTTAATGGTCTATTGGGGGTTCTGCTCCATTTTTTGGCTGACTTCTCGTGAGCACAGGTGGGAGCCCCTCCTGCAATTCTTCTAGGACAGTGGCTCCAAAGTTCTGGCTCTTTGAGAACTTCCTACAAACAGATGTTTCTTGTATTTTGTTCAGCATTTCTGGTTGGTATTTTGGAAATACCAGTCTTAATAGGTAGAAATGAAAGTCCTGGGGCTCCTTACATGTAAGAAGCAGAAGAGGCAGGCAAGTATTCATGGCCACTGTGGGATAAGGTGAGGGGATTGGAGAATCCTGGAAAACCCCCAGGAGGGCAGTCTTTTCCGTGAAAATTATGAGATGGCCCATGGCGACAGTTGAGGAGGTTACGCTGCCCTGCAGATCAGAATCATCTGTAATATCTTATTTGAAAAGAATGAGCTGACCTCACACTATCCTGAGTGCCACCCCCAGGAGAGCGAAGCAGCCAAGCTCCCTAGCAAGTGATTGTGGAGAGGCAGCCTTCTGAGCACTCATGGGCTAGAAAAGAATTCCTTGCCACAGCTCCAGGGGAAAGCGTAACTCCGGACCGGGGTGGCTCCTAGGTTAGTGGTGCCTGATCTTACCTGCTCACAAGAGTGTACTGCGTGTACCTCTCTCCAGCATTATGTTCAGTGACATTGCAGGAGGAACATGACATTGGTAATGTGGGGAATATTTGCACCATGGAAATCACAAGCTCTATAAATCAGAGCATGGAGCACAGTGCCCAGCACCCTAGCACCCACAGGAGATGCATGGCAGAACGCTAGAACCAATTTTCAAGCCCGACAGATCATAGATTTTTGGGGACTGACTCAATAACGAGCACTGTGTAAACTCTTTGTTTATGACCCATCATTCAGCTCTCACGGCCTCTAGAGCTCCTGGTTTTATGTAACCTGCTTAAATCTGCACAGCAGCCTGGCTCAGGCCGATCCCTCAGTCTTTGTTCCCGTGCCACACTGAACATTCCTGTGCACAGTCCGATCCAGGAGGACAGGCTTTAGGTGACAAGGACTGGCCGACTTCCCACGTCTGAACAGCGGCCAACGCGGGGAGGGAACAGCTGAGCTCTGGTGCTGGAACCAGGCACCTCTGGGCGTCCAGGGGAAATGTGGGTGTTCAGTGCACAAGCTCGGAGTGCTAGAAAGCAAAAGGTCACCTTCCGTGTCTCCCTAGTGGCAACGGCGGCAGCACAGTGACAGGGAGCCTAGAATTCTCAGTGGGAGACCAGTGCCTGACAGAAGGGGGCAGGTGGGCGCCTGGCTTGGGAGGGGTGGATTATGGTGACATTTGACTGAATTTATCTATTTATTTAAGAGAAAAAAATACCAAAGTCAAAGCAAACAAACAACAAAAACCTCAAAACAATTATGGGTTTTCAAAACAAGATGAGAGGAATTTGACAATGGTTGTAATATTGCATATTGTTACCTTCAAAAGGGCTGCTTAGATTACCAGATATAGACATGAAAAATTGATCTAATCATAGGAGGATTAACGGTCCTTTTCCAAGAACTCATAAAATTAGTAGCATAGTCATCTTAGCTATCTTATGTATACGTATGCAGATTTATGTCTTTTTCCTTTTCCCTTCTTTCTTTCCTCATACCCCTATTGGGCCGCATCTCATCTCAGAGGATTTGCAGGCCTGAGCAGGTTTATGGTCTAAGGTTTCAGGGCCCCTGAGCTTTGAGGAAGAGGCAGTTTGATCAGAGCAGAACTAAGGGAACCATAACTGATGGTGGCCCGGGGTTTCGGGATTACGTAGGAGCTCGGCTGGGGAGCAGGGTGCAGCAGGGACAGCACCTGGGACCCTGGGACCGGGCAGGCCCAGCAGCAAAGCCACGGTGGGCACAGGGACACCATGAATCTCATACCGGCGGACACGGGCCGCAGTGCAGTCGGCCACGGCAGACCTCCGCAGCCCGGGGACAGGTCCGTGTGCCCGTTCACAGAGGCCGACCGTCTCCTCCCTCCCTGTTTTCGGGTGCTGCTTCTCCGAGGGCATTTCAGAGAGCCAAGAGCCTTCAGAGAGCCAGTCTGTCTTGCGTTGGATGAGGCTGGGAGATCTCAGGTGGGTGGAAGGACTGGGACTGTGAGGACAGATCACAGCCATAAATCAGGGCACCCGCGTCTTGCTGAGATGCAGAGTTGCATAGAAACTCGCTGTGGTGACACCAGAATGGGGGTATGCTCGCATCCCAGTTAGTCAGGGGAGCCCCGATTCTGCTTTCTGTTCAGGGGTGCTGTGGAGTCACTGTTGTGCTTCCACACCCCGGAGCCTTCAGTGAGGGTTAGGGTTAGGGTTGCCCTAGCTACAATGAGTGTAAAGCTTAACTCCGTCTGTCACCTTGGCTAGAGTCACTGCTCTCGAGCATTTGGCCTGGACTTGTCACATTGAAGTCTAGATGTCTCTGTTTCAAATCAATAGAATTTGAGGAAAGAAGATTTATGTCTATAGCATGGACTGGCTTCATCCAATCAGAAGACCTAATGAGAAGGCAGCTGAAAGGCCCTAGGGAAGAGGGAATGCTGGCTTTAGATCGACTTGGGATTTGAGCTGCGACACTGTCTCTGCAGGCCTCCAGCCTCCCGTGACGTGCAGAGGGCAAACACGGCAGCCTCCAGGACCGTGTGAGCCACGTGCTTGAGACGAATAAGTATGTAAGCGTTTGACATGTGTGCGCATGCGCTTACCGTGTGCTGTTTCTCCAGCGGACTCTGACGGTTAGATAGACTTACACAGAGGCAGCTGTGAGAGGCTGTAGCTGGGTGGGTGGGGCCCTTGGTTCAGTCTCAGGCACCAAATCAACTAGCAAAGAAGGAAGGAAGGAAGGAAGGAAGGAAGGAAGGAAGGAAGGAAGGAAGGAAGGAAGGAAGGAAGGCAGGCAGGCAGGCAGGCAGGCAGGCAGGCAGGCAGGCAGGCAGGCAGGCAGGCAAGCATGGTTACAGGAACACTGTTTTCTCTGCGCCCAGGAATCTGAGGATAGCTGGTTAAACGATGGCTTTAGATCGACTTTGGGGGGGCACCCAGGAAGGTCCTGGGGCTGTTGAGAGGATAGGAAACCTGGCCTTGAGCCAAGGCAGCAGCAGGGGCATGAGAAGGTCAAAGGCGGATTGGTGAGAACTGTCCTGGGCTTGTTGTTCTTGCACCTGTTGAGCACACCTGGCTCTGGGCAGACCCAACACCTTCTTACCTGTTCCTAGACCCAGAAAGTGGATCGCAGTAATGAAACCTCCAAAGCAGAGCAATTGCTGTCTTTTAAATTTATGATTACCAATCTCTAAGAAGCCTGGAGATCCCAGTGGGTCTCTGGGGCCAATTCCATCTTCACATCCCCGGGAATCTGCTCACACTTGTAAAATGTATAAAGATACCACCTCTCCCTCACTCAACACTGTTTTTTAATGAAATGCTTCATGTTTTGAGAGAACTGTTAATTCTCTTGGAGTTGCGAGATGTAAGAGATTCCATGTTTAGTTTTTTTTCTTTTCTTCCAGTGACAACCTCCTTCAAAATGCTGGTGCAGTACCAACCCAGGGCATGGCCATTGGTGCAAGCCAGATGGAGCATTCTTCACTGCTGTGAGAGTCTTGGGGTGACCTGTTGTAGCCACACCAACCTCCCTCTGCACCTCCTTAGTCTCTGGCAGTCTCTGATTTGTTCTGTTTTCCTCATTCCAAACTGCCAACTGTTTTCTAGAGTGGTTGTACCATCTTCCATCCCCACCAGTGATGTAAGGTGGGTTCAGTTTCTCCACATCCTTGCTAACATCTGGCGTTATCATTGTAAAAGTTGTAACTATTTTGATAACCATCTGTAGTTGATCTCTCAGTCTCCTTTATTTGCATTCATTGATATTAAATATTTCTTCATGTGCTTGTTTGCCATCTGCGTCTTTTCTTTGGTGAAATGTCTCTTGCCTGTTTTGATTAATTCATTGCTTGGCATTGAGAATTCTTTACATATTTTAGATGCAATCATTTGTCAGCTAGGAGGTTTGCAGAAATGTCTGTAAGCCTCATCCTCTTCACAGAATTTTTATGTCTAAATTTTGATGCACTCCTCTTTATCCCTGTTTCCGTGTATGGATAGTGCTTCCGGGTCACATTCAGAATGCTTTACGTACTTTAGATCTCAAAGCCTCCTACTTTTTCAATGTTTTAGAATTCTCTAGAAGTTGTATAGTTTCATATTTTAGTTTGCAGGCTATTTTTGAGTTACTTGTCATATGAAAAGTATGGATTAGGTTTTAGTTTATTCCCTAAGGATATGCATTTGCGCCAACACCATTTACTTAAAAGGCTGCCTTCCCTACTGACTTGCTTTTGTACTTTTGCTATAGCTACACTGAAGTCGATTTCCTGATCCCCTGTCCTACATCCGTCTGGGCAGCCCTACTGCACTGCTACAGTAAGCCTTGAAATCAGACAGAACAATTGCTTCAACTTTCTTCTTTCAAATTGTTTTAACTGTTGCAGTTCTTTGTCTTTCCGTATAAATTTTATAACTTATATTGGCAGTATTTCATATTAATTTATATTTGATCTATATCAACAGAATTCTTGTGTCTTAAACCTGGATCTTAACTGGGGTAGAATGGACATTTTTGCGCTAGTATGTCTCTCCATTCATTTAGATGTTACTCAATTTCTTTCGTGAATGTTTTAGACTTTTAAGTATGCTGACGTATCTAATTTCTTACGGTAAGGAAATATTTGGTATCCATGTGTTCACTTGTAGAACATACAAACTACCTGACTCAGGTGTTGATTTTGTATCCTGCAATCTTTCCAAACTCTCATGCTGTATCTAAGAAGTTCTTTTGTAGATTTCGTGGAGTTTTCTAGGGGACTGGCCATGTTCCCCGGGCTTCCTGGAGATGGCCAAGAGTGGACATTCTTCAGCCTTGGGCTCTGGGGTCTGACCGGGCAGTAGCCTCTCAGTGGCTCTAGGCCTTCAGTCTTGACTGGGTGCTGCACCCCTAGCTCTCCTGGTCCCGAGGCTTCTGGAAGGCACTCTGCTGGTAACTTCTCCGGCACGCGGTTTGCTGCGTGGCCGTCATGGGACCCTGCAGCCTCTGTGAGCTTGTCAGCCAGTAACTAATGACTCTATCTACATCTATCTATCTACATCTATCTATCTATACATCATCTTTTATCTATTTATCTATCATCAATCATCTATCATCTACCTGACCCTTTTCTCTTCCCCTCCCCTCCCTTTTCCTTCCCTTCCCTTTCATTCCATTTTATCTGTTTCTGTGAGAATCTTGACTAATAGCACTAACATATTGTGAAGGATATCTGAGAAATCTTTTATGAAAGTTATAGGGCTGTAGTTTTCTTTCCCCTTTTAGTTCTGTTTTTCTTGTTTTGGTAGCAGATAGTAATAACTACATAAAATGAATTAAGGTGTATTCTCTGATTTCTGGAAGAGATTGTGTAGAACTGGTATTAATGTGTCTTAAATATTTGGTAGACTATATCAGTGAAAGCTTGTGGACTTAAATCTTGGGGTGGCAGTTAGATAATACATTTAATTTTGTTAATAGTTTTATAGGGCCGGGGGTCGTGGGTCACATCTGTAATGCCAGCACTCTGAAAAGCTGGAGCAAAAAGACTGCAAATCTGAGCCCAGATTGGACACCTTACTGGCTTAGTGGTAACTCCACCTCAAAATAAAAAATAAAAAAATCTAGAATGTAGCTCCATGTGAAGGCCTTGGGTCCAGCCCCTAGTACTGTGAAAAAAGGTATACAAGTATTAAATTTATCTGTTTCATAGTGGGAGAATTGTGGTAGTTTGTCTCTATTTGAGGAATCAGTGCATTTCACGTAGGGTCGAATATGTGACCCTAGAGTTGTTGGTATTATTTCCTGCACTGTGTCCCTCATGTCTGCGGTGACATAGTCTGCTTCACTCTTGATATCTGCAATCCTCATGTTTTCTGGTGTTCTTTTCCAGTGTTGTTAGAGGTTTGCCAATTTTACTGATGTCTAACGTAACCAGATCTTTGTCTCAGTGATTTCCTCTGTGGTTCTTCCCTATCCAGTTATAATGATTTCCACACTTACTTTTGTTTTATTCTATCTGTTGCTTGTTTTTGATTTTATTTTTTCCCGTGCATCTTAAGGTGGGACTTACGTTGTTATTCTGAGACTTTCTTCTTTTCTAATGTATGCTTTGGTATAATTTTTGTTTTTTGAAAATAAAACAAAATTTCATGGTCAGAGAATAAAAATAATTATTACACTATTTTGTTATCTTCAAAATAGTTACTCAGAGTACAAGACATAAACCAAAAGAGATTCCTACAAAAAAATAAGATACCAACTCCAAATCTCTTTTGTTAATGAACTATGATAAACTAATAGTATAAATGAAACCAATTAGCATATATATTGAAATATTTTTGAAACAATGGAATTTATAATTTGGGAAAGTACTTGAATTTTTCTTTACTATGTTATAATTTTTATCTTAACACATTTTAGGTATGTCTCCAAAAGTTTGATTTTCCACTTTAATGTTTCTTCAAAAGTTTCTATAGATATTTGCTCTTAACTTATGAATTATTCTGAAGTTTGTTGTTTAGCTTCTGAGTGTTTGGAGGTTTTTCCTGATGAATTTTGGCCAGCGATTTCTAGTTTTATTTTGGTTGGTGTGGAGGCACATATTCTAATATGGTTCGCATGCTTTTGGACTTGCCGAGGATACTCGTACGGCCAGGAGCTGACCAATGGCCTTGTGTGTCAGATGCCGCTGATGAACCATGGTGTCCAGTTCCGCTGTGTCACTGCTGATCTTTTGATCATTGCTATTTTAATTGTTTGGAGGGTTTTGTAGTCTTCAAATGGAGCCGAATTTATATATTCCCTTTTTAGTTCTATTAGTCTTTATTCTGCTCATTTTGCAGCTCTGTTTTTTTCCCTTTTTTTGGTGCATACACACAGGTTTAACATGTTCTTACTGGATTGACCTTTTAAATTACATAATGACTCCCTTTATGTCCAGTAGCAAGTATTTTTTGCTCCAAAATACTCATCTAATATTAACATAAACATTCCTGATTTCCTTTGATTAATTTTGCGTGGTGTGTCTTTTATATCCCTTTATCATCAACCTGCCCCCATATCACTATTTTTAATTTTTTAAATAAGCCACATATAGTTGGACCATTTTTAACCCCCTCTGTAAAATCAAACCATCCTTTTTTTATTGTCCTTAGTTGACTATAGTCAGCCTGCCATTTTTGTTTTCTTTTGTTTCTTTACCCCTCCCACCTCCACTTTGCTATAGATTATGTGAATCTTTTTTGCAAATTTCCTTTTCATTTCAATGAAATGCTGTTGATGGCGTCTGTTTGCATCATTTTCCCAGTGGTCATTCTAGGTATAACACTTTGCGTACATAGCATCACTATCCATGGGCGTTATTCTTTACTGGTTGAAGAGAAATCACAAGCTTAGCTTCCTCCTCAGCCTTCCTTTCTGTAGCAGCATTGCTTTAACTGTTTTCAGCACATATCTTCAAAAATGCATCAGACTGTTTACTTTTCTTTCCAACTTTTAACCGTAATTTAATAAACTTAAAAGAAAAAAGAAAGTCTATTATATTTACCCACATTTTTGCTTACTACGTTATTTTCTTTTTTCCTGATGTTCCAAAATTCTTTATTTTACCATTTTATTTCAGTTTAGAGAAAGCTTTTTCTTTTAGGGAAAATCTTCTGGTGATAAACTTTTTTAAATCTGTAACTCTGTTGACCTCTCCTCCTTTGCTGCAGGGTATTTTCACTGCATGTGGAATTCCTGGGTTGGGCTTCCTTGCTTTCAGTACTAATGACGGCTTCTCTTTCTTTGAGCCTTCATGGTTTCTCAAGATTTTTTTCTGTTATTTAACTATTTTTTCCCTGATAAGTAAGATGTCGTTTCTCACTGCTTTTGAGATAATCTTCTACTATGTCTTTAATTTTCAGAACTTGAGCTAGGATGTGTGTCTTCCTGTGGATTTGGTAGAGTTTATTTATTTTGGTTCCACGGTTTCTTAAATCTATAGATTTATATGCTTTGTAAATTTTTGAAAGTTTCAGCCATTATTTTTCGAGGACTTTTTTGATTTCATCCTCTCTCTGTTCTCGTCTGAGCCTCTGCTAGTGCAAAGGCCTGACTTTTTTGTATTGTATGCCTGAGGCTGCGTTCATGTTTTAAGTCAGATTTCTTCTCGTGGACTAATTTTTTCTTTTTCTTTAACATCACTGCTGCTTTCCTTCATCCCCTCCAATGTGCAATAGAGTCCATTAATTCTTTTGTTGTATATTTTTACCTTTGTTCTTACATTTTTCATTTGCAAGATTTCCATTTGGTTGTGCTTTGCGTCTTCTATTTTCTTGCTGAGACTATCTTTGGGAGCATGGGATTTTCCTTCTCATTTTCTCCTTTGTTTCTGTGCATTCTTCACTGTCTGCTGATAGATTTTTTTATGATAGCTGCTTTAAACTCTTGGCCAGTTCCCTAGTTCTGCCACCTCTGTCATCTCATTGCTGGCATCTGTGGACCATTTCATCCCACATAGCTGGAGACCTTCCTGGTTCTTAGAACGAGGAGTGATTCTCAAGTTAGATAAGGACATGGCGGCTGGTTATTCTACAAGGCGCTGGAACTTATTTAAGCTTCCTGTTGGAACTGGTTTCCTCTCACTGACTGAGGCTCTGATTCAAGAAGGGGCGGGCGCTTTCTGGTTACTAGGAACTGACAGTAGAAGTCAGACTCACAGCTTCCTTTGGTGCTCAAGACTGGGAGAGCCCGGTCACTTCTGCCTGTTTGCTGAACCTCCAGCTTGCATTGGCCCCCACTGACCGCATACCTCCTGCTCACTGGCTGTTCTTGAAGTCTCGAGTTCCACCTGACACCACACCAGCGGCGTGGGAGCCTTCCTGTCCATCTCCTGACTACTGCCACCTCCAGTGCAAGACAAGCATTTGCTTACAAACTGACACAAGCGTTTCCTTACAAGCTGACCCAGCAGGAGGTGTGTCACAAATTCTTCCACGATGTTTTGCTTTAGCAGAACTCTGTGATCTAGAGTTTTCTGTCTTGCTAGGCTGCCTGTTTTTGATATGTAGGGTAGGAGGCACAGCATTTTGCTGACTGTTTTTCTGTGCCCAGGCTGTTCGCTGTTACCTGCTTCTTCATCTCTAAGTCTGGGACACACAAAGCAAGAAGAAAACCTGGGCACTCACTGCCATGGTTTCCTTATATCCTGAGGCCTCAGCCAGTTTGTTTGCCTCTCTCATGGCCCAGAGTCTTTTTCGATTTGTTTTGTATAATATCCAGTGTTTTTAGAGGGAAAAATAAGGAAAACAACATGTACACCATCTTCCGGTAAACAAAGAGTGCTCGCTCCATGTATTCTACTCCATATCTACTTTACAGAAAAAAATGGAACCGACTGAGTTAAACCACGCTCCTCTTTCAATACCTGCTCCATGAAGACCCTGCGTCTGCTCCAGTCCCTCCCCTTCTATGCCTGTCTTTTCTCCTGGGCTGAGACTGTACCTCTTCCTAATACTGGACTCCATCTACTTCCCCTTACCCCAAGCATGCAGGCTTATGTTACTGATACCATCTTTCCCTTATGCATAGGCTCTTCCTCGTAACTAGATTCTTCTATTAGCTTTTAATTGTGTTCAAGCCCTTTCCATTAAACCCAAGTCAGAGTCTCCCGACATCCCCTCTAGCTATTGCTCTGCCCCTCTGCTTCCTGCCTTGAACTTTCAAAAAGGAATTGCTCCTTTCCCATTATTTCCATAATGCTCATTTCTGCCCCCAAGTATGTCTTCCACTTACTCCTCCGCTGTTCCAGGGTGGTTTTGGTCCCCAGAACCCCATACCCAGTAGCTCCGTGGCGTGGAAGCCTCTCTGCCTTGGGTTCTCAGCAGTGCGCCCGCTCTGAGAGCCCATACCCTACTCCTGGCTTCCAGGAGAGGATCCTCTCTTCTTTTCTCTTCTACCTCTAGTTCTTTTCTGCTCCTCCAGTGAAAGCTGTGCTGAGGTTGGTCACAGGCTCTCTTCTGGGCCCACTTTGGCCATTCGTATTTTCATCAAGACTCAAGTGAGAATGGAGGCAGCCTCTTCTCCTTTCTGGGTTTCAGAAGTCCGGAATTGAGCCTGAGGTCTCTCCAACAGGTCCCTAGCAGCTCCGGATCACATGACCATCCTCCGGGACCCTGAGTCAGCGAGCCACACCAGCATCCGCTGGATTATAAACGCCCGAGCCTCTGCAGAGGCGCGACCTGTGCTCTTCTCCTTTACCCCCGCGTCCCACACAGCGCTCTGTCCCCCTGCTTTTACCTTTGAGATAGCTTGCCGCCCTATGCCCTGGGCTCCAGATCCGCTTCCCTCCCTCTGACCCAAGACACCGGGCTCCTCTGCTGCACAAAGACTGTAGAGCTGCTGGCAGTGTCCCGCCCTGCCCGCTGTTGTAACCTGATTGTCCCTGCGTGACTGGAGACCTCTTTTCAAAATTCAAGTTTGCTCCCCCCACCCCACTGGCCATCTGTCTTTCTCAAGCTTTGCATCTGCTTTGCATCTGTAACCTTCTCCAGTGTCCTGCCAGTCTCTCAGGACACCTGCGACTTCTTGGCATGGTGTGGGCCCTCCGTGTCCTCTGACTCCCAGGCTTCACCACAATTTTGTAGCCATTTCTGCTTCCACCACACTGGGCTTTTGGTGACAACTAGGCCCCAGGATGGTTCTGTTCAGTGTGTTCATCTACAGGACTCTGAATAAGCTCACTTACCTTCTACTCACCTCTCTCTCACCCTTCTGTTCTTAATTAACCATCATTTTCTGATGTCTTTTTGCAGCTTTTCACTTAGTGGATACTTATTTATTCCATGCCCCACCCTAGAATTTTTAGAGCCCTGAGGGCAAGGAATGTCACACACTGAATGTGCTTTTGTCCCCTACATTCAGCCTCCAAAACAATGAGCTTAATAAACCTCTTTTCTTTATAAAGTACCCTGCTTCAGGTATTTGGTCAGAGCACTGCACAGCAAACAGCGTGGTCCTGTTGAAGACCAGGATATTTGAAAACTGGGTGAGGAGTAGAGACAGGTTGAGGGAAGGTACGGGGTTTTCAGAGGGTATTTGGAAGGGTTCGTGTGTACCAATCTCAAGTTTCCCAACAACAGAGACCTCTGGTTTGTCACTGAGAGAATGAAGGCAGGGACCTGGTGGGGGCCCTGAGGGCAAAACAAGACAGAGTCATTGCCGTGGGGTGGGAAGAAGAGACAGCCGAGCAGGACAGAGTTCAGCTGGAGACCAAAGGGGCCACAAAGGCTAATTTCCAGCACATGTAGTGGATTTTGGGCAGCATCCTCTTCGCGCCCAGGGCAACAAAGGGGAGACCAGGTGGTGGTATTAATCCTGCCCTGGACATCATCAGAGCCGGTGCAGAGAAAGAATACGGGGTCGGGGGAGTTGAGGGAGTTGGTAAACATGTAGTTAGGGTGATTGACAACAGCAGCCGGTGCACAGGGAGGAAGTGAAGCTGGGCAGAGGTTGATGAGCCAGAAAGAGAAAGCAGGCCTGGGAGGCCGGAGTGTCCCTGGAGCTCACTTCAGGGCTTCACTGGGGGCAGGTGGAGGGAGAAACGAGTCAGACACAGAGAGGTTCAGCTGGAGATTACACAAGAGCAACAAAAATGTGGCAAAGATAAAAAAGAACTCTGCGCTTGGATGTTAGACACACCTTGTCTTGTCTCTTTTCGTTATGAGCTGTATGAACTTGGAACTCAATTACTTAATCTGCAAAGTAGAGATAATAATAGCTCCTATGTCAAAAGCTTGTAGTGAGAATTAAGTGGGATAATAATGCACGGAAAGCACTTAGTACGGCTGAGACCGTGGCAAGCTCTTTGGGAGTGGGTGGCTGTTTATACTCTCACTCCTATGATGATCATGATATGACCTTCAGGGTGTGGCCATAAGGCAAATGAGTGAATTTTGGATTTTCTGCAGAATTTTGGAATGGAGAAAAATGGCAACTGAGGCCAGGGAATGGGGATGGGTATTCTGGGGCCGTTTTGGTGGATAACACCGTCTTCACTTTGTCTTCATTACTGATTTGTCTGCTAGGGCTGGAGGCTGGGCATATTGCTGCTGAAACCTCCAACCCACCAAAGGCACCTGGGAAGGACAGCCCGAGACCTAACCTCTGGGACCTTCCTTTGTCTCCTAAGACTTAGCAACTCAAGTCGGCTTTGTCTGTGTGTAGTCAGTCCCTGTATATCACAGTGCGTTCTTTGCATAAAAGGATGCCCAGGTTTTAGTAATGAGACCTTTCTAATTGTTTGGTTTCTGCACATAAATTGGTTCTGAGTCAGCCAAATTTGCTTGCAATTAGGAGACAAACAGCAGAGGCCAGTGAGTACATTTTCTTTTGCTTATTTAAATAGTTCGCTTACTTGGCGTCCAGCCATATTGATTCCAAGAAAGCTTTGTTCATTGAGGGCTCACGTGCAACTTCGGTGCCGCGTGGTCGGGGAGGCCCTAGGTGGACTTGAGAGAGACTCCTGCTTCCCGGGAGTGTGTGGTCTCCACACGTCTTGCACAGGAGATGGCTCGACTCTGCCCCTTGCATGGCAGCACTGGTGCCGCCCCTACTGCTTTCCCCAAGTCTGCACCCGCAGGGCCCTCGTGGCCTCCTGGAAACCTGGTAAAGCCCGAAAGTCTGAGGACTCAGCACGGCCTCAGTGGTGGGGCTAAAAGTCACGGTGCCTGGTTTCAGAGAAAAAAAAAGGAAGCCAGCAGTTAGAACTCACTTGCCACATAGCAGGGGCTATTCTAGGTTGTCACTGACAACAAATTGTCCAACCGTCAGCCCCTCTCATGGCAGGAGATTTATTCCCAGAGAAGTCAAAGCCTATTTATAATCACACAGCCAGTTGTTAGGGAATCCAAGGTGTGCAGCTTTTGCTCTGCTAGTGTGGTTTTTCCTAGTGTGTTTATGCGTATGCATATGTGTGTCTGTCTGCATGTACATGAGTTCCTCCAGGATTTTTTTTTCAGGGATTATTGGGAAATTGAGCAATTACACAAAGGATTTGTGTGTTTCTGCCTTGAGACAATGCCTGTTTGTGGAACATTCAGAGTCAAGATGAGATCCAGGTCTGTCAGAGCAGAGCCCTGAGTATTTAGGGACCAAGGCTTACTGGGAGGACGCCGATGCATGTCACTGGAGCTGAAGGCTTCCTCTGGGCCTCAGACCCTCCAACAAGGCGGAACCATGGAGACCCGAAGAAACCTACTGGCAAAATTTAAGATGGTGAATGTATGCAATTATGTCAGATCGGTGTCTCTGTGCCTGGCTTATTTCACAAAATGTCTTCTACATTTATTCATGTTGTCACAGGTGACAGGATTTCCTTCTTGAGATTGAAATATATATATATATATAGAGAGAGAGAGAGAGAGGGAGAGAGAGAGAGAGAGAGAGAGAGAGTCACATTTTCTTTGTCCATTCACCCATCTTGATAAAGCTGAGCAATGAATGTTCCAAATACTTCAAGAAGACTGAAGACTTCTTGACTGAAGAATTCTACTCATCTCACAGCCAGTCGAACTGCTGATGACAGGTCACAGCCATCTTTCTCTTTGCCTGAAACAATCAAAATGAAGTGAGAAGACGGGGAGGCCAGGCATACACAGGGACAGCACCGGGGTGGAATGTGAAGGGTCACAGAGGATTTCAGTGGGATAACTGGGAGTGTCCCTATCGTGCTGTTGGCAAGAAAAAAATAAATAAGTTCAGGAGTGGACCTTTGGGGGACGCATTATTCTTGCTCACCCGGGGCTGAAAGTCCTAACTCTGGAAATCCCTCTGTGTGATCGGGTTGGAAAAGGGTCCTCAATGCGGTTTCTACAAGAGGTACAGGACACGGGCCAAGGAGAGGCAGACCAGTGGGGGATTTTCCTGGGGGCAAAGCACCTCGCTCAGTCTGCGTCCTTTGATAGGAGCAGGGGAGGAAGCTGTCTCTGGTGTGTGTCATGAGCCCAACCAGGTCTGACTTTGGAAGGAAGGACAGAAGAGACTAAAGCCAGGGAACATTCTGTCTGAGCCCATTTGCATGATGGTCCCTCATTTAATACTCACTTGTAAGACTGCTAACGTTTTTTCTTGTTTCTGAGATAAAAATGAGTTGTTGTGACCCTAGGACACTTGTTCCGAGTGTCGTGACTGGGAAGGGGTGGAGTTGTGTTCACACACAAAGTGGTGGGGATGAGGGGACAGACGTGGCTCGGGAGTTTCCAGTGGGCTTTTGAGAAGGCTCGGGTCTCCGGTGTCTGGTGGTCCCTGGTCACAGTGTGTCCTTCCACCTAAAAAAGAAAAATGATTCCAGTGGGTGATGCTCCTTTGGCTGAATCATCCCAGCTTCAGAATACTGAATGATTCTCAGAAAAGCTGACCCCTTGATCTGAATTTTATTTTATTTTATTATTTTATTTTATTTTTTAGAAGGACAAAAAGCTCTTCTCTTTAATTTCGACTAGAGAGAACACTGACCATTCCAAGCAAGTAAGACAGAAATAAATGGAATAGAATTTGCTGTAGTTATGTCCATGAGCACTTGTCAAGAATTATTTCTTCTTTGCTAGGAAGAGGATAATTGGCCTAGAAGAGAGAAGGTGCCTTTGGGTATGGAGTTTGTTTTTGTTGAAGGTGGTTGGCAAGCTTTTAATCTGGTGGGAATATGCATACCTCAGTGTCTACCGCTCTCCGGAAATCCTCATGTCCCCACTGGGAAATTAACCATTTCTAATGGAATTAACCAGGAAAGGCCTTTGCGGAAGCAGCTCCCTGAGAACTGCAGAGCCCCCAGGGGAGCCTTAGTAAGGAAGCCTGGAGGTGCCATCCTTCCTTTGAGAGGAAAACCACGGCCAGCCTGGCCCAGACACCCTGCCTTTATGTAGGACACCTCGTGAAGAACAAAGAGCTTATAGAGGCTGGTGTTTAAACTGATAATTTCCCAAGTCTTATTCATACTTTAAAAAGTTTTTCTAATGAGGAAAGTAAAGGAAACTACTCATTTACAAAATGGACAGCGAAACCCATGTAGAATTAGAAAATCTCCAAATTGCAACGCTTAATATAAAAACTTACTCAGAACTATTAGCAATGAGTGCAAAAACCATTAGGTAAACTATTTGGGGGAAAACAGAAATACTCTCAAATGCAATGACAAATATTATGGCTCAGTTACTTAACAATTATAAGGGAGAAAACATTTAATGGACAGATAGTGGAAACTACATTACTCAAACAGTAAAGCTAGAATCATTTACACTGGACTGTCATGACACTTGTCTCTTGATAGGCTGCCATGAGAGCTATCATATATATGAAGTATAATTGACAAAAAATATTTAATATTAATCTAATCAGCCCTCTAGCTCTAAGGTGAAACATAATTGAGATGTAGAAATAGAGGAAAACATTAAAAAGCACCGTCAGCAAACCATCAGAAAAGTCCACAAAATGTCTTAGTTAAAAAACATGAAGGAAAATTTTTTAAAGTGGTAAAAAGCTAACAATATTCTCTCACAATTTCTGGATGTTTGAAAACCCTGGAAACAAAATTTTATAGACTTCTGTTTACCATGATAGCATGATTGGTGCCAGCTCATCCTTCTTGTGTAAATATTTTAAAAGGATAAGAGCGAGGCAGCAGGAGTGCTCCCCGAGATGGGTGGCAGCACGTGAGCTAAGCTCTGGGTCACCCTGCTTTTGCTTGGGGACACTTTCTGCATTGCTGTGCTGGGAGATGAAGACCCAGGAAAGCGCAAAGCTTCAAGCAAGAGAGATGATGGGAAGCTGTGGTTCTGAGAAGTGAAGGAGGCAGAGAGAGGGTATCAGTGAAAAGGGAGCAGGCAGAGGAAGAATTTGCAAGGCAGGCTTCCTAAGGGGTGCAGATATGCAAAGACTCAGGCAGGTAAAGTGCTGGGGACCAGTGACCAGAGTTCAGACAGCTACAGGGAGGAGACCTGCGGGACACTCTGGGCTCTGAGTGATCTGCTGACACCCAGAAGAATGATTCTTTAGGAACCAGCCAACATGGACCACATCCACATGCGTCATTCACCTCAGGGAAGAGAGGGGAAGGGAGAGGGAGGAGGAGAGAGAGATTAGTAAGACAGTCAGAAAAACGTGCAGAGATAATTTAATTTGAACAGGAGCTGCCTTGTCACAGAAATACTCTAATGGGGTCAGATGATAGTATGAACTTGAGGTGAAGTTTATGAAGAGCTGAATCTCCAGGGAGGGACCCTGGAGGAGCAAACCCGGCCTAAACTCAAGTACAGCCCAGAAGCCATTTGGTGATGGGGGATCACACACCACCACGGGTTCTGGAAGAATCTCAGGTTGAACACCGTGGCCTTTGCCAGGGCATATTCCTGCCCCAACTACCAAGATGGGCAGTCCCTGGAAAGGCTCACTTTGCTACCTGGACCTGTCCAGTGAGCTGATCTGCGGTCAACCATCAGCACTGAGGGGTTCGGGGAGGCTCCTGTCTCCCCTTTACACAGGCAGGCGGAGTAAGCGCCAAGAGGAAACCAGCACAAGCTGCCCCTTCCTTCCTTCCTTCCTTCCTTCCTTCCTTCCTTCCTTCCTTCCTTCTTTCCTTCCTTCCTTCCTTCCTTCCTTCCCTCCTTCCCTCCTTCCTTCCTTCCTTCCTTCCTTCCTTCCTTCCTTCCTTCCTCCTTCCCCTTCCTTTCCCTTCCTTTCCCTTCCTTTCCCTTTCTTCCTCCTCTCTCCTTTTCTTCCTTTTTCCCTCCCTTCAAAAGCCTCCTTTCTTTGTTGAATTCTTTTCAAGTGACTTTTATTCACTATAGTAAGATAGTATCCTTAAAGCGCTGGGAAATGAATGCGCGCGCACACACACACACACACACACACACTTTATACGACAAGAAAAACTATTCTGCAAAATAAGAAGAGCATAAAAATATTTTCAGAGAAACAAATTGAGAGAATTTGTATTCAGATCTCTTCATAACAGAAAGTTAAGACATTGCCCCAGGCTGCTGAGGACTGACACCATGTGGAAATTCAGATTCACGTAGAGAAATGAAGAGCCCAGATAATAAGAAGGCACATGGGGAAATGTGAAAAGCTAGCTACTTTTTCTCCTCCCAATTGCTTTAAAAGAGACAACTTCTGAAGCAAGCGTATTGGGAAGGACAGGGATCAATGAAATGTCGCACAGTAAATTCTTGTCTTCGTGGTAAAGTGGTACAGTATTACATCTGAAGTTAAAGGTCCTTTCTAAAATTCATAGAACGGCCACTAAATGAACTATGTTTGTAGTCTTCCACATACAAGTTTTATACAGGTTTTGTTATTGTTTCTAACTATTTGCATGAGATGGTTGATGGTATATTGGCCATAAGTTTTATTTACCATTTCTCATTTGCTAGCGTTAGAAATGTTCTTGCATGCTTCATACTCAAATCGTCTCCTGCAAACTTGCCAGATTTAGTTTTGACTACTTTTCTTGGTTTTAAAGTAAGTTCCATGGGTTTTATACATATGCAATCATTATGAGCATGTAACTGCAGCTAACTAATTGCTTTATGTCTTCTTTTCCAAGCAATCTTTTATCTTTTTTTCTTCCTCTTCTCCCCCTCTCTCCCTCCTCTTGTGTTTTGCTAGTTTGAGATGCTGCTAGAATGTTAAATATAAATTAGGAGAGCAGATATTTTTACCTTCTTCCTGCTGTTAGCAGAAGAACATTCAATATTTCTCTATTAAGCATGATGCTAGCTACAGGGTATTTTTGTTTCTGTTTTACTCTGTAAATGTCCTTTTTCAGAAAGAATTTCTCCTGTGTTCCCAATTTCCTGAGTTATTCTCATGAAGAGGTTGTAAATTTAATCAAATTCTTCTCTGCACTTACTGAGATGATCATTTTTTTCCCTCTGCATTCTGTTGATATGGTGAATTATATAGCTTGATTTTTCAAAAGTTAAAGTAACCTTGCATTCTAGAGATAAAGTGCATTTGGTCATGAGTTATTGTCTTTTTAAAATATTTCTGGGAAAGATTTACTAATAGTATATTGTGGATTTATGTCCAGATTCATGAGAAGCATTGATTTGTAACTGGTTTTCTTTAACTGTCTTTGCCAGGTATTAACATCAGGATTTTCTTCCTTTTTATAAAATGTGTTACGAATAGTTCCTTTCCCCTTTTATTCTGAAAAATATTGATAGGCTTTGCGTGATTTCTATTAAAGTTGTATTGAATTGTTATGAAGTCACATAGGCCTGGGATTTTTGCAGAAAGATTTTTTATTGTGAATTCAGTTTTTAATCAATATTGAGATTTAACAGATTTTTCTGTCTCTTTTGTGTTGTCTGTGGTAAGTTTTGACTTTCCACTGTCCATTTGATTTACGTTAAGGAATTTATTGTCATAGCATTCTTCATAATATTTCTTTGCTGTCCTGTCACTGTTATAAACCTATAATTATGCTGTCTTTTATTCCTGTTGTTGTAACTTCATGTTTTTTTCTTTATTTTATCTTGACTTGCTATATTTTAACCAGTTTTATTATTACTTTCAAAGTTCCAGCTTAGAAATGTTTTCTACTTGTCAGTTTTTTCTATTTTGTTGATTTCTAACATTTTATTGTTCCCTTCTACTTGTCTTTTTAAGATGTAATTTCCTTTTTTCTAGCTTAACACACAAGCCAGAATAATTGATTGTAGATCTTTCTTCTTTTCCAGTGTAATCACTTAAAACTACTTAATTCCCTCTGAACATTCCTTTAGCTATAACCCCTTGGTTCAGATATGTTGTGTCCTTATTATCTCTCAGTTTGAAACACTTTATGGTTTTCTAATTCTTCTTTTGACTAATGGGTTATTTAAAGTGGTATTACTAAATTGTGAAATGCCTGGCGGATTTTCCCATTATCTTAATGCTATTTGTTATGGATGTATGTAGATGTCTCCCTAAACCCCAGGCACTCATAAATAAGGCTTTTCAGAGCTGGCTGGATTTGGGCGTGTGACGCTGGGACCAAGGAAGCCTCCCCAGAAAGGTGGGTAGCCTGGAAGGGCTAAAAGGGAGAAGCGGGCTGCTGCTGCTGCTGCCTGCCCCACTTTACCATGGGCTGTTTTTCCTCCATGACGCCCTTCTGCCACGCTCCCTGCTCTGGAGCCAGTCAACTATGGACTGAGCCTCCATAAACTACCAGGTAAACCTTTCTTCCTTTAACTTTGGGCGTTGGGTATTTTGTCTCAGCAAGGTAAGGAACAAAGATGCTGTCGTTTTTAATTTTAAACCATTTTGGTTGGAGAAAATACTCATAATTTCCTTCTTTTTCACTGATTTAAGCATGCTAATGATGCAGGATATTTTGATTTAGCACAGTGACTGCCCCCCCACACACCTGGAAGTAATTATGCTCTGCAGCTTTGAGGTGTGGGGTTCTGTAGATGCCAGTTAGGTTGAGCTGAGGGACAGAGCGTCTTTGAATCTTGTGTTTTACCAATTTCTGCATACCTATTCTATCAGCTACTCAGAGAGGAGTGTAAATATGTCCACTGCGGTTTCTCAGGCTCCCTGCTCTGCTACTGGCTTCTCAGATGCTGAGAGCTGGTAGGCCTTCATAGACCCGTCTCTCAGTGCCTTTCCTGTGCTGCCTGTGGAGAGAACTTGGGCCACCATGCTGCACTTCAGTGCGATCTCTGAGAAGCCGCCCTGCCTCGGCACCTGCCAGGCTCCCCGGGCTTTCCGTGCACAGCCAAGCGAAGGTTGGTGAGAGGTGCGGGCCCAGGGGAAAAGTTGAGGGTGCCGTGGACCTGTGGGGAGGGTTGGGGGATGATGTGGACCCAGAGGGAAGGTCTGTGAGAGGTGTACCCTTATTCTGTGGCTGAGATGTCTCACATCTCCAGCTATCAAACTCACCCATATTTAGCTAAGGCAAGTTTGTGAAAAGTGTTTGTACTTTCTCCTAACACTCATTCAAGATGGATTTTCCCTCTTCATACTTCTCTACGAGGAGGTTGTCTCTTTTATCCTGTGATACGCTCATCCATTTTGGGGATTTAGTGTACTCAGTTTCTAATAAGTTTTGTACAAAAAAACCCTATATTTGCATAACTAGCTTGTTTTGGTAATTTTCCAAATTAAGAGGTTTTACCTAATTTTCTAAATACTAACAGGAGGATAATCTACTTACTGTTCCAGTTTATTTTTCATTTTGGAGATTGCTTTTTAACATCTATTTTTGCACATATAAAACATTTATTTTATTCAAAATAAATTTAAAAACAATCTATGAGAACTTTACTTGAATTCTTTTTTCCTTTTAAAAATAATGACGGCATTGCCTCTCCTACATTTTTCTATATTTTCTTTTTTCCAATGTAAGTGTGCTTTTATGTGTGTAGATGGGTAATATAAATAAGTAGGTATTAATTTATCTCTATACATGGATGACCAAATCCTAAAAACTGTTCTAAGAATGCTTTGATTATAAGCCTAAAATTATGAAAAATGTATAATAGAGATAAGTACATAAATGATAAGAATAATTATGTATCAGTACATGGTATAATACCTACACTTTTTAAGAAATAAAGTTAATGGAAACCTGTAATTCTCCTTAACATTCTCTATCAATTATTACACCTTTTTTGTTCCCTCAGGTATCCCAACTTTTGTCACTGCAAGTGAATCCTGTCAGTTTTGCAATTTTGTAGGTGAAAGTATACAAACATTATTTTGTGTCTGGCTTACCTATCCAAGGGGATATTTGGCAAAGTCCAACGTGTTCTGGTATACAGCCTAGATCATTCATTTTTATAGCTTTATAATATTCTGTTGCATGGATATGATGAAATTTATTTTCCTATTTTCTTTATAGAAATTACATTGGAAATTATATTTTTAAATTATTGACTTCTACAAGTAGTTATATTTTTATTACCTTTTGATACATTTTTGTTGCAGAGAAAACTATTCATATTTTAGTGTTATGTCAGTTTTATCAAATTGTGAGTTTTCTCTAAGAATGTGAATTTTCAAATTTATTGTCAAAAACTTGATCAAAATGTCTTTCAGTTTTAAGTGTGATTTCTTCCTTTTTATTTCTAATTTTTGGGACTTGTATTTAATTTGTTCTCTTTATCAATATTTTTTCTTTGTCAGTATTGTAATGTTTTGGATCAAGTTTTTGCTATTTTGAAGAACCAATTATTGTCAATTCTCCCACTACATTTTGTTTTCTACTTAGCTTCTCATCTATGTTATTTTCTTCCTGGGTTTTCTTCTTGCTCCTTTTTAAGATGGTATTTGCTGTCTGATATATCTTCTCACTGTTTCTCTTAGTGGGCCATTCTCTTTCTTTATCTAAGCCTATGTTCAGCAGAATTATATATATATATATAGATAGATAGAGAGAGTGTTTAGACCTTATATCCTCTATTTTGCATAATGATTCAAATTTCACTTTGTTTCATTATGTAACCAAAGATTTTCAAGACTTCGGAACTAGATTTTTAAGATTTTCTTTTCTTCACATGTGAACTGTCTTTTTATTAATATGGGTAGAGATAATTTTTATTTCATCACCATATACGAAACAGGCTTAATAGTTCAATTTCACATCAGATACAGAAGACATTGTTACCCACTCAAAGCCCTGAGCAGAATCATGTTCAATGTGTGTTTTCTAGTGTCATGGTGTGACGATGCAGGTATCCTCCTGTTTCTAGGGTTCAAGTGAAATCCGTACAGTATCTTGGTTCTGCTCTGAGTCCCTGAGAGTGAACTGTGGAGTCAAATTGAATGGTTTAAGAAAGGCTTAGAGAACTAGTGGAGCACAGTTCTGGGTGGGTTTGTGGATGATTGATGTGTAGATCAGCAAATTGAGGGGTAAGTCCCACCCCAGATGTGGGTGGCACCAGCCAATAGGATTATAACTGGGATGGGAAAAAGAAGAAAGTCTTCAGAGGAGCTCTGGTTTTTGCCGTTGCCTTGGATGTTTCTCTCCATGGTTGCAGCGCAGAGAACTCAGCCTTCCGATATGGATCCTTTGACTTTCTGATGAGGACTTGCACGAGACTGTCCAGGGAGCTCCGGACCTTAGACTTTGACCTAATCCTTGTAGATGACCATTTTGCATCTTCTACCCCTGATTCCTCAGGTGGCTACTGTAACCCTACTTGTTAAATTTTTTGTGAGATAAATATATATAGAATTAGCTATGTTATTGTAGCGAATCCTAGGCGATGTAGAGCCTGTGAGCCCTCCCTGATTAATATGTGGCTAAGGCCAAGTTTCTGTTGCTGAGAAAACTGAAACTTCATCCTTCCCTCTGAAGTCGTGATCACAGTTTATCACGCTGTTTCTGCAGTGACAGAGCACCCTGCTCCACCTGACTCCGGTCACTGTTGCTGCAGGTCCTTCCCTCCTCAACCGTGGACCTGATACTGCGCTGGGACAGAGATTTACGCTAACTCCTTCCGCAGGATTGTTCTCCTGACTCCGGACTACCTTTGCAAAAGTTGGACGCGAGTCTGGTTTGTGTTATTTCAGATGAGGTACTGAGGGTGACGGTATTCACCAGAATATTACAGTGAGGTAACAATACATCTGGATAATCAGGAAATAAGGCAAAATGGACGGTGTGATGCGAATTTTATTCCCTTTTCAGGATATTCAATATAACCGGCATGGGAAAATAGTACCCCGAGACACCTTGGATATCAAACAAGTCTTAGCAAAGAATGAGCTGTGGAGTTAAGCATAAGTCGGAACACAAAAAATTACTCTTCTTTATAATGCAAATACATGGAAGAGCTGAGGCTGAAAATCAGGCCAAGCGGGTTAAAAAAAATTAAGCCCATCAGCACATACTGGGTTTTAGTGAATCTGGCTTCACTCACCCCTAATTTACGGTGTCCCAAAGTTTGCAATTAAAAGCTACAGCTGAACAGTGGCTGAACACTGGCTCATTACAAGCAAGTTTCAAGAGCTCAACAAAAACCACCTAAATTACAGACCTCAGCTGTTCCCAAGGCTTCCTTGGTTTTGGCAAATCAATGTTTTTAAAGGCTTAGCATGTAGTTAGGGCTGGGGTTGGGTACTTATTGATTTGTGTGGGTTTATTTATTTATACAGATCTTTTACAGTATCTCAGAGACAAAAGCCATGCACTAATAAAGCTTCACCAAGCAAACAGTCAGTTGAGAATCCTGCAGGTTTGTTTTTTAACCCACCCTAACTCCATCTCCTTCTTCCACCACTGTAACCCTAATGTGTGGAATCTACATGTCCTGGGATGTGCATTCGCTTTAAAAACTATATATTATGATGGAGGATGCCAGTGCCCTCCAGCCCTCTCTGCCATGGAGGTGAAGGATAAGAGCCCCTGGCCGCCCCTTCTCAGGGTATCGTCCTTGGCTGAGAGGGGCCACCCGGGGGAACAGCCACAAGGTTCCTCTGGGCTCCGATTTTAGAGTCAATCCTAAGACATAGGTTTTCTGGAGGAACTAAGAATTTGATGAATTTGTAGGAATAAATGTTACATGAATATGGGGTGAAAAAAGCAAGAATGGTCATAATTATTACATAAAGGGGAATGAGAGGAGGAAACGTCTCCCTTAGAAAGCACAACTACGTAAACATAATCATGATCAGAACAAGCTATTTAGTGATGGAGACATCAGCTTCATTCACTAAGGGGATAGAATGCAAACCCCAAGGGACACACTGGCATACATAATCACTGATACGTAACCTGTGCTTAGGACAGAGCTCACCGTGTGCTAGGTGATAAAAATGTGCTGGCCAGATGGAAAGTTCATGTGTGACAGTTGATATTACAGAATAGCTGGAAAAAAAATTTTTTTTCAGTGCATGTTTCTGAACAGTAGCTTATCCATATAAAATATGTATTGTACCCCTTTTCCATATTATAAAAACAAATCAATTCCAGTCAACTACATGTGAACGGTAAAATTTTAAAATATTTAACAGATAATATATTGCAAAACATTTTCATGACCTTGATACTGGAGAGTGCTTTTAAACTATATTAGGAAAAATTTGAGCAATAAAGGAGGAGATGGATTTAAAGTTTTTAATTAAAACAAATGTCTCTGCCCAAACCATAAACATTTAAAAGTTAAACCACAGAGCAGGAGAGATATTTACAGTATACAAAGCACAGGGTATTAATATTCAGTATATAAAAATTACTCTAAATCAATAAGAAAACCTATGAAAATTGAAAAATAGACAAATGATATGAACCAGAAGCCCCAAAGAGTCAATAAATGCATGTGATGATTTGCAGCCTCAGATTTTTCATATTCAGATAAATCAAATTAAAAAACAATAACCAGCAACAATCGCTGAATGTACCACGTGTCGGCAAGGATGTCAACAAAGAACAAGGAATAGATACGCAATGCTGATGAAATGGTAAATGAGGATTGCCACTCTGGAGAATTTTTGGCCAGCATCTAGTCACATGTAAACACACATGCGATAGGCATTTCAGTTCTGATTTTATACACATGTGAGCATCTCCAAAATTGCACATTTCAAAATTATAGGTAGTGACAAGAAATCTGAAACAATCCATCTATCAATAACATAAGGAAATAATAAGTGATATACATGTAAAATGTTGCTGTATATAATTTTTGTACCAATATGTGTGGGACTAGAAGGTAAAAGTATAAATGACCAAGGAGGTCTAATTTTAAACTCTGGTTAAAGGTGAGGGCATATCTGTCCCTGTAGATTTAATCTTTGATTACATATGGTGATGGGTTTTATTTGTGATTTTTTAAAAGTTGAATGGAAGGAATATGCATTTTTGTATTAAATTGTGTATACTGTTGTATCCCTGGAGACTTTCTTGATAAAGAATAAAATTAATTTATGCTATTTTCTTCTGCATATTTTAATCTATATCACGTAAGTCTATAGGTTTGTTCATGTGCTCTCCGTGTTTGCATATATATACACATGTGTGTGTACACAAGGCACATAGTTCTGTTTTATAACCTATTTACTGAAATTTCCTTGCTTTTAGATATTTGCCTGTGTTAGTCCATGCATATCTTCAGTGTTTCTGATTGCTATATTGTCTTCTAATATCCATCCCTCTGACTTACTTTCATTTTTCTAGTTATGGACAGATAAATACGTTCTGTCCTTTTGCTTGGCCTCCTTAGATGCACATAGGGCTCTTTCTTCATGTGTTTCTGAATCATGGAACACACACACACACACACACACACACACACACACACACACACACACAGTTTCCCGGAGAGCTCTAAGCAGAGAGTTCTGGATGGCGTTGCACCTTCCCCTTCTGCCAGTAGTGAATGAGCCATTCTGGCTTCCCAGAGTATTATCCCAGCATGTAATTGAGTAGCACTTTTTCTTGAATGGAAATTCTTAACTGTGATGGGGCAAAATCAGTGCATTTCCCTCTCATATAATGGCCTTCTGTTGCGCCTGCCTTAGGAAGTTCATTTGCACCCCAAGGTTCTGGAAATATCCTTGAACAAGAAATCATTGTTCTAAAGAGTTCAGCCAGGATTGAAACACCTTAGATGTCCTTGAGTGTCCCCTGTCTGAGAAGGTGATCTTTCTCCAGCACAGAGATGGCTCGGTGGGAATATCCATCCCCAGGGGCTCTAGGCAGGCAGAGTGTGTCCATTGTCTGGACAGCAGACAGATTCCGAGGTGTCCCAGGTGACGCACTCTCCTAAGTGAGTTAGCATTGGAAATGTGTCTTCTCCCAGAAGCATAGCCTGTTCGAATTCTTGTGTGCAGTGTGGAGCAGTTGGACACATCCTTCTCCACCCCTGTCACTCAAATGTTCCGTGATGCAATTATGTTACTCCCAAGTTGCCAGAATCGAACTTATTGATGTCAGTTTCTCATGTGCCCTAGAACACAAATCTAAATGGTCTCAGATTCCAGGTGGGGCATATTAAACTGGTCTCCAAATATCCTGGTTTATTTAGCTGCCATATAAATATGTGCTCAAGCTTCAGTGACTGAACGCAAAAGAAACTTCCTCACCCGGCTGAATCCAACCAGGCGTTTCTGGAAGGGTGGGTTTCTAAGTGGTCATTCAAGAGTCTGGGCTTTGTCCAGTCTTGTTCTTCTCTTCTTCAGTTTCCTGATGTTATTTCTAATCACCATGCAGACGAGAAGAAAGCAGAGAATCACCACGAGGGCACTAACGTACCAGGTCCTGATGTTGCACAGGTCACCGCTGTGCACACGGTCTTCCCTGGAACTGAGTCTCCCGGCCAAGCTAGGAGACAGGATGGCTCTGGAGTCTAGTCCAGGTGTGAAGGCACCACATCCTCTGGAGGACACACAGTCCCTGCCACCCCGGAAGGACCTCATCAATGGTTAACCACAGAAACAGTGCAGCTAATCGGAGCGTGGTGGTGCACGCCTGTGATCCCAGCACTCAGGAGGCTGAGGCAGGAGGATTGCTAAAGTTTGAGGATCCCTTGGGCTGAATAGTGAGTTCAAGCACCCTGAACTACATAGCTAGACTCTGTAAAAAAATATGAAAAAGAAGGAACAGTATAACTAGATTAAAAACATTTCCTGACTAAAAGAGAATCAACCATAATTTCATGGCAGGAATGAGATGTTAGTAATAGTCATGTAGCTTTGCATGGCTGTAGTAATAGAGGGCTCGTGCTTGGTCAGTTTCTCCTTCTCCCCTCAGTTTACCTCCCTCTATTCTTCCCTGCATTTTCCCCCTCCTCTTTTCCTTCCTTCCTTGTCTACAGACATCAGTAAGACCTAAAGTTTATATTTTCCCTCAAGAAGTCCCTGAAGTCCAAGCACAAGCAAGCAACTCACCCTTAGGTGAGTGTCTGAACGGGCATTCGTGTGGTCAGAACAGAACAGACCAGTGTCCAGGACCATTCCGTGGGGCAAGCTCCCCACCCCCAAGCTGGCGGCACGAGGTGGCTGCACGTGGTCCAGATGGGTGGGAAACCTGGTATCAGGAAACCAAGAGGACACAGTGAGAGTGGAGTGGGGCCGGGGGGCGGGGTGTCCCCGATCAGATCGCACAACAAGAGACAGTCAGCTTTCTTAAGGATACACGTTTTAAACATGGGGCGCCACTGAATTCTACCAGTGGAGCGCATGAGCAGAACTCTGCTGGAGAAAGATAACCCTGGCCTCTGTGTGAATCGCAGTCTACCAGAGGTGGATAAAGTTCAAGACAAGCACTCAGTCAAGCGACCTGATCCAGGATTCCCGTGAAACACGGCAACCAGCTGACATGGGCTGTGACCGACCCTGCATAGGAACGGATGGGGACAATCACTGTCTGGGTGGGGAAGCAAACAGGACTCAGAGACTGACCGGATGTGACGTGCTGGGGAGAGGAGCATGTTAGGAACGGCTTCTGGGAGTGTGGCCTGGATAATCGGACCGACAATTCAAATCGGAGCTACTGGAGGAGAGAGGATGGGAAACCCAAATTTTCATCTTAACTTTCAGGTATTTTTGGAAATAGAAGTAACGGAGACTGTTAGGAGATTGGTTATAAAACTGATACCAGGAGAGAGTGCTACCTGAGAGTTAAGGTCCCTAATTGGATCTGTAAGAGCAAAAGAGACTGTTCAGAGACCCACAATTAAATGAAGGATGAAAAACAAAAGCTAGCGATGGATCTGTGATGGAGCCAGCAGAAAGAAGAGGGGCACATATAACAAGAGTAGAGAGTCCTAGATGTCAAAAGAAGACTATATCATGCCCTGAATTAAAACTGGAGAGATGAAAGCGTGTCCTTAGGGTTTGGCATCCAGCCATTCACTAGAACCATCCCGAGTACCATTTGATGGAGATGGGAAGAATCCAGTGATTTGATAGAGAAGCGTGTGGTACATGATAAATCAGGGAGAATGATACCAAGGAGTGGAAAAGCGAGGACAGAGGGTCTCGTTCTTATTTTAAGAGGGTTTGTGTTGTTCTAAATTGCACCTGCTGTGAATCAGCAAGTTAGGAGCAAAAGGGGGAAGTTTCAGGCACCTCCTTGAAATCAGAGAGAACACAAGGTCACCACCCAAGGACCCACAGGGGCTTCTCCAGTCACCAGCTGTGTGAGAAGGGAAGGAAGGAAGGAAGAAAGACAGGATAATGGTGGTGCAGGTGTCACCTGTCAGTGGGTGAGGAGCAGAACAAGGGAGGCCACCGTAATGGTGAGAGGGCACAGGAAATGGGCAGCCAAAATCTCAGCAAGTAGGGAAGAAGGAAAAAGTTCTCTTCTGCCATGATGCACTGTGCTGCCACAGGCCAAAAACAAACAAACAAAGAGGACAACTTGCCATAGACTTCAAAAGCGTAAGCAACAATAACATTTGTTCTTTACAAGTTGCTTTGTCTCAGCTATTTGTTGCAGTAAGAGAAAACGCACACATAAATGTTTGTTGAGTAACAGGTGAGAGTGAATTTATACAAACTTTCCCTGTGTTGTTGCACACCTATGCTGCTTTTAGTTCCAATTTATTTTTGAAAATTAGCATTGCAGTAAAATGAATATTAAACTGTCAGTGAGCAGTTCTTTGATTTTTTAAAAAATGAATAGACTTTTGTCTTCAGAGTTGTTTTAGGTTTTGCAGAAAAATTGAGCAGAGAGTAAAGCTCTCTCAGGCACCTCCCTTCTTGCCTCTGCTCTGCATACAGCATCATTCTTGTGACATATCTGTTATAATCAGACCATATTGGTATACTATTTTCAGTGGACTTCCTTATTTTACATTAGGATTCACTGTGTAACAGATTGATGGATAGTCTCCGATGCATATGTCGTGTGTCTGTCTGTTCAAAAGCACACACAATGGTGGCACTGATCTAAAAGTCCTCTTTGATTCCTGCCTCCATCTTCTGCTAGTCCCTAGTAATTATTGCCTTTATAGCCTTTTCCCTAATCCAGAAAATCATAGTTGCACTCATACGGTCCCCAGCCTCTACAGACTTTCTTTCCCTTGGTAACACGCATTCTTAGGCTCCTGTGGGTTTTTCCCCTTCTTTTGTTTTTTGGTCTGGTTAATACTCCACTGTTATGGCATCACTTATCCTCTCACTTACTGAAGGGCATTTTGTTGCTTCCAAGATTTGACAGAAATGAAGCTGCTATAAACAGCCCTGTGAAGCTTTTAGTAGAGCATTAGTTTTCACTTCACCGAGGTAACTTAATTTAGTGATTGCTGGATTGGTTAATGAGACCATGTTTATTTGTGAGCAGTTGACAAACTGCGTTTGAAAGTGGTTGTACCAGTAGCATTTTGTGTTTCTGCCCTCAGGGATGGAGAGTTCCTATTGCTTCAGTCCTTATCCATAAGTGACACTGTCAGAATTTTGGGTTTTAGCAATTCTAACAGGTATGTGTTGTCATGAATCTGACTTTCAGTTACCTGATCATCCGTGTTGGTGAGTACCTTTCCTTAGGTTCCATACCTTCTGTGTATCCTCCTTGCTGAATTATCTATTCTAATATTTTGCCCATTAATTGAGTCCTCTGTTTCCTAGTGCTATGGCTGATACACTGTGTCAACTTGAGAAGTTTAGCTGTTTAACTAAGAGGCTCAGCAGGGAGCTAGGATCCTTCCTTTGTATATGTCCTCATCCTGTGCAAGAGGAGGCCGCAGAGATTTTGTGAGTGCTACCTCTGCTCTGGGTTGGGGTGGCCTTCATACGATATAAGGGAGGAAAAGAGGCTTGGTCTTCCCCCATTTTCGCTCAGGCTGCTTTCGCTGGCTGCCACCTGGAAGTGTTGCCCCTCTGTCTTGTCCCCCTGCCTTGGAGCCAGCTGATTATGGACTGAAACCTCCACAGACAGTGAGCTAAATAAACCTTTCCTTTCATTTTGGGTATTGGGTATTTTGTCCCAATAACAAGAGAAAAGCAACCAAGACATTTAGTTCTGAGAATTGTGTATTTTGGATACCAGCCACTGGATATCTTTTAGGTAACTATTTTCTACCAACCTGTGGCTTTCCTTTATTCTCTTACCAAAGCTGTCGCATAGCAGAAGTTTTTCATTTTACTACAGTCTAACTTATCAATGTTTTATTCTGTGTGTTGGTGCTTTTGTATTGTCTCTTAAAAAGTCACAGCCAAACCAAAAGTCACTTAGGTTATCTTCTGTGTAATCTTCTGGAAATTTCACGATTTTGATTTATGTTTGGCTATATGTTCTATTTTGAGTTAATATTTGTGCAAGATGTAATTTCTAGGCCTGTATGTTTCCCTTTTAATATGTGAATGTCCACTTGTTTCAGCGCTATCTGTTGACAAGACTGTCACTCATTGACTTGTCTGCTCTCCTTTGTAAAATGTCAGCAGAGAATGTTTATTTTATTTTCTGAGCTCTCTATTCTGCTCCATTCATCCACTGTCTTTTTTTTTTTTTTTTGCCATGCACATGGAATGTCTTTATTGCTGCAATTTCTATGGCTTTTAATACACTTATGGGTTTATGTAAACCTGACCACGATGAGCATGCAGAGCTAATCCACCAGCCCCCCAACCCCCTCCTGCGCTCTCTGTATGCACCTCCTGCTCACACAAAACCAGTGGAAACCACCAACTTGGGTCTCTTTTTTAATCACTATAGTTTTGTTTTATTTTATTTGGAACACCGTATGAGAAAATAATATGATATAAACCTTTTGCGGTTCACTCCTGCTGCTCACCCTTGCTTTTCTGACGCCTCCATTTCCGTGAGCATCAGAATTCTCCTCGGTCTGGCCCAGGGTTGTCCCCATTGATTAGCTGCAGCACCCTTTGCTCGCGTTTCCTGAGTGAGAGTCATGTGGGTTATTGCCAGTTGGGGTAAGCTAATGGGAATCCACTAGGAATGTGCTTGGAGAGTGCTGAGTGGACATGGTGTCATCTCCTTAGGATAAATCCCAGGAGGGAGATGCAGCACCAATGGTTAGTAAACGTGTGATTATTTTAGAAGGAGCTGCACCATCATTTTCCAGAGCACCTGCATCATTTTCCACTTGCAAACGCAGTGTGGAGAGATTGCTTCGCACCTTCCCTGCGGCTTGCTAGCCTCGGCAGCCCCTAGGTTGGATGCTCCATAGGTGGCAGTGGAGTCATCATGCTTTTCATTTGCATTTAATGGCTAATAATACTGATCATCTTTTCATATGATTATTTTCCACCCGTGGACCTGCTATGATGGTGCATTTTCTCTTAGCATCTTTTGCCCATTTGGGAAAGAAAAAAACCTTGTATGTTTTATTTTTTGCTGTGGAGTTTTGAGAGTACTTTATTTATTATAGATAGAAGCCCTTTGTCAGACATGTGGTTTGTAAACACAGTCTCCCAACTGTAAGCTTGTCTTCGGTGTCCTTCTGTCTGTCTTGCACAGAGCCAAAGTTGTAAAATTTGATAAAGTCCAATATTTCATTTTTTATGTCTTAGGCTTCTGTCCTCAAGACTAAGAATTTTAATTCTTTGCATAGCTCTAGGTTATGAAAATGTTTCCTAAAATTTTTAGCTTTGTGCCTCACATCTTTATGTGTGATCATTTCTGATTTAATCTTTGTGTCAGACGCCAGATGTAGTTTAAGGTTTCCTTTTTGTCTATGCATGTAAGATTGTCCTACACAGTTCTGATGAAAACAATCCTTTTCTCCACTAGTCACTCTCCTAGCTTTGGCAGCTAGCAAAGGGCCACACCCATGCACTGGGTTGCTGAGAGCTGTTTTTAATTGATCTGCATGTTTATCCCCTTACCAGTGTGACACTGTCATGATTCATACTTGCCGTGACTCTTAAATTTGGAAGTACAATTGTGGGTAATTTATTCTTGTTTCTCAAAATTGTTCTAACTCTTCCAATTTCTTTGTTCCTCCTCGAAAATTTTAAAATCAATTTCTCTCTGTCTACAGAAGACTTTGCTGAATTTTTGTCATTTTTGCATTCATTTACAGATCATATTGGGAAAAAAATGAAGTCTTTACTATAAGGAATTTTGTGATCCATGAATATATTAGGCATTTCTATTTATTGAAGCCTGCTTAAATTTCTTTTATAGCACTTTGTAGTTTTCAGCATACAGATTTTGTACTTGATTTTTACATTTATGAGCATTGAAGTTTTCTTTGATCCTACTGTGTGTGATTTTTTAAAACAAATTTCCTAACTGCAACCACACAGAAAAGGTTGATTTTTCTTTACTGACATATCTTCCAGCCTAGCTTACGCTTTTATTATTAGTTTTTTTCTTTTTCTTTCTTATTCCTTAGAAATTTTTATGCAGAAAATGACATTTCTTGTGAATAGAGACAGCTTTATTTATTTGTTTCTAATCTGCTATATAAAAACAGTTTCTGAATTTTGACTGTTGCATTAGCTAAAATATCCAGTACTATGTTGGCACGGAGTAGTGAAATCAAACACTGACGTCTCTAATCTTAAGAAGTATTCCATCTTTCACTATTAAGTGTGACATTAGTGATAGACTATAGTTGTAGGTGCCCTGTGATATATTGAGAAAGTTTTCTTTTGTTCCTCTATTATAATAGATTTTATCGTGAATGGATGTTGAAAACTCTTTCCCTTTGTCTTTCTGTTTGGACCCTGAATGGGATGGGTCACTTTAATTGTTTTTCAAATATGAAAAGCAAAGTTATCTTGGGATAACTTTGGTCATAATGCAATTTGATAATAATCTGTTGATGACTTTCCATCTTTTAATGATGGGCACCAATCTGTCGTTCAACTTTATCTCTACTAACCTACTACACAGACTTCATAAAGTCATTTAGGAAATGTTTCTTTTGCTTTCTATTATGTGAAAAGCATTTTGAAAAATGTGTTACTTCTTTAAATATTTGGTATCACTTGCCTGTGAACCATCAGAAATTTCAGGTTCTATTTTTCAGAAGATTTTTAAACTACAAATTCTGCATATTTCATATTTATGAGAGACAAGGGGACGCTTAACACGACTGGCAGCAAAATATAGTCTCGCTGGGACCTGGAAATAAGACGTTTGGGAAACAACAACTTAGTGAAGAGAAAAAGAAACGGAGCTCCATGAATCAAGAAAGAACCAATTGAAAACCAGAAACTGCAGAGATACTGAAAACAGTGCAGAGAAAAGAAGGAAGCAGTTGGAAACACTAATTCTGACTCCCAGAGTGGAGACTCTGGCTCCACAAACACAAGGCTCCACAAACCTGGACAGAGCTGGCAGCCCAGAAAGAAGCAAGGAACCGGCAGCTCTGTCCTCAAGAAAAGCCCACAGTTCTTGAGCGCTGCAAGTGTAGCGTGAAGTTTTACTCTGAAATGACTCCTTCCACATAGCAGGCGGGTTGTCTCTGTGTCTATTTGTGGTAAAATGTTTGAAGCGTTATAAAAAGCAACATACAAACAAATGTGAAAGATGTTTAATGAGCTCAAAAAGGATTTCCCTAAACATATAATGGATTTTTAAAATTTTAAAATGACAATAAAAACGATGATACAGAATTTCAAAAGAAAATATTAAGAGATTTGTTTCTTCTTTAAGCTCAACAAATATTTTATTGGTAAAAGCTATACTATGTGCTTAATGGCTTTTATCAATAAAATATTTGATGAGTTTAAAGAAGAAACAAATTGGGCAGGGGGTTTAGCTCAGCGGCGTTAAGTGCCTGCGTGGCAAATGCAAGGTCGTGAGTTTGATCCCTGGTACCACACACACACACAAAAAAAGACAGAAGAAACAAATTTACTAAATAAAAGGTTAGTATTATTTTTGTTACACATGCAGTTTTATTGTAGCAAAGCAACTTGTGCACTTTGAATGTTCAAAACTGTTGATCACCTTTTCTTTTTCAGTGAAAACAAAATGAATTCAAAAATAAAC
This sequence comes from Dolichotis patagonum, assembly GCA_004027295.1. Classification (NCBI taxonomy): domain Eukaryota; kingdom Metazoa; phylum Chordata; class Mammalia; order Rodentia; family Caviidae; genus Dolichotis; species Dolichotis patagonum. Next base: position 120,983 of record PVJX010000055.1, read on the forward strand.
CAAAAAAATTACAATAGAGAATGTTAATTCCAAATAAATACCAGTAGGTTCTGCTGATTCTCCCATTGAGCAGGAAGGCTCAAGTTCTAACAACAACAGTCAACTCAGACTTACATCCTGCAAAATTAACTTTCAATCATGATCGATAAATACTCTTCACAACAAAGAAATCCTTTAAAAAAATGACCTCTAAACCAGCATTGTAGAAAATACTTACAAGGAGACAAGGAGGTCACCAGCACCAAAGACTCCAAAGGAAATTATGCATGTAACTGGGAGAGGAAACAAAAGGAAAAAGATTAGCACTGGGAAAATAATGCACTGATAGGATTTAATAAGCACCTTACAGTAATAACTCTCAATGCCAGTGATTTCAACACCCTAATCAAAAGACACAGAGTGGCAAAGTGGGTTAAAAAATGCAGCCATGTACTGCTTTGAGGAGACATACCTCATCCAAAGGGAAGAACACAGACTGAATAGACTGAAAGAGAAAGGACAGAGAGAGAGAGACCGACAGAGAGACAGAGAGAGAGAACATGTGTGCATTTGTTTAGTTTTACTTTTTGGTACTCGAGATTGAACCCAGAGGTGCTCTGCCTCTGAGCTGTAACCTGGACCCCTTTTATTTTTATTTTCAGACAGGATTTTGCTAAGTTGGCCATGCTGCCCTTGAACAACTCTCCTGCCTTCCAAGTTGCTGAAATTACAGACTTGACTCTGCCTGGTTTAGATCTGAGAATGTATTTGTAGGATTTAAATAACATGAACTTTTACAAGTTTGTGTTATGACCCAGGCCATGGACTATCTCGGTGTGTGGTCGGCGCAGACTTGAAAAGCATAGACATTCTGCTGCTGGGTGCAGTGTTCTGTAATATCAGTTATATCCGGATGTTTGAGAGTTTCTTTCCTTTCTTCAGTACCCTTGTGGGCCTCTCCTAGTTCTGTTACACTGTGGTATGTAGATGTGTCCATCCATAACTGTAAATAGTTCGATTTCTGTTGGTTTTTGCATATTGAAGCTCTCTAGCTAAGTATGCACGAACAGTTCTTTTTAAAATATATATACCAAATACACTCCTTACTATAAGCATTCATTCATTTTTCAGTTATAATTACTAATGCATATAATGTTGATTATGCATATTAAAAGGTTTTGTGTTATTTCATGCATGCGCATATCATGCTTTGATCAAATCCACCCTCCCAGTTCCCTCTCCTACTTTCTCCTCTCTGCACTCTCCCATTCTCCTTATTGCTTTGCCCTTCCCTAGTAGTCCCCAAACTAATTCCAGATCATTTTCCCCCTAGATTCTAATTTCCACTTATGTGAGAAAGTGTATAATAGTTTTTCCCTATATCTGGCTTATTTTGCATAACATGATAACCTCTGGTTCCATGCGTGCTCCTGCGTTTTCTTCTTTGTGGAGGAAGAATACTTTATTGTGTATATACACCATATTTTCTTTACTCATTCACCTGTTGATATGCAAGTAGGCAGATTCCATCACTTGTTTATTGAGAATATACAAAATTCAGCTCAGAATGGAACAGACCTTAACGTAAGACCTGGAATTTTAAATTTTCTAAATAAAACACAGGGTGAACACTTCAAGATATTGGCAAAGGCAATGATTTTCTGAATAGGACTCCAATTCAGCAGCACATATGCTAAAATTGGAGAGACACAGGGCTGCTTACAAGGGTGACACGCAAATTGGTGAAGCATTCCGTGTTTTTGTTTGGACAACTAAATGCAGATATTGTGTACTCCGAGGAACTGATTTAAAGGTAGCAATGCACAATGTATTAACCATTGTTGCCCTCTAGTTATTGTGTTCTGAAATTCTGGTTTAGTTTTTGTCTTTGAAATTAAAAAAAAGTGAAAATCGATGTAGGATTACATCAAATGAAAAGACTTTTCATGGCAAAGAAAACAATCAAAAGGGTGAAGAGACAGCCAATAGCATGGGAGACAATCCTTGGAGGACTAATATCCAGAATATATAAAGAACTTCAGAAATTTAAGTAGGAGAGAATAAGAAATCTTACCAATACATGGCCGAATTATCTGAATAGACCCTTGTCAAAAGACATAAACATGATGGATTGATAGATGAAAAACATGCTGAGCCTCTAGGGACAAGAGGGGCAGGTGGTGGATGGGGCAGCAAGACACCTCCGGCCCCACGGCTTGATGATGAAGCGTTTGAGCCCTGTGCTGTGCCCGCGGTGAGCGCAAGGCCAGTGCTCTGCCCGTGGGAGGGGACAGTGTAGTGGGATCAAACACTGTCTGAAGAAGGAAAACACAGCGGGAAAGGGGTAGGCAGGCTGCTGAGGGACACGCAGACCATTACTGGCTGCAGACTCTGGCCCATCTCTGCGCATCCAGGAGCCAAGATTGTTCTTGCACCCAGCGTAGTCCTACTGCAGCCTGGCAGGATGACCCAGAAGGTTTGGACTCTCTGCCTTGGACCCTACCACAGAACTGTGGACACCGGAGGAATTTCAATATTTTTGCTCTTTCTTTCTTTGTTTCACTTTCCTTTTTCTGTCTGTTGTTTTGTTTGTTTGCTTGCTTAGGTTTTTACCTTTCTTTTCTATTCTAGTCAACTTCTTTTCCCCTTCCTCAATTATCTCTCCTGTTTCATGATATTTTCACGTGAGTGAACAGTCTAGTCTTTCTGGTTTGCGTCAGTTATCTTTTGCTTACTCCCTCATTCTTTCTGTTTTTCATTTTTATTTATTTATTTAGAGAAAAAAACAGAAAAAAGAGTAGAACTAATACATAATTTCAAAAAAAGTAAGAAATCACTAGTTGATAAATTACATTTTGTTATCTTAGAAGTGGTTGTTCAAGTTACAAACTCAAAGCATAACAAGTGGACAATCACTCAATGATGGTACAAAGCATTCTGTTTGATGAACTAACAAAAACAGTGATATAGTTATCTGTCTTGCACACTTATACATGTAGTTATATCCTTTTTGAACCTTAAATCATTGGCTTTATTTTTTAAGTGGAAAAACAGAAAAATCAAGAAGCAAACAATTGAAAAACAACAACAAAAGTAACATGATGACCACAACAACAACAACAAAACCAATGACAAGATAGGATTTCAAAATAAGATGATAGGAATTTAACAGTGGTGATATATTGCATATCATGATCTTCAAAATGATTGCTCAGGCTAACAGATACTTCCTGCTTCCTCTTCTCCCCCATCTCTAGTTTACCAAAGCTGCGTGAGTGTCCTTTGTCCTCCAGGCTTGCTTGTACTGTATTTCTCTTCATCTATTTCTCTGTTTTGTCCCTTATCCCTCTTAAATTTTGCTACCACAGGATAAAATCACTCTACTAAAAAGAAATCCTTTGCACACAAGTTCCTGATTTATTTTGGCTTTTGTTGTATAACTGTGATCTTACCCAGTGATTGAACGGACCATATTAATAGTTATAGTGGTTTGTCACTTTCTAAGCTGTACCTGTCATTATTATTATTGCTAATTGTACCACCCCAGCCAGAATGTCATACCTTTTGTAATAAGTTGCTTTCCATTGTATATCAACACTGTGATTGTCTGGGGTTATAACCATCACCATAGTCCCGTACCAAAGGGCTGGGTGCTGAGTCAATTAGATGGCGACATCTCATTTCCTTAATAAATTGGAAAGATAAGATCTTGGGCAAGATACAAAAAATCAAGAACTTCCTCTACCTACAAAACATCTCTGAAGAATAGACATTTCCTAGGGAGACCACAATACTAGTGATAAAGTTATCCGCTGCAACAAATTTACAAGCATCAACACAGAAAACAAAATTAAATTTAAAAAAGATAGAAAATGACAAGACACAAAAGCAAAATCCAATGCCAGAACTGCAAACCACCAGGACAAGTCCAGGGGACAAAATAAAGGAAAATGGAAGGCACCCTCCTGAAGTCTCTGAAATGATAGCAGCAGAAGTTAAAAAAAAAAAAAACTGCCGGGGATTTAGCTCAGCAGTGCTGAGTAACTGCCTGGCAAGCGCGAGGTTGTGAGTTCAATCCCTGGTACAAGAAAAAAAAAAAACCCACAACCAAACAAGAAAACAACAACAACAACAACAACAACAAAACAGAGTATGAGACTATAGAGGAAATCAGATCAAAAACAATCTCCCTGTGCTTGCTTCAGCGGCACATATACCAAAATTGGAACAATACAGAGAAGATTAGCATGGCCCCTGTGCAAGGATGACATGCAAATTCAGGAAGTGTTCCATATTTTTAAATAAATGGCAAGTAAAAACAAACAAACAAAAATCTCCCCTGTGAGAAGAAGAGATGACAACCATAATGAAGGACTTACTCAGAAAATCTAGAGCAGATATAGATTTTTAAAAAAAGAGGAGCATACAAAAATGAAGGAAATTATGAACAGGTATCCAAGAAATTAAAAATTCCATTGAAAGTTTGCAAACCACATGAGCAAAGGTGAAGACAGAATATTGGGGCTAGAAAATGGGATCATGTCTAGCAATCATGAAAAGAAAGATCTCTTAAAAATAGCAAGGGACCATGAAAAAGCAATCCAACAGCTGCAAGATGATGAAAAGAAGAACAAGATAAAGTTGGCTGGAGTCAGTGAAGAAGTAGGAGTCAGTGCAATTGACATAAAAACCTGTTCACAGAAGTAATGGCAGAAAACTTCACAAGCGTTAAAAAATAATTTGATGGGCCGGGGATTTAGCTCAGTGGCTTAAGCACCTGCCTGGCAAGCGCGAGGTCATGAGTTCGATCCCTGGTACAAAAAAAAAAAAATTGACATATAGATAAGTGTTATGGTTTATGTCAGTGGCCCCCAAGCCTCATGCAATTATGGACTCCACCAAATCTAGCATTGGTGATTGGTTCATTGTCTAGTGCTCAGATTGATGGCGTGAGTGTTTTGCCCACCCATGGATGGAGCCAGGATATGATGTAAAGGCAAGAAGAAGGCATCTGCCTCTTGCTTGCCGGTTCATGTTTTTGCTGTTTGCAGCAGCCATGAATGGCTGCCCCACCACGCCATGCTGCCTTGGAGCCAACTGAGTATGAACTGAAACCTCTAAGAACTGTAAGAAATAAGCCTTTCCTTCTCTAACTTTGGGCATCAGGTATTTTGTCTCAGCAATCAGTAAAAAGTAACTAAGACAAGTAAGGCATATGGAACTCCAATTAGCCATGACCAAAATAAATCTACACCAAGGCATATAATAATCCTGATTCCAGAATTCAATACAAGGATAAAATATTAAAAGTTGTTAGAGAAAAGAAACATATCAGCTATAAAGGAAATCCATCAGAATCACAGCAGACTTCTCAGCACAAACTCCTATATTGAGGAGAGCTTGGAGGGAAATATTGCAAACCCTGAAAGAAAACAACTTCCAATCCAGATTAATATACCCTGAAAAACTACCTTTCAGAATTAATGGAGAAATAAGATATTTCCATGATAAAGGACAACTGAAGAAATTCATAACTAAGGAACCAGCTCTACAAAGTGTTCTGAAAGATATTCTAGGAAAAGATAATAATGAGAACAATTCCAAGAACACAAACAGAAGGAAGCTGCCAGGCAGGGCAAGTGATTAAACCAAAAGGAAAGACAAGGCACCAACATTAAGAAAAGTACATGTAAAGGAGAAGCCAATACATAGCAGTTATAACCACCAATGTAGATGGCCTCACCAATCAAAAGAAGACTGGCAGAATGGACCAAGAAACAAGATCTAATAATATGCTACCTACGAGAAACACATTTAACTCAAAAAGAACTTCATAGAATGAAAATCAAAAGATGGCAAACAATACTCTAGATGTCAGGAGCCTGGAAAAATACAGGGCAGCTATTGTATTTGCAGACAGTGTGAACTTCAAGCCAAAACTGATCAGAAGAGATAAAGAAGGTCAGTATATTTTTGTTAAGGGAAACTTCAAGAGGAAGAGACAACAATCATAAATATGTATGCACCAAATACAAAAGTACCCAACTATATAAAAATATTAACAGACATGAAAAATCAGATAAGCACTAGCACAATTATAATGGGGGACCTTAACACACCACTGTCACAAATAGATCAACTAGACAAAAAATTCAATAAAGAAATATCAGAACTGAACCAAACCTGTGAACAAATGGACTTAGTAGATATCTACAGAGTGTCCACTCCACAACATCAGAGTACATATCTTCCTCAACTGTACATTGGACATTCTCCAAAAGAGACCACAAGCTAGGCCATAGAACATTCTTGAGTAAATGCAAAGGAACTGAAAGTATTCCATGCGTGTTATCTGACCATAGTGCAATGACATTAGAAATCAATGTGAAGGAACCACAAAAAGTCCATAAACACATGGAAATTAAGTAAACACCCTACTGAACATTGAGTCACAGATGAAATTAAAGAAGAAATTAAACAATAAGTGCAACAAAATGATAATGTTGATACAATGTACCAGAACTTCTGGGGCGCATTGAAAGCAGTGCTAAGAGGGAAATTTATAGTTGTGAATTCTCATATCAGGACAACACTATGAGCTTGAATCAACAACCTAGTGTTGAGTGTTGAACTTCTAGAGAAAGAAGAACAAGTCAAGCCCAGGGCTTACCTGGGGGAGGAAATCATAAATATCAGAGTAGAAATAGTGCAATTGAGTATAAGAAAAGAATTCAAAGAATCAATTAGTCAAAGAGTTTGTTCTTCAAAAGATTAAATTAAATTGTTAAACCCATAGTTAACCTTATTACCAAAAGGAAATAAAAGACTCAAATTCATGCAATTAGGAATGAAAAGGATAATATCACAACAAAGCCTTTACAAATACCGAACATAATCAATAACTACTTCAAGAATGTATGTTCTAGGGCCGAGGATTTAGCTCAGCAGTGTAAGCACCTGCCTGGCAAGCACAAGGTTGTGATTTCTATCCCCAGTCCCCCCTCCAAAAGAATGTTTTTTCTAATAATATGGAAAATGCAGAACTGGATAGATTCTTAGATGTATATGGATTACCACGCTTAATCAAGAAGATACAAAATTCTAAATAATCCAATATCAGTCAATGAAATGGAAAATGTAACTAAAACCCTACCAACAAAGAAAAATTTAGATCCTGATGGATTCACTGCTGAATGCAGTAAGAAATTTGCAGAGTATCTAATGCCATTACTACCCAAACTCTTTAATGAAATTGAAAGAAGTAATACTTCCAAATTCATTCCTGGAAGCAAGTATTACCCTAATTAAAAAAAAAAAACAGAGAAGGACCTAACTAAGAAAGAGAACTACAGGCCAATCTCTCTAATGAACATAGACGCAAAAATCCTCAATAAGATATTGGCAAACATAAATAAGTTATTGGCGGCAAATCATCAAGAAGATTATACAGCACGATCAAACACGATTCATCCCAGAGATTCACGTATCAATGAATGTACTATATCGTATCAGTAGAGCCAAGGACAAAAATCATTCAATCATCTTATTAGATGCAGAAAAAGCATTTGACACAGTTCAACATCCATTCATGATAAAAATATTACAGAAAATTGGAATAGATGGTCTTTATCTCAATCTGATAAATGCCATCTATGACAAACCAGTAGTCAACATCATACTAAACTGTCAAAAATTGGAAGCTTTCACTCTGAAATCAGGAACAAAGCAAAGGTGTCCTCTATCACCACTCATATTCAATATATTTCTGGAAATATTAGCCAGAGGAATTAAACAAGGATAAAAATCAAATAAATAAGGAAGGAAAGTAACAAGTTAAATTATCATTATTTGCAGATGACCTAACACTCTGCTTAGAAAATCCCAAATATTTAATCAGAAGACTCCTAGTTTTAATAAAAAAATTCAGTAGCATACCTGGATGCAAAATCAGCTCTCAAAATCGATAGCACTCCTGTACACAAGTAACAAGCTCACTGAGCAAGCAATTAGGGAAGCCTTTCACAATAGCATTGAAAAAAAGAAAGAAAGAAAGAAAGAAAGAAGAAAGAAAGAAAGAGAAAGAAAGAAGAAGCCTAAGGCATCAGAATAACAAAGAAAGTAAAAGATTTTTGCATTGAAAACTACAGTACAATGAAAAAGGAGATTGAAGATCATATCAGAAAATGGAAAGTTATCTTTGCTCTTTATTAGGAAGAACCAACATAGTGAAAGTGGCCATATCCCTAAAATTGTTATACAGATTTAATACAATCCCAATCACAATACCACATTAGCATACCTCAAAGAACTAGAGAAAACAATCCTAAAATTCATTTGGAACCAGAAGAGAATAGAATAGCAAAGACAATTCTGGCTAATAAAAATCAAGGCAGGGGGCACCATAATCCCTGACTTGAAATTATAGCACAGAGGTACTGTCATAAAACAGCATGGTACTGGCAGAAAAGCTTACCTGATGATCAATGGAATAGGTTAGAAGATACAATAACAAGTCCAAACACACTCAACCATCTGATCTTTGTCACCGAGTTTAAACACTTTCACTGGAAGAAAAATAGCCTCTTTAATACATGATATTGGAAAAACTGGCTTTCCACATGCCAGAAACTAAAACTAGGATCATGTCTCTCACCATGCACTAAACTAAAGTCAAAATCGATAATCAAAGACCTAAATATTAAAACAGAAACACTACATATACTGGAAGATAGAATAGATAGAAATTTGAAGACATAGTTGTAGGCAAAGACTTCATGAACCAAACCCCGATGGCATGGGTAATACTACAAAGAATCAACAATGGAGTACTACTGAGCCATAAAGAAGGATGAATTGAGATATTGGTACCTAAATGGATGAAGCCTGAGACCATACTCTTAAGTGAAGCAAATTGGACACACATGTAAATATTGCATTGTTTCTCTGATGTGAGAAACTGAAAGTGTAAACATGAACCAACATATATAGTAGATATTGTGAAACAGGAAGGCATTGTTCAAAAGGAAAAAGGAACTAGGGAGGAGGAAGGTGGAAAGGAAGGAAAGAAAAAGGAGGAAAGAAAGATAAAATGGAACAAAGATTTGTGAATAAGTAGGGGAAGAGGGGTTGAAGGTAGGGGAGGGGAATGGGAAAAAAGTAATCAAGACAGATCATCTACAGGTATAAGTTCCCTGTGATTAATGTGATCATTATGTGTACCTAAATTGTACCAGCAAACTTAATTAAATAAAAATAATAGTATCGATACTGGTAAAAAAATGAAAAAAAAAAACTCCCTAACATTTTTTAGTCAGTAGTGAGATATAAATCAAAGCTGTTTTAGGTTCCACTGCACAAATCAGAGTGTTTATTACAAAGAAAACAGAAAGTATCACAAATGCCAACAAGGATGTATGTAAAAGGAATCCTTACACACCACAGATATTGCAGCTGCTACAGATAACAATATAGTTTCCTCAAAAAGCTCAAAATAGAACGAACGTGATCTAACCGTACATTCCTGGATACACACTCAAAGCAAATCAATTCAGCATACACAGTTGTTGCTTTTTTTCAATTCAATCTTTGATCAATATACAATGGCCTCTTACTGCTTGCTACTTTTCTGTGCCCTAAAATGTTTTTCTCTGACAATATCACAATTCCAGTTTTCTTAGATTAATGTGTCCATAGGATATAACAATATCCTTTTACTTTTAATTAATCTATTTTGTTATATTTGAAGTGAGTTTGTTGTAAACTACATATAGGTGGGTTACTTCTTAAAAATCTGAAAGTCCCGTTTAATTGCTGTATTCACAGACTACTTGCACTTAACATAATTATCAGTAGGCATCCTACTTACTGGGTCATAAGCTGCAGTGTCTAAAGTTAAAGGAGGAAAGTGTCTTAGTTACTATTTACTCATTGCTGAGACAAAATATCTGATGCCCAAAGTTGGCAAAGGAGAGGTTTATTTCTTACAGTTTTTGGAGGTTTCAGTCCATACTCAGTTGGCTCCAAGGCAGGGTGGCATGGTGGGGCCGCAGTTCATGGCGGCTGCAAACAGCAAGGTGGAAACTGGCAAGAGAGCAAGATACACCTTCTTCCTGCCATTACATCACATCCTGGCTCCACCCCCTAAGAGGGTGTAGCACTGACACCACCAATCCAAGCACTAGACAATGAACCAATCACAAATGTACAATGCAAATACATGAGGCCTGGGGGCCACCGACATAAACCATGACATTCCATCCCTGGCCCCCAGAGACTCATGTACAACCTTTATACAAAAGACATTTAGTCCATCTCCCAGAGTTGCCAAAGTCCTAACATTTTTGGTGTTGCTGAGAAGTCCAAGTCCCAAGTCTCCTCCAATATCTATGGCAAACTCTTAACTGTAACCCCCTGTACAAGCGAAACAAGGTTAAACATTTCTGAAATGCAAAGGCACAAAATAAACATTACCACTCCAAAAGTTACAAACAGGGAATATAAAACACTGGAAACAAAGCAAGTCCAACATACAGCAGGGCGAACATTAAGTCCCAGAGTTCCATGCTCAGCATTTGAAGCAATCTGATGGCAAGCTCCAAAAGGCTTGGGTGATTCCACCCCCATGGCACTTTCAGGGATTTCAGCTCCTGCAGCTTCTCTCTTAAGCCCTCTTTGCTTGGTTTTTGCAGCTTTCCTTGGATGGTCCATGTTCCTGGGTTTTGAGAACTTCTGGGGTCTCCACTGCACCTTTGGCTTCACACTTACATCTTTACCTATTGCCCTCTCAGGGGCACACTGCTTGGCCACCCAGACCTTTTGCAATTGAGGTGGAAGCTGTCTTACCCTCAGAATTTGTGCATTTTCCTTGCACCTAAAATCAGCACCACGTGGATGCTGCCAAGGTCTGCTGCCAGCTGGAGCAGTAGCCAGGCTTTTCTCTTTCTTGGCTATAGGGGTCCAGTGCCTGGATTGCTGGGCTCTGTTTACCTGATTGTGAAGAAAAGCTTTTCTATGTTGCCACCATTCTGGAACCTCATGTGGCTGCTGCCATTCTGGAACCTCATGTGGCCTCCCGTGCCATTCTGGTGCTCTGAAGCTTTCTCATCTGAGAAAATTCTTTCACTTTTGCAGTTTGGGGGCTGCAAAGGGTGAAGACCCGCTGCTTCCTGGGATGCCCAGTGGCCATCTTTCTTATTTCTCTGTTTCTTCTCAGCAATCAAAGTCTCAGCTCTATCTTTACAATCCACAGCTTTACTGGAGTTTTCCTTCTGGCCAAACTCACAGTGTTTTAAATTATCTTGCTGGGCTCTTTGCTCTTGATTTGCAACATAGGTCTGTCTAAAAGCCCCCAACAATAGCCATGACATAGCCTCAACATTTGACTGCCTTGAAATTTCCTTTGCCAGATTAATCAGTCCATTACCCTTAATCTCAGTCTCAGGCAGAGTCTCTGGGCACGAGCAAAATGCAGACAAACTTTCTGCCAAGCCATAACACACATCATAGGGAGTTCAACAACCAATACAGTCCTCCTTCCCAGCAGAAACCTCGCAAGCCTGGTCTTTAGTATCAGGCTTTCTATGAGCCTTCTGGTCTCCTGAGCTCTGACCAGAATCTCCTCTACAGAACAACCTAAGTTGCTCCAGCTCTATGCATCCAGGCGACATGTCCAAACCTTTCCAAACTCTGCCCACAAGCCATTTCCAAAGCCTCTCGAAAAACATGGTCAGGTATAGTCACAGCAATGACCCCACTCCTCGGTACCAAATTCAGTCTTAGTTACTATTTACTCATCACTGAGACCAAGTACCTGATGCCCAAAGTTGGGAAAGGAAAGGTTTGTTTTTTACAGTTTTTGGAGGTTTCAGTCCATACTCAATTGGCTCCAAGGCAGGGTGGCATGGCGGGGCCGCAGTTCATGGTGGCTGCAAACAGAAAGGTGTAAACCAGCAAGAGAGAAAGACACCCCTCCTTCCTGCCATTACATCACATCCTGGCTCCACCCCTAAGAGGGTGTAGCATGGACACTACCAATCCAAGCACTAGACAATGAACCAGTCACAAATGCACAATGCAAATACATGAGGCCTGGGGTTCACCGACATAAACTGTGACAGAAAGGTTTATTTTGATTCACAGTTTGTGGAGGTTTTAGTCCATAGTCAGCTGTCTCCAAGGCAGGGTCGTTTGGCAGAGGAGAAATAGTCCATGGCAGGACATGCAAGAAGTAGCAGGAATTAAGCAGCAGCAGCCACCTACCTTCAATCTTTTCCTTTAATTTCATTTGGGTTAGAATCCTAACTGCACCCACACCAGGGCTCGGGGGCTTCCCGATTACCTACATCCAGCACTGACCAGTCAGTGGACGAATCCAGCGGTCACACATGTAATCCACATTTGCACACTCAACACCAGCTGTCTCTGAGAAGCATGTGAGGTTTTGGGGGGCACATCTGAATGCAGGCCATGCCAATAGTTGAGAGTTAGCTCCTCTATTTTAATTATCTAACTTCTGAGTGTTTTCTCTGATTCTCACTCTTGTTTCTACCTTCCTGCCTTCATTTGGCAACTTCTATGTCATCCATTGTGATGTTTTACTTGATCTCTTTACACAGTTACTTGGTGGCTGTTCTCACAATCCTGTCATTCATACTTAAATTTCCATAGGTCTTAAGAATTTTACCACATTAAACTGATTACAGAAAACTTATTGCCACAGGAGTCTCAGGAGTCTCTTACCCTCCCTCTTTTATGAACTCTTCTGAATTTTATGCAATTTTCTTAACATATTCCAACAACATTAAAAACTTTATCAGATGACGATTTTTATTTCAGATATTGAATACATTTTTAAGGTTTGAGAAGAGGAGGGTAATCTATTAAACTCACCAAGATTCTACTCTATTTCTAGGATGTTAATGAAATGCATTTTAAATCTTTTGTTATTATCCTACAAATTCCTGGGGCTCTGATCGCTGCTCCCCCAATCCTTTTATTTTTTCCCTATTATGGCTATGCAGCAACTAGCAACTTGCCTTTTGTGGTCCATGGTTCCATTCTCAGTTTCCTGGTCTGTGTCTGGCAGACCTGTTCAGCTTTGTCCCATGTATATGCCACCCTGTGACTGAGCGGAGATGCAGACAATCATGTATTTGTCATTTCAGTGCTATGTGTGGTCCGTGTGCCATTCTCAGCTTGTTGACGAGCCCAGATGTTGTTAACCAACTTTATGGGGCTGGTACTTTGATATCCTCCCTCTTCATAGCTACCAGATACAGTATAGGCTGTTTTGTATCCCCTGCCTTAACGCGCACTTCACAGCTGTAATTCTGACAAATGGAAGGAAGGCCAAGATGGATAAAGATAATGATTATATCTCCCACACCCTGGAGTCCCAGCTCCCCCAAGAGAGACATCTTTATCATGACCACCACGTGCTTGCTTGGCACTGGACATGAGAGGCTAGAGAAGATTAAGACAACAACACATAATTTCCACATGGCCTTTGAGATTTCAGAGTTCCTTTGCAGCTTCTGGAACAAGAATTAGGTGTCTTTCTGGGAGGTCTTTGTGTGTGTGTTAAAAGCCACCTCCACGTTCCAGTCTGAATTCAGCTCTCAGAGCAGAGGAAAAAAACAAAACCTTACCACTGCTTTTCTGGAAACTTGAATCATGGTTTTCTTTCCCGTTACACATCCTAAAATATGATTAGTTACCTTATAGAGCTTTGTTTTCATCATTTTTGTTGTAGTTGGCATATGGTACTGTGTATAAATTTGTATTGAAAACACCAAAATTAAGATATAAACTCCTCCATCATTACAGAGGGTCTACTTTATGCTACCTCCATAACCACACCTTCCCCCTAAACCTAATTCCTAGCAACCAGTGATCTGTTCTCCATCACTATAATTTTGTCATTTCGAGGTTGTTCTCTAAATGGAATCACACAGTATATCCAGCAGCTTTTACCAGAATCCAATCCTGAGCACCATGTGTTTTGTTGCTATTAAGCATTCAGACAACCAGTCGTATTCCTTGACTTGGGCAAAAACTGTGCAATGCTGTCTCACTTATTACTGGGGTCTGTTAAAGAATCGCCACCCCATTATTCCATGATTGTCCGTTTCTGAGCGCCCGCTGGAGTCAGAATGAAACCAGCTTCCCCGGGATGTAATGCATCTGAGTCACAGTTTCTAGCCACAAACCTTGACAAGTGGACATTGTCTGCCTCCTCCCTGACCCCAGGGTGGGGTCTTCATGTGACCACAAGGGCTGGAGAACAGTATGTTGCAAAGCAATGGAAACTACACAGAAAAGGCACACTGACACACACCTATTATCCCCATGGTTTTGTCAACAAAATATTTCAATCCCTGATGAATCTCTCTGTGCGCCTTGATTTATTTCTTGGTGTAGCACAACAGATTGTTTCTTTGTTCGCTTTTCTGTTTGCTTGTGGTTATTACTTCCTCCTGAGCGGTTCATCACTGCAGCACTCATGTAGTAATCATCTGGCAGTATATTATTATTTATTATGCATGGACAACTATAAAGGATTATAGCACTTCTCAGGTGCTGGTAAAGATACCATCCACGGGCTGCATGCAACTAGGTCCCAAGATGAATCGGGCAGCTATGAGGAGCAATCTGTTACTTCCAGCTTCCCCTTAGAAGGGGAGATAGACAAAGAGCTCAGGAAGCTCAGTGTGGTAAAGACACAGACGAGGAAAGGGGCAGAGCACGTGCTCTCAATGCCGCTTCGATGGGTGAAGTTGGTGGTGCCTGCCTTGGCAGGGGTTGGCACGACTCCTTCGGTTAGAAAAACACAAGTCTCATTCTAGTATTTTCAGAAATGGCTTTCTGGGGAATTGTGCTACTGGATAAGGAATGGATAAATCAAGGAGAAATAACTCATATTTATTGATTATCTCTGTGGGCCAGCACTGGCCTGGGCATTGAGGAATAGAGAACCAGTTCTTATGATGTATTAAAAAATAAATATAATATGATGTCTGAGAAGAAGAGTACCATTGAATAAGAAGACTGTGTGTAAAGGAGTGGTTGTTTGTGGTGGGTTGTTCAGGAAAGAGTGTTCTGAAGGTGGCTGTTGATTGTCAATGTCGAAAACCTGGCTAAGCATCCCAATTGTCAATCTCAAGAACGTCGGGAGAAAAATAAAAACCGAGACAAGTATTGTATTCCAACAACGGCTAGGAAGTCAGTGTCTCTGGATCCAACCTCATCCACGCCCAAAACAGCCACTATTTATTTGGTCTATACAGTGATAGGTGGGGCTAGTAAGGACTATAATTTATTTAAAGACTGTCTCTAGAGGCTGTAGATAACCTTATGTTTAAAGTGTCTTGACCCGAGTATAATCCTGTGATGATTTAAGAAGGCATAGATGCTTAGATGCATCTTGTCCTTGAGTATAATCTTCAGGTGACTTAAGAAGGCGTAGATGGTCTTGGAAGAGTCAGTGGGAAATCCCAGATGGATGGTATCAACAATCCCAATCCTTCCTTTCATCCCACAGGGAAATACACAAAAATAGTCACTGTGAATTTGTGGTCTTCAAGAGGACAAAAGCTCTGCACAGGTTCACATCTGGTTGGTGGAGGGGTAGTGATTTTGTCCGTGGGACTGGAGCCCAAAAGACCTTGGGAAGATGGTAAAGGAGAGGTTGAAGCAGCCGCCGGGGCAGACCACGCGTACTGTGGAGAAGACAGTGGATTTGCTCCCCGGATGATGGAGAGCCATTGAGGTCTTGAAAGGGGCAAAATTCATGGTGCTCTTTATAATTTAAAAAGTTCACGGGAGGTGTTGCACCAATATGTGGAGAATCAACCGGGATGGAGCAGGCTAAGAATGAGTCTATGTGTGTATGAGAAGCGCTTGGCAAACACACCCGCGACAGTTCCTTCCTGTGCAAACACAGGATGCTGATGGCAATGGTTTCCAAACAACACGAGAGTCTGGCACTCAAGTCAGATGATCAGCCAGGTCTATGGTAGTCATGTAAGGAATCAGACACTTGAATCCAGGTCTGCCTCTCTCTAGATGTCTCCTCTCATCCTCTAAATAGCCATGCTGTAGAGACCTTGCTTTGGAGAGTGGGAAGGGTCATGGCCTCTATATCATCTTCTCTGCCCCTCATCTGCTTTCCTTGGGCAGTGCAGACCAGCTTGTCTCCCTCCTGTGATTACAGCTTCACACCCACGCTAGACAGCACCCTCCCGTGTGGCATCACAGGACTTGTTTCTGTGGACAAGAAGGGTCAACCTTGGCAAGACTGTCCCCTCTTCTGAGATTGTACTTCTGTATTTAATCAAAGCACTACAGAGAAAGCAAAGGTTCTCCTTCTTGAATTTCCAAAGAAGTGTGACATCGTGCAAAAACCCAGAATTCTGTGCCAGTGAAATAACAGCCCTCATGAATTCTGTTAGAGAACTGTGATGATCTGTGACCATGTCTTCGAGGCTATACAGAAGAGAAATCAGAGCATGCTTTGGTCACTGATGAGACAAATCCAGTAAACTCTGAAGACTGAGCAGAATGTGAGGGGCACAACCTTGGGAAATTTGCTAATTTTCATTATTATGATTTCAACCCAAACATTTCTCCAAAAGTTCATGTGGTTGGTGTGGTGGTGACTGGGGAAGGCGATTGGATTATGGGGCATTGTATTTATCAGTGAATGAGCCCATTGATGAGTTCATGGCTGGCCGTGATGTTAGAAGGTGGGGCTTGGTGGGAGGAGGTCACTGGGACCTGGAAGGGTGTTTTCTAGTCATCGACTTCCCAGCTACTCTCTTTTTATCACTTCCTGTTTGCCATGGGTTGTACCTCTTTCCTCTGCCAGGCCTTTCCCATTGCATTGTTTGTATCTTCAAGTCAACCAACCAGTTGATTGAGACTGTGGTCTGAAAAAACAAGCCAAAATAAAACTGGCTTCCTTGAGTTGCAGGTGTCAAGTATTTAGTCATAGCAACAGGAATGCTGACTAATACAGAAAATTGTTACTGAGGTTGGGGTCCTTGCCCTGATTATGACCACAGGGTATAGACTTTAAAACAGTTCTGGAAAAGAAGCTTGGAGAAGTGAGGTAGAGAAGCCCTAGATGGCTGTAATCAGAGATTTGTGGGAAACTCTGATAGGAATGCAGAAGATCAGTAGGAATGTAGATAGTAAAATTCAGACTCATGGGTCCCACTTGTGAATGATGACCCTATTGGAAGCAGTAGAGCTATGCGTGTTTCAGTCTGGCAGAGAACTTTGTTTGTGCTTTGCTCATGTACTCAGACATTGTGGGAGGACAGATTTAAAGATGGTGGATGGATTTATCTGGTGGAAGAAATGTCAAAACATTCAGGTTGTGGCATGAGTACTATGGGTTGCTTTTATCTAGATTTATAATAAAAATCAAGATCAAATGGCAGAACAGGAATATTTGGAAAACTTGCAGTTTGGCTAAAAAAGAAGCATTCATAAATTTGGGACCAAGAACAGTATGGCTGCTGAAAAGATTGGCATTAAAAAGAAGCCAAGTACTTTGCACTGGAACAATAGGAAAGGTGGCTTTAAGGAATCTCAGCAATCAAGAAGACCTCACCCATCATAGCATCAAAGGTGCAGAAGTATACAGCTTTCATTTGGGAAGGGAACCTCTGGGATGCCTGCTTAAGACGGGTCTCCTCATGAATTTGTTCTCTGGGGTTCATTTCACTATTTTCAGCAATCTAGTGACTCAATAGATATAAAAGCCACAGTCCCGGGGGCTGTACTACTGCTTGAGCTGGTGGTAGATGCAGGTGTCACCCTTGTGCTGCTGATTATTCAGGCCAAAGAATGCTAGGATTGCGGAGTCATGGAGGCTTCCACTCATATTTCAGAAGAAGGTCTGACATGGCAAGCCATCTCCTCCTAAGAGGGTAGCACATGAACCTGTGAGAGTGAAACTAAAGCTACACTGGGGAGACCCCCAAAAGATGGGGACATGAGCAATGTAAAATACCTGCGAAGGAAAATCACAGGCAGCAAGGGGAATCTGCATAAGGGAGAGGCATTGTGGGCTGCAGCAATCATGATCATAAGTCCGGGGCTGCCGAGCCCCTTGGAGCTCACCTCTCCAACCAGCCTGCCCCAGGTGGTGGACGTGGAGTTTCAAGATTTAATGTTCACTTGCTGAGATTTGGTCCTGGATTGGTCTGATTCCTTTTGGTCTTTTCATTCATCTGTTTTGGAATGGAAATGTTTACCCTGCACGCCGTTGTGTGTTGAAAGTAACTTTCTTTTTCATTTTCATAGTCTCATAGCTAAGAATTTGCCTTGAGGTCAGTGGAAACTTTGGATTTGGACTTTTCAGCAGTATCGGAGCAGTACTGGCAACTCTCAGAGATAGATTAAATCCATTTTGCATAATGAGGTAGACATGAGATTTGGGGAGCCAGGAGCAGAATATTGTGGTCAAGATGTAAAATGTTCCCCCAAAAGGCTCATGTTTACAGCCATGAGATTTTGAAGGTGACTAGATCATGGGAGTATGTATTTTTCAGCAGGTTAAGCCATTACTGAGCTCATGGCTACACGTGCAGTTAAAAGGCAGAGACTGACTCGAGGGGGTCCCTGTGGGGGTGTGTCCTTGCCCCTGGCTCCTCCCCTTTCTCTGCTTCCTGGTTGAGCAGCTTTTCCACCATACCATTTCTGCCTTGGGACCAACCCTCCGTGAGCTCAATCTTCTGAAACACATGAGTCAAAATAAACTCCTTTAAATTGCAGGTGTTAGGTGTTTTGTTTCAGTGACACAAAGCTGACTAATACATGTATCATCTCTGTGCTTCTTACTGTGTGGGAAGAAAAAACTTTTCCTCTACCCGATAGTGGCTGGATTTTTTGGTGCATTACACTGACAAAGGACAAACTAGTAGAAGAAAAACATATACAAAATTTAACAATGTTTTATTTACTTGAGGGCTTCACAGAATACAAAAAAAGAAACTGAAAGAAGTGTCTAGACTTGGGTGGTTACATACATTTTAACAAAGGGTGATACAGTGGTGAAGTGATCAGGAAAACAGAATGGTTGCAGCTTCCAGGGGCAGTAAATCATGTGCTGACAAATAAGTGGGAACATTAATGAAAGATGAGTATTTTAGGAAGTTGGTTTCTGCAGACTCATCTTGCTGCCAACTATCACCAGCTTCATGGCCAAGCAAATCCCATGGACAGGGGCTTCAGTGGTTCTCATTTCTCAGAATTTTCCACTTTGAGACAGAAAAAGGAAGAGGGCTTCTTGCTGCATGTGTTGATTCTTAACAACCTTCAGCTCAAAATGAGCCATCTCCTAAAGTGAAATATTTCAGAGTGGAACATTCTAATTTCCTGCATCATCTTTCCTTGGTGAGGAAGCACCAAGACCAGCTCCAGCAATGGCGCAGGAGCCTGGCTGCAAATCACAGCAGTAGCCAGGATTCTTCCTGAAAGAGCCACGTGATATTGCCCCTAAAAAGCTGGCTTCCAGGGTCTGGCTGTTGTGCCTAGCGTCCTAGCTGTAAAGCTCACTGCGTGCTGATGGAAGGCTATTTGGGTGTATGCTGCACTTTTCTCCCCTGTAACATGGGACAGCATGGTGCCCGTGCTGCATGTGCTGCCCAAGACCTCCAGTTGCTCTTGTCTCTGTTTTTCCGTCAGGGAGGGGCAAATCGGCCACGCTGGCCGCTCCTATAAGCAGAGAGGACTGGGACACCCCGCTGTTGCTCTAAATGTCGCCTGCCCGTGTCGTGAAGAAACGGAGAGTGCTGCAGAGGCTGGACCACCTGCAGCCCTGCTTCTCTCTAACGTGGTGACTCGGGGGTGAAGGCTCCTCACAGACCCATCTCTGACTGGCAGCTGGGCCTCCAGAGGCCTTTCCTCAGCCTTCCCCCTCGTGACTGGGCTCAGGATGGCACTGCGCCTCTTCCCCTCCAGTGCTCCTTTTCTTGGCATCTGCAGATCCCCATCAGCCAGGAAGATTTTCGCAAATTCACGTCGCAAAGTTTGCTTTTGAGCAAATGCTCTGTTTGGTTATACTTTATCGGCCTCCGTGATGGCCCTCCAGAGAGTCACACAGGCCTTTTTATATTCCTTTGGATGAAAATAAAGTATAATCTAGAAACCCCTCTAGATTATTTTTCACTTTCAATTGCAGCCCTGGCCTCGTGAAAGTTTCCCATATTTTTATTGCCTATCAATCCTCATGGAATCAACGGAGGGAAAGGCAGTGGGACCCTGGGCTGGAGTCACGATCTCACTTGAAGTCCTATGCAAGATGAAATTTTGTTATGTATTTTAAATGATACCAAGGTCACAGGCTCCTGAGATGAACCTTGATGTCTCTAGTTTAAACCTTCCCGTGTGAAGGCATCCATTGACCTCCTCAGAGCAGGCTCAGCTGAACTTGAGTTTGGAGTTTGGAAATGGAGCACTTTTTTTTTTTTTAAATAATTTTATTTAAAGAGGAAAAAACAAAACAAAATAAAACAGAATAAAGGGTAGCAACCGTACAGTATTCCAAGGAAAAAAGGAAAAGTACAACAACAATAAAACCTAAGAAATTATTACTTGACTAATTACATACTGACTTCTTGGAAATAGTTGTTCAAATTACAAAGTTAAAACATGTAAGGTAGACATTCAAACAGTGAGACTGTTAACATTTCTGCTCCATGATCTGACAAAAACAACAATATGG
>PVJX010000055.1:141792-165449 GCA_004027295.1 Dolichotis patagonum
TGTCCATACCTTCATGTGTGTTGAACTTAAACAAGGCAAAGCAAGCTAAGATCACTTTGAACAAAAAGTGATAGTTTTGCTGGACTTCACATCATGACATTATGGAATCAGCACTGGGTATTGTAGTGTCTCTTTTTCTTCAAAGTAGTTGTTTATTTCAACATGTGTTATATAGTTGGTTCTCGTAAACTGTTTATAAACTCTACACATGCGTGAGTCTCTACATGTATATCTATCATTTCTGTATTAGCAGGAAAAACAAAACAAAGCAAGATAAAACAATTCCTAGAAAAGCATGAGGCAGAAAAGTCACATAAAACTGCAATACAAGGTGATCTACAATGGTTACCATGGTGTCTTAGCAGTATATAACAACATTAATAAAAACGAAGCATTAGAGACATTATAAGAGTTCAAAAGCAAGTAATAATCAAACCAGAGTGGTATCTTAGTGAATCTTGTCATCTTCAGTGTAGTTGCCTATACTCTTAGACTTGATGCTATCCATCACAACAGATTTAAATAAAATCAGTCAGAAATGGAGCACTTCTACATCGGCTTTTTCTCTCTGGACCTGCCACATCCTTCGGGCACGTGACCTGATGCCTACCTGCTGTGGGCCCCAGGAGGTGGCCACTCCAGGACCCAGCACTGCTCCCGGGGAGCTTCCATGCTGCTGTGGCCACCCACTTCCGAGGCCCTACAATGTTAATCTGAGCGGACAGGGCCCAGGCACGGCTTGTTCACTGCCGTCTCTCTCACACTCGCAGCAGTGTCTGACACACGCTGGGCAGCAGCATTTTCTGGAAAGTCATTGAGCGCCACCAAGAATGCCAGCGTGGCTACTTTCCAGCCCGTGCTGCACGGAGACCTTGCCCGCTTGCCGCGTGTGCAAGCTTTAATGAATTTTATTCTATTTCAGTTAGCACACATGGGCCCTATATTTACAGAGATATATATTATGATAAATTTGTTAGCCAACATGTAAAGAAATAAACCTAGTTTTAACTAAGAACTTTCTTATCTATCTCTTCTCCGTAACTGTTCAGTCCCTTTTAATCTAACAGTCAGTAGACAACAGCGGATTGCTACTCCAACCAAAGAAGACTTCCACTTATAGGGGTGAAGGGAGTGATCTCTCTCCCCTCAGGATGTTTGCTGTAATAATCTGGCATTAGACAGACTGGGGAGAAAAAACACAGAAATTTATTTACACGCGTAGAAGCGATTGTCCCCGGGAAGCCAGGTCACGTTGAGAGGAACCTTCTTCCATGCTCCTTGATCCTTGATTCTCTGTGTCTTTTATGAAAGAATTCAATCAAGACCCGTGGGTGGCCATGCAGAAGCACAGACAGTGTTTGTTGCAAAGCAGATACGGAGAGATTTATGTCTTCAGACGAGAAGTCAGGCCGTGCCGCCCGGGCACCTGCGCTGTGTGGATACCTTTATTTGCACACAATAGTCCACCTGGGTGCAACGGTGTTATGATACTTATTGACAATTTTCTCAGAGCTCACCTTGAAACTGCCCAATGTTTTCTTGGTTCTTTGTAGATGGCCAGTGTCCTCTCGGGGGGTCTAATAATGTAAGAAACTTAGGAAAGAAATTTATGAAAGATAAATTCTGGTCTAAATCAGGAGGTTCTTTAAAGAAAATTCCTCTGTCTGGTATCACTGGGCTGCTGGGTATGAAAACCAGGAATGCGCATGGATTGTTGGAGGAATAGGGCCTCTGTGTCTTTGTGCCTAAGATGTAACAAATGATTATCAAGGGCAAGGGTACAGTGCCTGCCTAGCCGGTGTGAGGTCATGATTTTGATTCCCGGTACAAAAAAAGAAAAGAAGAAAAAAAGAAGATTACCAGCGCAGTATGCAATGAGTTCTCTTTACCTACAGCCAAGGAAACTTGCTATTTGTCCTGCTCTTTGTCTCTTGGGCCCACAGATGCCTATCCACCTGCCTGACTCGCTGACATAGTGTGACACCCGCCCGTCAGGCCTGGTTCTTCTGCTGCCTCCCTTCTCTGAGGGAGAGAGTTTTTAGGGAGATGGTAGGTGATTTTTAGGTGAATGTACGGGGCTTGGAAGAACAGGAAATGGTCTGGGACAAAACCCGCTGGGCCACACAGCAGAGGATGGATTATGAATGATTGACTTTGGCATATTAAATGGGACTGAAATGAAAGACAACAGAATGTGACCAAATCCTGTGGGGGCGTGTTGACAGAATTTAGTTTTTCTTCCTGTGATGAGTGCCCTTCAGTGGCAGCCCAGGGATGGGTCAGAAGCAATCATTTCCTTCCTCAGTACATCGGTAGACCGGAACTTAAAGGAGACAAGGAGATAATGCCAACGACTGAGTAAGAGGTTTTCGGGAGTAATTGCCCAGGCTCGCTGGGGGGAAAAGCCGCTCCCCCCTTAAAGGGCAGTTAATACTCTTTCAAAGTGGGTGTTGCCTGTTTGTTTCTGTTAAGACCCTCCAGGCTCAGGAGGGACTGGCCAGCACCCCTCAGACACTCTGACTCATTCTTTTTTGGTGAATTAGGGTACATTGTGCCTGTTGTATTGCTAAATTTTCTTGTTTTGGACATTTGATGTATGATCTTAAACTGAGGACGCTCAGGAGTGGGCTTGGCTCTCCACGTGGTAACGCGTCCCCCACCCCCCCCCGTGTGAATGTGAATGGGGTTCCCCAGGAGAAGTCTCTCGCCTTCTGCATGGGGGAAGCACCACTGGGAGAATTCTCTCTGGAGCACTGCTTACTTGCTGCAGGTAATAAAATGCTTTATCGCCTGGTTGTGCTTATCTGCTTTCTACTCACCAAGAGGAGAACCCATGGTGCTCAGTTGCAATACACAGGAACGCCTCGTTCAGCATCTACTGCTTTCGAAGCTCCTTTATTTAACATGCTTAGCATACCAGGCTGCCACGTTTTAGGATGTCTGCCTGGATTCTTTCTCAGGCATTCTATCCAGGATCTGGCACCTCAACGGGACTAGTATTTTTAGCACCAGAAAATGTAAAACTCATGTATTTTTCTCCTCAGTCTTAGCTTGAGACTTCAGAACTTGAGTTCAACTGAAAGCTACTCTAACTCAAGAAAATTGTCAAATAATCCCTGTGTTTATTTGATTCCTTGCTCTGTCACTGGTACTCTGTCTACTTTTATCCAATTTCCTAGTCTTTTCGTTTTTGCCTGGGAGCGTATCTTCCTTAAGAACAGTCAAGGGAAGGTGGAGAGAGAGAGAGTGTGACACCATAACTCTTTAGAGATTGTCAGAGGACAAAATTACAGCAAGTCTGAAGATGGCATAGGCTTAGTTTCCAGATCTGGAATAGAGCAACACTTGGTTCCATAAAATCTATGTTCCAGTGGGCTGAACAGGGGAAGTTAGTTGTATAGACAGAAAAGCCAAAGGAAGCCAAAACCAAGAACAAAAACTGGATTGGTCAGTGTCACTTTCCTTCTAAAGTGGGGACAAGGAGACAGAAAAATAAAGAAAAGGTGACAACTTAACATTAGATTAACTCAGTTTGCCTTTTTGTATAAGGGTTAAAACAGAGGGAATGTCATTAACGCCCCAATTCAAAGTGACCTGTGTGAAAAATTTGACTGTTCTCTCTCTAGTCCTGATTTCTTGGAAGGTCACGGGGACATAGACAGAGACCATCACAGGGACACAGAGTAAATGTACTCCTGGGAGGAGACCAACAAACTCTGGGGCCCCTAAAATAGATTTGTGTTTTCTTCTGAGGCAGTTGAGGATTTAAACACTGTTTTTGCTAACTAACAACGAAAACAGCAACAATAATAGTGACTCTTGGTCCCACAGATGCCCGAGACACCTAAAAGTACAACAGAACATTCCCTTCATTTTACCTTTATTTTTTTATGACCTAAAAACTTTGGATCACATCCTTGTTAAACTCTGCATTTAGGTATGTTAATCACTGATGGAGTGTCTATCTGTAAGTTGACAAGGTTGATTAGCTCTGAATTAACATAACCTATTTCAATCTCCATCAAGACATCAAGATGAAAGACTTACAGGGATGTTCAACTAGTGCCTGGAAGTCTCCATTGTCCTAAACCTGTGGTCACCCTGAGTTCCAGCAGAGCCTCAGTAACTCTGAGACTGCCCCCGAGCAGAAATAATCTTGTGGAAACTGAACTACCCCTCAACCAGTAATGACTTCCTTTGCAGCCATCCACAAAACCGGAACTGAGATAACATTCAAACGCACCCTGGCCCACCTCAGCTAACCCAGAAATATGGGGCTCATT
This sequence comes from Dolichotis patagonum, assembly GCA_004027295.1. Classification (NCBI taxonomy): domain Eukaryota; kingdom Metazoa; phylum Chordata; class Mammalia; order Rodentia; family Caviidae; genus Dolichotis; species Dolichotis patagonum. The sequence goes on from PVJX010000055.1 coordinate 146,076, forward strand.
CATTCACTGGTTGTTGGGCCAGTCTGATCCTCTTCTCCAGAGCTCTAGCTTCTTCACCTTCTCAAGCTTATTTTCTCTTACTTTCTAACTCGGCCTAGTAAATCTACTTATACCTCTCATGAACACATGCTGACATTTTTTTTTTTCTGAGAAAATGAGCCAAGAATCTAATTCACAAGAAGTGTTGAGGTTGCCATCCCCTCTTTGGGGTGATAACATCAGACTGTTGTCAGCTGGAACAGAAGAAGAGGGCGTGACAAACTGGCTGGAACAGTTCCCAAAGCTCAAGGAACCAACGAGAGTGTCCTATTTTCAGTTCTTCTTGTGAGAAATTGAGCAGGTTTTTAACAGTCCGGCCTAGATCTGACACCAGTGTGAGAAGTGGAATATATAAAAAGATGGCCGCCATCAAGCCAGGGACAACTGGTAACCCCTTCCGTCACCCTCCCAGTTGTTTGTAGTTTGTATCTCTTTTCTTACCTTTACTTTCCCCAAATTTGTTCTACAGGCCATATTTCTTTTCTTTTCTTTCTTTTCCTTTCTTACTTTAATAAAGTGTAAAAATCTCTCTACCTTTTGTACTTGTCTTGACCCAATTCTTTGTTCAGCACATAAAGAATCTAGAAACCACCTCAAGAAGACTCCAGTGCCTCTGAATTCAGTCCCACAATGACAAGATGACAATTTAGTTTCAATTTGGTGAGGCAGAATATGGCCCAATCCATTTTGATTTTTCTGGTCTGCAGGAACCTAGTGTAGAAACTTAGTGCAAATCAATAGTGTCCTGTAAGTTTTATTTAACAAGATGTATGGTGACAGAATTTCTAGGAATGGCACTCAGGAGTCCACATCTAATCCTTGGATTCAGGGTCTGTAAGAGATATCATGCCCATGGGCTGTGTTATGCTGTATGGTGTAGTCCATCTGACCTAACCACGTGCCCTTAAAATGCACAAGACTCTGTCAGGTGATGGAGATCTTTTGCTTGACCGAACTGTATTTAGGATCGTGAACTTTCTTTTAGACTTACCTGCTGTTGTAGTTGGTTTAAATGTCCCCTCAAAACCTCATGTGGTCATGGGAGGTGGGCCTTTCTAGGTGGCTGAGTTTAGCATTTGTGATTGGTTCGTTGTCTACTGTGGGCTTGGTGGTGTGAGTGCTGTGCCTGCCCAGGGGCAGGTAACCCGCATACAATACAAGGGAGAGAAGGAGGCTTGCTTTACACTTTCTCCTTTTTGCTCTTGTTGCTTGGGGCTGGCATGAAAGATTCCCCTTAACCATGCCACCTTTCCTTGGAGCCAGCTGAGTATGGACTGAAACCTCCAAAAACTGTGAGCTAAATAAACCTTTCCTTTCTCATTTTGGACATCAAGAAATAGGTAACCAAGACATCTGCACATTTCCCTATAAAGTTCAATTTTAACAACATCTCTGCTAAGTAAATTTAACAGAAACACTCTATTGTATATGACTTGTCAGGTTCCTCCACCTTCACCATCCCCAAAATAAAGTCTGATCCCATTAGTTGACTTTAGAAACAATCTTTTTAGGACTCCTTAGCCAAAATTCCCTTTATTCCCAAGGTCACCTCTTAGTTGTTTGCCATCCACCAATCCTCAGCCTGCTCTTTGGCTGTAATTTCCCATTTGGCTGAGCTGTATTTGGAGTTGATCCCAATGTCTCTTCCACTACAGATCCTGCTGTGATCCCTACATCTATTATGATGTTCTGAATAATGTCTGTCTTACTTAAAAAGTGACACTGAGTAATTCTTTTTACTTTGAGAGATAGCAGAGGAAAAAGTAAGATATGAAAATAATGAAGCACTCAATGCACCGTAACTGGTCTGAAGATGTGGTGACTGACAACTGGTGGTCAACTTGTAACAGCTGAACTGATTCAGTGTCTGAGTGTGGAGGGCCCACCTGAGGACTGTTGCCAACACAAAAGAGAGAACTGGAGAGGAAGAAGTGTTATTGGGTCTCCTGGTTGTTGTTGGTCCTCTTGTTGCTGTTGGTTCTCCTGGAGCATCTTGCTAGCATTTTTCTTGATATGAACTTAGCTGTTCTCATCATTGGAGGAGCTTGGGACCTCATTGTCACCGAGGATGGCTGTGATACTTTTCAGGGGAGCTGTGATCCTTACTTGCAGCATTGCTTCCTGGCTCCAATGCAGCACACTCAGTCTCCTGGCACAGATCCTTCATCCTGCTAGCACAGATTTTCTGGCTTCTACCACTGACCTTTGCTTCCTCCCAGTGCATATCTGTGAAACAGCCTTGCATGAATCATTGGCATGGGCCCTAGGTCTTCAGCTGAACTCCTACAGGACACTGCTGTGGGATCTGGGCCCTCAGCTGGATTATTTTAAGGTCTTTAGTATGTGGACAGATTTTGTGCACTTTTTATGTTTGACTCTTTGGATGACTATTGTAAACTAAGTCATGTGTCTTATAGTAAATCGTTCCCCTTGCAAACTCTGACTATGACGATAGAGAGGGCCACATGAAAGAGAAAGCAAGTGTTAGCATGTCTAGGGTATAGTGGCTCCCAGTTGACAGAGACCAGGGAAATGGAGCCACAAGGAGATGAATTCTGCCAAAATATGAATAATTTTGCAAATGAATTCTTTATCAGAGCACACACACACAAAGCAGACAACAGCCACACTTTGATTTCTGTCCTGCTAAGCTTAGTTAAGTCCTCCTGGATGAGACTTTTGCCCTGTAGAACTGTGAAAAAAGTCTTTTGTTTATACTGGGAGCTCCAGTAATTTACTATAGCAGCAACAGAAAACTAGCTTATGCCCTATCATGTGTAATTAAGTTCTAAACAGAACAAATAAATGGAGTCCCTGAATATCCTACCTGAATATTTGAGGTTGGACTCATTTGCATCAGGATAGAGTTCTTAACTTCACAAAAGAATAGAAAGGTCCTTTAAAGTAGCTCTTACTTTAGTATTTTTTTCTAGTTCATTACTTGCTTAACAGAGAGAGCAACTAAAAGCTAAAATGTTCCAAGCTATTGCTAATTAAATAGCAATGAAAAAGTGAAGATAAAGCATGAGATTATAGTAATAACAAATGCATGCTTATGAGTACACATCCATTTGAAACATTTTCACTTTCTATGGCTCAAAGTGAAATGTTCTGAATCTCTCTTTCTGGAGACCCAGCAGCAGTTCAAGCACAGCATCTACCTGAGGTGAAAACCATGCAGCCTGGAAGACCTCAGAGACCCAAAGACGAGGCAGGAATTCGTGTCCTTGGGTTCCCGGCCCTGTGTTGTCTTATCTCTCAATTCTTCCTGACACTGGACTTTGGATCAGAGGAGCTGGGAGAAAACAGAAATACCAGGAATTTCAGAAGCTGAGGTGAAGGGATTTTAATTCTAAAGAAGAAAGAGGTAACCCTTCATCAGGCCTCTGTTCCCAGGGACCCAGTTGGGGCTGCTTGACTTTCCCTCTTTGATTTGTGAAATGTGCAGTTTTGCTCACCAGACCCTGCTGTAGAAGTTGTCAGAATCAAAATGGAGTCACTTGTGTCAACCCTAACAAAACAAATAAACAGAACCAGGAGGTCTGAATGAAGGTTTGTCACAGATGCATGTCTGACAGTTACTATCACAAAACTGCCAGAACCACAATCTTGTACAAAGGGCAAAACAACCTAATACACACACACACACACACACACACACACACACACACACACACATCCCTGTGAGGACATGTGGTCAGCAGTTGTAGGTTCAGCCAAGGGCTATTGTTTCAAAATATCCAGTGGAATCCTCTTCGTGTTTGCCTTTGGAAACTTCCTCTTGTGTGTTCCCACTGTGCTGCTCTTCTGTTCCCTAACAAATATCATCATTCTTTGGGGCAAATCTCTCTCTGCTTGTTATTTGGGTTCACACAGGTAAATAAACGAAGGTTCCCAGTGGAAAATTTTGTTTGAGTTTGCAAAACATTTGCGTGACGAGCACACACTAGTTAGTACTCCAGCCCAGGACGTTTCTGTTATAAAATCTGCCTCTCCAGATGTTTGCAGAGGTGAGCAGCTGAGGAAGACAAGTAACGAAATCAGCACTAGAATAGCAGCGATGGTACCCATGTAAGGGGATGTGAGGGGTTAAGTCAGGTTACCGCCCCGTGTACGATTCTGACTAAAAGATTGCTAACTGCTTTCATTCTTTCTCCTCATGCATATAGAGCAATAGAATTGGTATTAGTCTGACTTATCAGTTTTCACCGTTGTTCTTAATGTTTCTACTTGGGATTCAGTGGCACCAGGGAGGGATCAGGCACAGGTGGCCGGTTGTTAATAAGAACCTCCCGTGGAACTGGGTACCACTCCTTGCTAGAATTTCCTATTTCCATGAATACAAAGTTTACCTCCAGGTTACTAAATATTTTAAGATTTATCCAAGCCAAGTAAACATTCTTTTACTTTCAAAGTAATTACAGCTCGGTGAATACTAAGATATTCATCACATAAGCTCAGTCTTACTACACACTTTAGCATTAGACACCTTGTGTGAGTTTCTTAAATTAATAACATTGGTATCCAGCTACTTTCCAATAACCACTTGAGTTCCATGAAGCAATCAGTCCTACACTGACACATTCTGTGTCTCATTAAATAAGTAAAATCCTAATGGTCAGGTTTGTTGCATATATTTTTACCCCCTCCCCCTTAAACCATTTATTTATTTATTTATGAGCTCAATAACAGTTCAGTATTTATTGAATGATGTCAGTGTAATAAACAATTTTCCTGAAGTATTTGCTAATTTTGACATTGGCCTTATGCAAAATGGTGTATTTCATGACAGTAAGATTCTAGGCGTAAGTGCAAATGTTACTTAGCACCAGCTGTTTCACACGCACACACACACACACACACATCAGGAATATAAATGTGGAGGTGAATGACACATCTATCCTTCATAGGGAGAGATGTGTGTGGGAGAGAAAGGAAAAAGAACGTTGACTACAAAAGAAAAGAAAAATGGTGGGTACTTCTGTGTTGGTAAGATTCAGAGAAAAATGCAGATGCAGTAGAAGTGAGATAGGGAGAATATGTAACTCTCAAGTTGTTAGATGCCAGATTCACTGAGTTTGTGTTCTCCAAAGTCAAAGAATGAATATTAAGGAGCAACAGAGGTTAAGGGTAGGAAATTTGTTAGGGAAAAGGAATGAAGAATGGGAGTGGGGATGTTATGGTTTGTGTCTGGATGTCCCCCCAAAGCCTCGTGTAGTCAATGAGGCAGCTGAATCTGGTGTTTGTGATTGGTGCATTGTCTAGCGCTGGGATTGGTGGTGTGAGTGCTGCACCCACCTAGGGGTGGGCAGCCAGCATACAATATAAGGGAGGGAAGGAGGCACGTTTTTCCCTTTTGCCCTTTTTCTCTTGTCACTTGCAGCCATAATCAATGGCTGCCCCTCAGCCACACCACCCTGTCTTGGAGCCAGCTGAGTGTGAGTTAAAACCTCCAAAAACTGTAAGCTAAATGAACCTTTCTTTCCTTCATTTTGGTTGTTGGGTATTTTGTCCCAGCTATGAGAAAAAAGTAACCAAGACAGGGGAATAAGAATAGTTTCTGAGAGAAGAGAGGGGTTCCAAATGGGTTGCCAATGGGCTCACTTCTCTGAGAAAGTTTTACAGAGCAAAGTCATGAGAGCTGGGTACAACATAGGTCAAATTATAATCAACTAATAAAATTACAAGTACTACTTAGCTAATATTGACCCAATAGTATATGGATGATGTCATTAACTTTGGTTGATTATCCATAGTCTTAGTCTTTAGTCTTAGCCTTTTTAAAATTTTTTATTTTATTTTATGGGAAAAAGGTAAAACCAAATTTCATAACAAGATAATAGGGGAATAACAACAGTTAATACAAAACACCTTGTTATCTTTAAAGTAGTTGCCTAGGGTACAATATATGGGCATAAAAATTGCTTCAATTGATATTAGCACAAACCTTCCTTTTTAAAGAACTGAGACACGAATAGGATAACTGGCTTGAATTTTTTCCCTTTTCCGTACTGTCCTTTCCCTTTTCACCTGACCTAGTTTCTTTTTCCTTTTGAACAATTTCTTTCCATTTTACAATATCTATGATACATTTTAGAATTTATTTACTTGTTCAGTTTCTTACAGCAGTGAGACACCAAGAAGTATGATATTTACACATGAGTCTGATTTATTTCACTTATGAGTATAGTCTTAAGGTGCATCCATTTACCTATAAAAGTCTCAAGTTTAGCCTTTTTGTGACTGAATAGTACTCCATTGTATAAAAACTCCACATCTTCTTTATCCATTCCTCAGTTGATGAGCATTTGAGTTATTTGCAAATTTAGCTATTATAAATTGTGTTGCTATAAACATGGGTGCACATACATCTCTGTGGCATGATGTTTTTAATTCTTTTGGGAAGATACCCAGAAGGGGAATAACAGAGTAGAATGGGACCTCTAATCCTAGTTTTTTGAGGAATCTCCACACTGATTTCCACAGTGGTTATACCAGTCTACCTTCCCACCAACAGTGGAGAAGGGTTCCTTTTTCCCCACAACCCTTCCAGGATTTATTGGTTGATTTCTTGATAGCAGCCATTCTTTCTCGAGTGAGATGGAATCTCAGTGCTATTTTAATTTGCATCTCTTGAATGACCTTTGATGTTGAACACTTTTTCATATAGTTGTCATTTGAATTTCTTTCTCTGAGAAGTGTGCAGAAAAGAAGTTTTATCCAAATTGTCCCTCTCACACAGGACTTCTATCTAGAACATATAAAGAATTGGGAAAAAAATCAGACTCCTCCATTTAAAAACCCAGTGAAGAAATGGGCATCTGGAATGAGACTGTTAGTCTCAATGTTAGTGGGTGGGAGAGGATGGCCCACCCTAATGAGATAATGGTTTACTTATACTGGTGCTACTGATAATCTCAAGCCTTCCTGGGGAAGTATGTAAATGTGGCCATTGTGACTTTAATCTTTTTTAGATGCTCCTCCAGCCAGTTTTTGATGAGCTCTCACCCTCTGTATTGACTCCCTGGAGGACCCATCCTTATGTGACTGCCTGGAATATTTGTACTTGACTTAGCTGTTTGTCTACAATAAAAGGACAAAACCGTCGTGAACAAAGGGGTGGGGGATGAAGAAGGGCCTTCATAGTAAGTAGGTCAACACTGAGCAGGAATGAGCAAGGAATAGAAATCGGCCAGGTGGATAAGGAAGAAGTGAAAGACAAAGGCCACTGTTTGGGAGTATGATGTGCTAAGGAACAGACTGAGAATCTTGATGGGCGCCTAGGACAAGGCATGGGGAGATGGAAATACTGTTCCACTCTCAGATCCTCTGGCTGTGTTTGCCTGGGCAAGGCAGAGAGCTATGATGTCATAAAAGGTCCTGGCAGAGAAACAAAGCTGATAAGCGTCTGACTCCTGCTTGAAGGGAGACCCCGTCCCTGCAAGGTGATGGTGAACTGGCATAAAACCAACCACCTCAGCCGACAGAAATGAGATTCGAGCTGGGAGGACGTGACGGGAAGTGCTGGAGGCATCTGCCATATGTGGCCATGCAGGTGCCTTGGGACTTGTTACGGTTTAGGTCTAAAATGCCTCCAGATGTCTCATGCACTGCATGGCGGGGCTTTTGGAAGGTTATTGGATCACGGGGCACTGTGCTCATCACGGATGAGTCCCTGGGGGGGATGTGCTTTTGGAAGACAGGGCCTGGCAGGAAGAGGGTGTCCCTGGGAGCAAGACCCAGAAGGGCACATCTTCCTGCCTGGTTCTCTCTCTGCTTCCTGACTGCCATGAGGCAAGTAGCTGTCCACCAACAGAGCCTCCCACTGTGACGCTGCTGCCTTGAAGCCAACCAACTGTGGACTGGGTCCCCACACAATGACACTCTGCTCCTTTAAGTTGTGAGTGTCAGGTATTATATCCAGCAATGGACAGCTTGGCTAAAATGGAGCTACAGTTTCCCTGCTCATGAAGATTTGCCAAAAAGCTCAGGAGATCGAGGTGTTATCAAGGTGAAATTGGTGTGTGGCTTGAAATAGCCCAGCCCAACAGCCAGACAGTGGAGAAGAATCCCATGGATGGCTGCATGCACATTGTGGCTGAAACTCCTGGCCCCTGACGACTTCACTGACTTAGCAGAAATTCATCTGTGGCTTCCTTTAGGAGACCAGGTGAGATCCTAACTCAAACAGAGGATGGAGAATCAGAAAAAGCAATGGCAAGATGTTGGAGATGACCAGGACAGTGACTTTAGGAAAAGAATCCTGAATCCTTTTCGGGAGAAAATGTCATTTCCAGTTTTCTGGAACCACGTCTCACATCTCACGACTCCCTTCCTATTTGCACATTTGTTTGCTTTCCCTGACTGCCACGCATTTGAGTTTATAGCCTCTTTCACAAAGCAAATAATTGAGGGCTAGGAAGGACCATTTCAGCATGGGGAAACCAAACAGTTAGAGGAAGAGTAGTCAGCAGGCATGCGGGAGGCCAGGAGGAAATGTGATCGATTAACAGGAAGAGAGAGCCAATGTGGAGAGCAAATTCAGTGTCAGAGGAAGGTCAGGCGAGGTGCACATCGAAAGCTTTCGTGGGCTTAACCTCAACGAGATCAAGTCAAGTTCTGTGCAAGGACAGTGCCAGAAAAGCAAGCCTGATGGTGTGGTCAGGAATTCAGAAATCTAAGGAAAAGTACACTGAAAGGTTCTTGCCCCAGTATAAATTACTGTACAATTATGGCGGTGGTCTAACATAGTAGAAGGTCAAAGCGGACCACTTCCTCCTCCTTCCAGCCCTAATTGCAACTCCCTTTCCTATTTTCTGGAGAAGAAAATTCCAATCACATGTCATCAATGTCTGCCACATATGCCACTTCCAATCAGAGGTCCTATAATCCTCTGCCGCTACGGGTTATGTGCCCATTTCCATGTCCTCAGTAAACGTGTTCTTTACATTTTTCCTTTTTGCTTTCTCTATTGTGCTGGAAAACTCTAATATACATTAGAGGCAGTTAGCTTTAGGACTGGCTTCTCTAGCAAGATGCAGATAAATGTAGTTGAGATTTTGTTTAAATGCTCAAGAGCTAAATCTAAAGGGAGAACCCTGGCAGACTGGTTCCCTATGGGCTTCTATTCCTGTTCCTCTGATGTCCATCTTCCCGTTCACTTTCCCGACTTGGGCTCTTTCCATCCTTTGCTTCGCAGAAGCCATCCTCCCTAGGATGTCTTCCTGCTGCTTTTGTTCAAGGCCACAGTGGTTTGAACTGTTTCTCCTAAACCTTTTTTAAAAATCTAGTCCCCTGTCCGAAGCAGTTGGTTATCTTGACAGCCGACTTGGCTCATTTAAAACCCAGACTTTCCTTCCTCCTAGTTCAAGGGCAAAGAGGCAGAGGCTCCAAATATCTGAAAATGAGGAAAATTTGCACAGATTACTCACCGGCAGCCTCAGGGATGAAGGATTGTCTGTAGAGAGTGCCTCGGGGAATGAGTACTGATTCACTCAAATTTGCTTTAACTCTGCTAACAAATAGGGGGGTTCTTTTTCCTCCTCCCGAGTGGGAAGGAACTGAGACTAACGAGGAGGCTGTGAGCCGGGGGACCTTCACCCTGTCTCCTCCCACCTCTGAGGACTCTATGTTAGATCAGGCCCAAGGTAACCAAGCTTGTCCACGAACCTATATTTTCACTCTTTTTTTTCCCCCCATTATCATTTGACAATTGGCTTTCTGGATAAGAATGATTCATAACATCTGTAAAATAATTCCTCTTCACATCTGCATAAGAATCTCTCACATCTGCAGCAGTCTTGAATATTCATCATTTCATCTGATCCTTGCAACTGTCATGCATAATCATAATAATGAAGATAAAAATGGTTTAAATCTTTCGGTTTCAGGTTCTATCCTAGAGGTTTTTCCATTACCTGATTTGATTCCTCGAATCCTTTAACGGAGACTTTTTATTGTCTCCATCTTTCAAAGTCAGAAACTAAAGTCCAGATACTACGCCTTTCAGATGAGGGCGTCCAGCTTTTCAAGGTCGCACGCCTTTTTGGTTGAGCCGGTACTGAAGATGAGGTGCCCTGGGTCCTTTGGTGCTCGTGTTCCGCCAGGTTGCTGCAAACCTGTCTTATCTCACAGCATTTCTCTAATGTGCACCAGACTCACAAAAGATCTTGTTAAATGCATATCCTTAGAGTTGCTCTTCTCTCGGCTCCCGGGTGATGCCCCTGTGGATGCTGAGGACCCAGGAAGCACAGGCTGGGTACCAGTGTGGCTGTGATAGAAGACTGGACTTGTAACCCTGGTCTCCCTCATCCTCATTCTGAGATTAAAGATGACTTGTTAAAGAGATTTGATCCAGTCTAGTTTACTGATCAGATGTTTGCAGATACTTCATTGGCACACACAAAAAAACCAAACATTTGCTACTCTACAAGGGGTTTGAAATAGTTAACAAAGTATTTCTAAAAACACATAGGTAGGCCTTGTTAGGGTTTTGGCCCTCGATCCTTCTCTCTGGGGCTCCAGCCGGGAGGTGAGCAGCTTCTGTGAAGTCCAAGAGCAGCTCTGAGCCTGCCAAGCACTTTGGAGAGCCTGTTTTACAGGACATCTGTGCTCCGCCTGCTGGGAGCTGGGAAAGCCCTGGCTTCCAGAAAGGGGACAGGCAGCACCCTTCCCTCCTAGGCAGCCTCCCCCGACTGTGTGGGGGAAAGAAAGGACAGCAGCGCAGATGCCACTTTTAATTCAAAAGAGACAGAATTTTTTTCAGATTATCAAAGTACTGCACATCCTTTAGAAATCATTTGCAAGATACTTAAAATAATGAAAGAACTTTTTAGCTCACCCAAGCGCTCAAGATCTAGCCATAACCACTACTCACAGTTTTCCTGCATTTACGATGAGTCTCGCAGCCAGGTGAAGATCCCGCTGGTGAACAGGGCAGCTGCGTTCACACTGCACGTTTAGCTTTATGTTGCTGTGACTGGTTCAAATTTCTGTTACAAGTATCTCCTTGTGTTATGAAGGATTCTTATTTAACATCATTTTTGATGGTGGCATAATTTTCCCCTTGTTTATCCTCATTATAATTTTCTTAGCTATTTCAAGATAATTTTCAAGTTTTTACTGTTAGGATCAATGGTGCCACGGGTCTTGGCTTACACACCTTGTGGTTGCCCCGCAATAAACCCCTAGATGTGAAATTGCCAGGCAGTGATGTTTGTGAGTTAAGACCAGTGCTATAGGGCTGAGTTGCTTTCCAGGATTGCTGTTTTCCAGAACAGAAGTTTTCCAGGTGCTTTCTTGCGCCTGTCCTCAGAGGCTTCCTCCGTGGGGAGGTTCGCCACACCCCAGCTACCTCCTTCCCACTTGTTCTCCTGGTCCTTCCGCCCTCTCATATCAGAGACCGGGCAGTGACCAACCAGTTTGGTTCTTAATGCACTTTTCCTCATTGCGCCGTGCATTACGCAGAGGGGTCATGATGGTTTTTTTTTTTTTTTTGTCTTCAGGGAAGGAAATGAGAACCAACCAACAGAGAAACAGATCAGTGATGTGGGGAGCCCGGCTCCCCTTACCTTCACTGCTGCAGGTCACCAACGAGGTGTGCGGAAGAGGACTGGGTACAAAACCTCATCCAAGATGGCCTTTTCCGTCTGTCTTGGTTACCTGATGATTCAACTGCTGTTAAGCTTATAATTAAGCATCTGTGATTTAGCAGCGGATCCTTCCCCACCCCCGGCTTGGGCTTTGCTCAAAGCAAGGGTCCTTGCATGTGGCAGGCTTGAGAATGTTCACCTGGTGGCAGCCTGTGTCCCCTGTAAGGGGTCGGGGTCAGGGCATAGGGCTGAGGACCCCACTCAGGACCCTGCGGTCTGCCGTGGGAGAGGCCACTAGTGGAAGGCAGTGTGCACAGTGACGCGGGCTCCTTGCTAGGAGGGGAGCGAGGAGGAAGCAGGGAGAGGAAAAGAGCCCCGAATGTGAAGGAGGAAGATGCCGAAGCGGAAAACTGATTACCCCACAGCTTGGTCTGAGCCTGGCCTCACAGCCCCGGGCTGACACTAAGCCGTGATCCCTGTCCCAAGGACTTGCTCAGGCTCACTGAGCCCTGCCATGGCCGATCCTGGGTAACTGACTCCGGTCACAGAGTAAGATGTGACCCCAACTGAGAAAAATCTACTCCATTTACAGAGTATTTCCCCGAGGCCTGCAGACTGCGTGGTTCGGGGTCATCTCTGACCTTGGGACCTCACTGCCCCTTTTCAAAGTCAGTGTGTGTTCAGTGAGACAACACAAGTGCAAAGTCGGCTTGTGTACACAGCTGTGAACACTGTGTACCCTTGCAGGGCCCAGGTGACTCTCCCAGGCAAGGCTGGGACAGGCATCTTCTCAGAGGGTGGGAAGGGGCTCTCGTGATGCCTCCCAGCAGTTTGGTGAAGGCTGCTCCCACCAGCCTTGCACATGCAGTTTCCTTGGTCCAGCAGCTGGCAGACCCTGTGTGGGTCACTCACTAGCCCTGGTTTCCAGCCACCCACACTGTGTCCCCACAACCTCCCTCTTTCCTCACATTCACGTAGAGAAGCCCTCTGAAGAGAGAGGACTTCTGGGGGCGCCTTTCTTCCTGAGCTTCTCCATGCACACAGCGACTTCCTCTAATCAGATGTCCTGAGTGTGGAAAAGGAGGCTCTCTGGGCCTTCACTGCCTCTTTTACAGGCTATGATGTTCGCCTTTGATGCTGGACACAATCGTGAATCCCAACCTGGAGCAGGATGTGGGTGGAGGGTTTCACTAGTCAGTGACTCCCCACAACTGTCTGATTTATGTGTGAGTCCACCAGTGGCGCTCAGCTCCTCGTGGCACCTGGGGACCTGCGATGTCATCAGCATGGCTAATTCCTTCAAGGAGAAATACGTGAACACTTTCAAGTGATGGGGCATTCGGAACATTTCTGTTCTGTGCAGTGTGGCAAGCTGGGTGCCTCCTGTCAGGGGCCAGCCTTCAGCGTGCATGGGCGCTGACCAGTAGCTCAAAGGAGATCGAGAATTCTAACCAGCTGTTTATCATCTGATCTCTGGGGACCGCATCTGCACGAACCCCTCATGGGGCAGCAGACGTGAAAGACTCTTTCCACTTCACAAAACTGGGCCAGCAGGACCCAGCAGACAGGGTCCCTTTTATATTAGCAACAGGCTGACCTAGATTCAGGCGGATCAGCCTGGGGAGGAGGGGGATGTTGCCTTCATTTCGCCTGATCCTCAATACAGCTGTTCCAAGTCAGTGCAATTATCCCCATTTGCCCGATTAAAAAAAAAAATAACCATAGCTCAGAGATGCTAAGGGAACCGCAGAAACTCGCACAGTCGCTGACACAGCTTGGACTAGAAGGGACAAGTTTTGCATTCAGATGACACAACCACAACCCGTTGTCTGGGCAACTCAAGATGAGCTTCAGCTCTTAAGTATCTTCCTGGTGCCTCCAGGCTGGCTCCTCCCCCACCTCCTGAGATGCCTTGGATGTTAGGGTGAGGTGGGATCACAGACCTGCTGGTCAGTATCCACGTTCCATAGACCAGGGAAGAGACGCCAGGTTGTTACATGACGAGTGCGTTACCTGTGGGAGAGATTTTCCAGGTCAGAGGCGATGTCACAAAAAGGGAAAAGAGCACAGGATTTTCAATACGTCATAGGCAAATTTCTTAACCTTCTTCCAACTTTTCTGTTCCTTTATTTGTAAAATGGGAATAATAATAATAATTCCCAGGGCCAGGGATAGAATGGGATGAAAGTACATTTCTGAAACATCTCTCACTGTGCCGTAAAGGTAAAAGGAAAAACGTCCCGACTTGTAGAGGGAGTCTAGACACCTACAGTCTGGAACTTGGGTCAGTGCGACACTCCATCCCCGTCTCCCTCCCCAGCGGTCCTTCCCCGTGCCTCCCACTGTGACCTCTGCCTCTCTGCACCTCAGCCATGCATCCCCACTGCAGGACCATCTGGCGCATGCTACATTTCTGACTCCCTCACTTTACCAGCGCTATTTCCTGTCTCAGCGGAAGCCCTCTGGCCTAGTTTAGTGTCCACAATTGCTTCGTTCCTAATCACTTCATTTCTTGTATGATTGGTAGTCTACTAGTAGCTTAAAAGATGCTTCATCTACCCTGTAGTTTGTGAGTTGTGTTATCTGGGGTCTGTGTGGTTCTTCGGGGAGGAGCCCTTATCCCCCCACTTAGCTAGGCCTCGGGTCATTAGAGTAGCAGTTGGTGCTTTTTTGCCCCTGCTGGTTCCCAGACCAGAATGGTCTAGAGTAGCAAATAAAATGTGGAAGACAAAGGAAGGAGGGACTTAGTCTCTTCTGCTGCTGTGTAGCCACTTTGGTGACTCTCCCTAGTCTCGGTACCCAAACACTAACTCAGTCAACTCACAGAGCTCACACACTGCAGGTGTGCACTCACCCTCTCACCCACACGCCTCCTCAAAGCACAGTGCTGCTCTGGCCCCGTTTTGCCATAGCAAAGAGACAGGTTTCCCTTTCTGAAGAGTCATCTCTTGGTATCTGTAGGGGATACCAAGGACGGACTCCAAGGAAGGGTAACAAAATTAACAGATGGGCAAGTTCCTTGTATAAAACACAATATTTACCTCTAGACTCAGCACATCCTGCTGTTCATTAGATTATCTCTAAATGACTTAGAATACCTAACACAAAGTAAATACTGTGCAGATCATTGTTCTGCTGCATCATTTGGAGATATAACAAAAATGTACACATTCAGTACAGACACTTTTCTTTCCCAAATATTTTTGGTCTGCGGTTGGTTAAGTCCATGGGTGCAGAGCCTATGGGCACAGAAGGCTGATTTTACCTTCTTGGGAGTCTCTATTGTTAGGAACTTAGACTTCTGTCCGTTTCCTAACTTACCCAATCAATTTAGGCTGATTTAGTCATTGTCTGGCTACTCAGAGACTTCAGGCTAATGACTGAGCAGACTTATCTCTGATGGAAAGGTCCCTCCTGATGACAGGAGGCACACGACAGAGGAGAAGGGAAATCGGTGGTACTCAGGGATGGCCCTGCTGATGCTGGAGGCCTAAATGCCTTCCAGAAACCCCAGCCAGGCTTGCTTTCAATGTTGGCCTGGCCCACAGCTGCACATCTTGTTTCCGCCAGGGCACTCTTAACTTCCCCCGCCTGAAACAGTCTCTTAGTTGTTTCCACTCGCTGCAGAGAAGTGGCAGAGGGAGTCAGAGTGAGACCAGATTCCCTCTGATTTCATTTCTTTCTCAGTTTCACGGATCATAGGTTTAGGTTATTTTCAGAACTGCTACTGAGGAAGAAGAGGCAAGGAATTCAGTATAATAACAATGGCAACGTGGCTGAAAGTATCAGTTTGCCATTCCTCCCTTGTTTCTTCTTACTTTTCGTCCTTCTCTCCTTCCTTTCTGGCCAAGAAGTGGATACTGAGGACAAAGAAGTGAACAGAGGCAGTCCTTTCCCCTCGAGGACTGGCGTCCCAGAGGGCCCAGGAAGAACGGGTCCAGCCTCTGGTCCTGGGTGTGCAGTAACTGCAGTGTGACTCAGAGCTTGCCTTTCCTTTAGCCAGGCCGGCCTCCTCCCCCATAGACACTGCTAACTTGCCTTTCACGTCCAGCACCAACAAAGGAGAGGAAAAGGCTCAATCAACAGAGCAGAGCACAGAAGAGAGGACTTCTTCTGAAAAGGGATCACGTACTGAAGTATATAAAGACCGTCCACAATTCCACTGCAACAACCAAATAACCTAATTACCAAGTGATAAAGAGCTTGAGTGTGTATTAAAGAAGATATACAAATGGCCAATAAACACAGGAAAAGAAGTTCGCCATTCCTATCAATAAAGAAGTGCAAAATATATTACAAAGCACAGAAAGACCACTGCATATTCTTTAGGGTGGCTATTGTCATAAAAATAGAAAATATGGATAGATTAGTCATATGGAGAAATTAGAAGCCTGATCATTACTACTGGGGGAATGAAATGGTTCAACCACTATTGAACCCAGTATGGCAGCCACTGGAAATGGACGAATGATTCACCAGGTGAACCTGGGAAATTCTTTGGGGCCTGGGGAGGTCTCTTGATGAAGAACAGTGAACTGGAGTCCAAGCACAGGATAGCAGTTATCTCTGCTTGGAGAAGGCAGCCAGGAGGGTTTGAGGAAGCTAACAGTGCTGGAGATGAAGGAAGGCCGGAGAGTATACAGAGCCCATTGGGTTTCCTCACAAGTCCTTGATGAAGAGGGTGACTGTGCAAACTCAAAGTGAGGCTCAGAAGAAATGGGCTGCTGCAGATGGGGAATGCTAGAGATCAGGCTCTGCTTGGGACTGTTGGGGACATTCAGCCGAGATTCTTAGTCCTTAATGTCAGACTTGAGTCAGACCTGACTCTTCAGTACCCAGCTGGTCCTCCACTCAGCACCAGGGCTGCCCTCAGCAAAGACAGGGTGTTGTAAAAAGATAAGAGAAAACATGGAATCTCCTAACACCGGAACCTCTAATGACACCCAAGCATTGACACCGGATGCCTCAAGGGCTTTGCCCACTGAGGCACCAGATGTCCAGATGTCCAGAGACTTTCAAGCACTAACGTTTACTACAATCTTCCTGCCTAATGTCCAGACCTTCTTTCAAGCCCTATTAAAAAAAAAAGCCCACTTCTCTTTGTTCCCTACAGACGGCCTTATCGCCCTCTGTCTTCCTGTACCTATAACCTATAAGCCTCACTGCTTTCACACAAGCCTGTTAAGAGGTCTCTACCTTGTGTCATTCCTCACATTTAACTCACAAGGCAAAGCTGAGCTCTAGAGGAAGACCTACATTAGACCTCTAACAAAGTTTGGAAACAAACTCTGACAAGATTCTGGAGCAGGGACAGAGTTTGGAGGTGAGTCTTGCAGGGTTAGAGAAGCTATGGATACAGATTTGGCTTTCAGCTGAAATAGACAGTAAATGAAATCTATTCAGTTCCAAGAGGAGCCGGAAGTAGTCAAACTACCTGTAACAGAATCTCAAACCCCTGTAATTTACCACAAAAATATTCAGTATAGGGTAAACACTGCTGAACCCTGATGAATTCAGGAAAATGTGACCCATATCCATGGTGTGGAGGGTGCTTGGGAACCCATATGACAGTAAAATCTGACTACAGTCTGACCACAAGAGGACCTTTGATATGGATTAAGCTGGGAAAAACCTCTCAAATAGTTGCTATAAAAATGTTCAAAAAACTAAAAGAAACAGAGACTTCAAAAATAGCCAAATATTAATTTTAGGTGAAAAATATAGTGAATGGTCATATCAACAGATCAGCCACATGGAAAGAAGAGACACTGAACTTGACCCCAGATTCAAAGAAATCACCTGATCTGAAGAGAAAATAAAAGGACAAACATTTGGGTGGAGTCTCTGGACTGGCTATGTGGGTCAATATCATAAAGTTAAATATCTGAGTAAACAGGATTTCCAAAAGAATGGAACAAAATGATACAGAAAAAAAATGTTTGAAATGTAATTAATTTAAAAATTTGATGAAAAACACTGATTTATAAACAGTTAAAAAAAACTACAAGCAAATACATGTAAGAGAAACCACCTATAAGTATATCATAATGAAATTACATAAAAAACAAAGAGAAAGAGAAAATCTGAAAATATTCACTGAACAAAGTCAGAACATGCACTTGGGAACAAAGATGAAACTGACCCCTGACTTCTGGTGAGAAAGTTAGAAGGGTAGAGTGTGGCAGGATGACATCTACTTAACTTGCTGGGCTGTGTTGGGTTGGCCCACCGAGAATTGTACACAAACTGAAAGCATCATTCAAAAGGTAGGGGAGGTTAGTAAGGACTAAATTTTGTTTATGTTCTGAAAAACAAAATGGAAGAGATTTGATAGTAATAAAAGAAATTCACAACAATGTCCTAAAAGTCAAAATGTCAAAAAGAAATTTAAATATATATGAAGTAAAGGCTGGCAACAGAAAGATCAACAGTTACACATAAAAGAACATGTGATTTTTTTCTTGCTTATAATTTCCATGAATGAAACTGGCTAACCAAAAAAAAAATACATCATAAGGTAGGATTTATTATAAATGAAGAAATAAAAAAATGACGTGAGTACTAATGAGGAGTTTTGCCCCTAAAGTGGTACCATTCTTTAGTTATTACATCTGGAAAGCGTCAGGTAGGAGGGGTGGAGGGTGAAGTGGAAGCCGTAGCCTCAGAAGTGGAGAGATCAGGTGTGATGAATTCCATAGTCAGTGAAAGCTGGAAATTCAGATTGTTAGTTCTCGAGCAATTACTAAGAAAAGCAGCAACATTGCTGATAAGTTAATAGAGGACATAAAAGAGATTTTTGTGTCCCATTATCCTACCTCTCCTCGACCAAAAAAAGAGAAAGGACAATAGGGAAACAAAAATAGAAGACAATAATGGAAAACAGTGAGACTATGGACTTCAACCCAACCCTAGACTAATCTCACAGAAGGTTGTTATGGTTTTGATCTTGAAGGTAGCTCCTCCCCAAGGCATACACCCCGTATGGTGCTATTGGGAAGTGGCAGAGGATTAATGGCTGAGGCGTGGCAGAGGTCTTGGACCACCAGGCTGTGCCCTCCAAAGGGATTGGAGGACCCCGGTTTCTTTCTTTTTCTTTTTTTTATTGCACAGGTTGATCTTTTTTTATATATATATTTTTTAATTTTTTTAATTTGAAAGAATAAAACAAAAGGGGGGCAGTACAGAGCAGATCAGAACAGGACAACATAGGCAACACAGTACTTTACATTAAGTCAACTGGACATCAATAGTAGCTAACACCATATCTCTTACTCTGCTATAGTTGAGCATAGTTTCAAATACAATACTATCAAACATAACACAATAGTATAAAGCCATGCATAGAGTGAAAGAATTACAGGGCTTTCTGAACCGAATAACAGAAAATGATCAATGGGTACTATAATATCTCATTTTTGATAAAAAAGAAAAAAAATTTGTTTGAGCTATCACACATATTCAAATTCCAATAAGACGCAATGTGATAGAACCAATGGTAGTAGAACAAAGAAAGCATTGTAGGACTTCTAAGAAGGATGATATTAAATCAGCAATAGCTGTCATAATGTTTTGTTTTCTTCAAAACTGCTATTCATATCATCAAGTATGATATAGTCAAACAAAACAGGATAAAACCATTCCAACTGATGATTGAAAACTTTGAAAGACTTTGAAGCTGTGAGATGGGGACTCATGCTTACCATAAAGTCTAATATACTCTTATCAAATCTCATATTAGGGAGAC
>PVJX010000055.1:165549-278080 GCA_004027295.1 Dolichotis patagonum
TGATCATTCTTTATAGCTGAGTAGTACTCCATTGTATAAAAATGCCACAACTTTTTTATCCATTCCTCAGTTGATGGGCACTTAGGTTGTTTCCAAGATCTGGCTATTACAAATTGTGCTGCTATAAACATGGGTGCACATATATCACTGTGGTATGATGTTTTCAGTTCTTCTGGAAATATGCCTAGAAGCAGAATAGATTTTGCATATATGTTCATGAGGAATATTGGTCTGTTGATTTGCTTTTCAGTATTATATGTTTCTGATTTTGGAATCAGACCAATGATATGTTCATAAAATGACATGGCAGCACCCCTCTAGCTCCCAATTTCTGAAGGAATTGAGTAATAGCAGAATTCTTTTTCCTTTAAAGGTTTAATAAAATTCACTGGCAAAACCATGTGAACTTGAAATTTCATGTCTCTTGTTTAAAAAAATGAATGTGCCTTTTCCTTTTTCTCTTTTTACTCTTAGAGGCTCTAACTTCAAATAAGAGTGTTGGATCCATTTATGTTTGTGTTAGTCAGCTTTCCAGTTGATTATACCAGTTTATAGAGGAAATCTGTCTTGTCTCACAGTTTCAGAGGGTTCGATCCATGGTTGGTTAGGCCCATTGCTCTGAGCCTGTGGTGCAACATCATGGTGGAGTGTGTGATGGGATAAAACCACTCACCTCATGACTGGGAAGCAAAAGAAAAAGAAAGATCAAATGGGACTTCCATACCCAGCTTTTTGAGGAATCTCCAGACTGACCTCCACAGTGGTTGCACCAGTCGACACTCCCACCAACAGTGCAGAAGGGTTCCTTTTTCCCCACAGCCTCTCCAACACTTGTTGTTGGTAGTGTTTTCTATCTTGGCCATTCTTTCTGGAGTGAGATGGACTCTCAGTGTGGTTTTAATTTGCATTTCTCTCATGACCAATGATGATGAACATTTTTTCATGTATTTATTTGCCATTCGTATTTCTTCATCTGAGAACTGTGTATTCATTTCAAATGCCCATTTTTGGATTGGGTCTTTGAATTTCGAGGGTCTGAACAGGTGGAGAAACGAGAGTTCCCATTCCTGGGCCACCCAGCAGGTACATGAGGCTGAGGTTTGGTCCTGGAGGGAGGCTGGCCACCAGCCTGGCACTAACTAGGGAGTGGCGTGGTGGTGGCTTCAGTCCCAGCTGCTGGGCAGCTGCTACCCTGAGGATTCCTGACGCATGCTGGACTGTGGGTGGCTTCAGCTGAGGGCCAGTCCACATGGAGCAGCCGCAAACTCCGTGTCCAGCCTCCACCTGTTCCCGCTCCTGTCCACCTGTGCTCCATCTTCACACCTGTGCAGGAGGGAGGCAGGAGGAAAGGGCTGAGCCCACAGACCCCCTGCAACTCCTGCCTCACACCTGCAGCCTTTGCACTGTGTGGTGTGTCCCCGGCCCGGGACATCCTTGCTGTGCATCCTGCAGTATGGCACCTCCTGCGGCACAAGGGTCACCTCCTCCATGAAACCTTTCGTTTTCCCTCTGCAGTGTTGGTAATCCCCTCCCCTGAGCTTCTCAGACGCCCTGGCCATTTAATCATCATACCTTTTAACACAGAGACAGTAGTGACCACTTCTGTTTAAATAACTTTTGCTGTTCCTAGTCTGAGGAACTCTCATGGACAGGATGAAACCGGATCCTTCTTTTACATTCTGGGTACCTACAGGTTGCCACGTGATTGTACTCAATCAACGTGAATTTACTGGAATCAGCAGGGCAGGTGCATTCACTGAGTGATAAGGGGAGGGAAGGGTGCTTCAGTTTGGAGGACTGGAGGGCCGGGCTTTTTAGAAATAGTATCTGGTATTTGTGAAATCATGCACTTTGCACATCACAGGCCCATGCTATCTAAAAGGCTGCCACCCCTGACTCATTTTTCACTGACTGAGAAGAACCCTGTGCACAAGGCTGGGGTGAATCTTAGCTCCTCTAAAGTGCGGAGGGAACATTTGCCTGCATGCTCTGGAGCCCAATAAACAGGAGTCAATTTTTTGTTCTGGCCGTTGCCACCATACTTTTTGAGCCAAATTATTCATGGTAAAATACAGATATCAACTTCTTTCGGCATGAGCAACTGCCTGGGAAATGTTTTATCCGAATAATTTTCATATGAATTTTGCCCTATGATTTATGGTGTTTGTGACCTCCGGAGAGGATTGTGGAGAGTCAGGGAGGTGACACACAGACCACTGATCAGAGCGGTACCGGGTTCACACCAGGAAGCTCCCTCTGCGCTAGACACAGCGATGATGGATGAGCTCTGCTCACACACAAAAGGAGCGCTCAGGGCTTTGAGCTTAACCAAAGCCCCAGGGCGAACAGAGGGGAGGTCACCGGCTCTGCATCTGGAAGCAGCCGGAGCTGGGAGCCAGCAGGGGCAGCGTGGAGTGAGACATCTGTGGGTCACAGGAACCAAACACAGTGTGCATGCTGGGAGGAGGGTGCTGACTTTGCTACGCTCACTGAACAAGAGGTAGTGGACAGGAGCCCAGGGCTGTGCCTGGTATAAAACACTTTCCTCGCAAGGTGGAAGAAAGTGAATATACACTAGTACCGCCACAGGTGAAATCGGCATGGAGGTTCTGCAAAACCCTAAAACCGGAAATGCCATTCCACCCAGCTCTTTTCCTGTTAGGTGTCTTCCCGAAGGAGTTACAGACCTCACCTTACAGTGACACATGCACACCGATGTTTATAGCAACACAACTCATTAAAGCTAAATCTTGGAAACAGAAGAATGGACAAGGAAAATACAGTATTTATACATAACGGAGTACTACTCTGCTATAAAGAATGAAAAATTTGGGTCATTTTTAGGAAGACTGATGCACCTTGAGACCTCCATATTAAGTGAAATGCATCAGACACAAGAGGGGCGAGAGTGGGAGGGAAGGGGCTGTAGAAAGAGTTAAGGTGTTTTATACACGTGCACCAACGCCCCACAGCGAAGGTCACCACTAAGCACTGCAAACATACACTAACAAAAACAGAAGTAAGTTCACGTCCATTGGACCCCAACCCCCGTCAACCATGTTGGGTTTTCGGGGTGATATTTGTGGTTAGCACGGCTGAATCCCAAACACCATCAAAGCTCTGATTATGAACTGGGTAGATTGAAGCTGCCTGATTGCAAGCTATGAGGAGGAGGCAAATAAGCAAAGAAACACAGCTGCGTCCAACGAGGGTGGTTCCGGACAGTCTGGACATAGTGACGCTGTTTTCTTCATCTGCTGTGGTCCTGTCCCTTGTTACTTTTCCTTATGCATGTTTAAGTACTTGTCACACTTCCCTTCTGGACATTGGTCTCCCTGAGCTTAGTGGCTTTCTCTGAGTCCTCCCTCTTTTCCTGGAGGAGTCTGGGCCCAACAAACCAGGGAAGCTGAGGGGCCTTTGTTTTGGGGGACCTCTGCCTGTACAGAAAGAGCACCGCAGTTTTGTAGAGGAATCATGGGAAATGGGACAGGGAGCTGGAAACAGTTTTCCACTCGACCATTTTCAAAGATGGGCCAGTTGCTCTGGGGAGCTTTTCTTCTGTCTTAGAGCTGAAACACTCTGCACAAACACGGCCTCCTCTGCGCCTAGGAATCCTTTTGCTCCTGGACTCAGCCTGCAGCACAGAGCTGGGAAGATCCAGGCCAGCGGCTGCCCCTGCTCCGGGCTCCCTGACCGCACGACCCTTCTCACGGGCCAGGACCAGGGCTCCACGTCCTCCTGCTGCCTTTCCGAGCGTCCTCTCCCCAGTCTGCCTCACTCGCACGGGCTGGCAGCAGTGTACTCTTGGCCAGGAGGAAACCAGCTGCCTTTGCAATAGTAGGGTCATTTCTGTTTCCTGTTTTTCCATCCTGGTGTTTGATTGGGTATTTCCTATGAATTTGATAGCATTAATAGCACTCTTTGTACATGCCCCGGGATGGTGGTTTGTCTTTAAATGAAACCCACTCGGCTTCTGAGATGCCCTCCACTAGTCGGGTTTGATCCAGGTTTGCGAGCTCATGCCTGTCCTTCGCGTGCCCTCCTGCTCACCTCTAGTGCTCCACCCTTCCGTTCTCCCTTTGTTCTTCAGGCCTGGGTTTGAAAAGACAGAGCGTTTGTCTTGCTAAGAGTCCTCCCTTTGCAACCTCTTAAGGAGCTCACCTGCCTTTCAGTTCAAGGGGCAGCAGTTGCACAGTATGTATCTCCAGGGCTGAGTTTGAGCTCATACGATATTGAACTCAGCCCAGTCCATTGCAGTGCAGGCAGGAAACGGAAACACTCGCAGAGCGACTGATTTTAACTGCAGTGTGATTTGCCTGTGTCCGGAGTCCTTTCTGTCCCTGGGATGGTAGCTTCATGTGACCAGAACATGTGATGCCAAGGCCTTCTCTCTCTGCGTGCCAGGCACTGTGTGCACCTTTCTGTCACCCTCTCCAGCTTGCCCAGGGAAGTCAGGCGTAGTCGTTTGGAAAGCGAGACCTAAACCTTCTTCCCCAGCTCCCATACTTGGCGCCCACCTGCAGGAGTCTGACGCTGCCCTGGTCACTGTAGTGAAATCACAGTCCTGGTTCTCACCCCTCATGCTTCCTCTTGCTTTTGAAGAGTTTCCTCCGGTCTGTGTGAAGCTCTCCACACACCGTTTCCTTCTGGGCTTGGATCACGGAAGGGTCGTGATCTGAAGTCGAACAGAGGTAGGATGTGTACCGTCCACCTTCATGCTGCTCTGCCACACATCTCATGCTTTAACCTGTGCATAACCAGCTGCCCAAGGCCAAAAGGGCAACTGTAAGTCCGGCCGCTCACTGTACCCATCTCTCAGTGTAGACCTCCAAGCACTGCCTTCTCTTCCCCAGTAGTTCCGTAGCTGGCTCCGTGCTGCCCCTGGTCTATGACATTAAAGACAAACTTAGGTACTCAGTGCGCACCCACGAAAAATAATAAAGAAAGGGAAAAAGTAGAGGAGAAAGGGATGCACACTGATGTATTTAACACAGCGTGCATAGCTGCGTCAGTCTCCTGTAAGCAGACGTGTGCTGGACGGTCTTCTGCAGTCAATGTCAGTTCTCTTTGCTCTCTGCCAGAATATACTCTGGTTGAGATTCTTTGTCTGGAGGGGAAAAGTCAGTTCTTCATGTCCCTGTCTTGGTTGGGTCCTCACTGTAGACCATTGACTTTTAGATACAGGCTCTTTGCCTGACCTGTGAGGTTCAGGATACCCGTTTCTGACACAGAAACATTCCAATTCTCATTTGTTGATTGGTATAATATAAATAGCACCAGTGAGACTAGACTTCCTTCTCTGTGACGTACTTCCACTACCCGAGGGCCAGGCCAGGACAGAGGAAGAATACAGAGGCTTCTTCCTTTAGGAATCAGGACTTCTAAGCCCAGAGACACCCAGCTCATGAACACTGAAAGTCAAAAAATTGTGCATAAACTGGCCAGCGTTCTGCTGCTTGAATTCCAGGCCCATGGAAGTAGCAGCAGTGCATATTGGCTGCTGCTTCAAAGTGCACACTGCAGCCTCCAAGCTGAAGTCCTAACTCACGGGGTGCTGGCACTTTAACTAGGCCTGCATTTGGCCACTGGATGCCTCTGGATGATGAACTATGCCACACGATCTGAGAATTTCATGGGCATAAGTCTGTTGGCAAATTGATATTGCTGTACAAAATGTCTTCAGTCAGAAAAAATGTGAGGAAGGCATCATAAGGTGATACGGGAAGCAGCATTTCAAGTGGGAAAGGCGGGTACATAACTGGAGTAAATGTCTGCTGTGAGGAAATAAATCTGTCCCCTCTGCCATGGAAGGGACCCAGTGAGCTTGAGCTGCCGGTGGTTTGAGAAGGTCCCCGGGCAGGGGTTCTGCACTGGGCATGCTGTCAGCAGGGTGGTCAGAGGTGGAAACCCACATTGTTAAACTCATGTGGAAGCATCCACCAGTGCCACCATGGCCACTTCGCTCCTGGATCCACTGATCAAGTAAAAGGATGTCAAAGACAGAGATGCGTTATCCATGCAATGGGCTGTCCAGCCCCTCTGGCTTACTTGAGAGCTTTCGTGGCTTTGAATATCTCGCACGGAATGAAATGGTATCATCATCTGTCCTCGGTAACTGGACAAGTAACCGCCTTTGACTTAGCAGGGATCCCCAGAGGCAGCCACACGCCCTCCGTGAAGGTAGGTGGACAGATGCGTGGCTTGGAGCTGTGACAATTTCACCATTGCTTTTCTGTGTGAAGCTGTAGTTGGCAGCTTGAGGCACACAGAGCACCTGATTCACGAGTTCCATGTTGTCACGAGGTATCCCATGGTCGGTTACACGGTTTTCATCAAGGCCCAGTCATGAGCTGGAGACGGTGGCCAGCAGTGCCAGCCCTTGGTGGGGTTTGCTCTTCAGAGGGCTGCTGGGGACCTAACGTGCTCTGTCATTGGGTTTCTCCTCCAGCCACCAGTTCCTCTCTTCCCACTCTGCTGAGCCACCCTTGCTGATTGTATCTTGCAGTATTTCCAGGAATTACAGTTGTGCATTGTGGGAAGAATTAAGGAGAAGTGGTAAGTAATACCTCAACTGGGTAAGAAATCCCCAGGAGAAGAAAATTTAAGAGTAAAGATGTCTTGTTTTGCATTTTTGCTAGGTTAAAACCTTTCTTAATCTACTGGTCCCCATCTACAATCAATTTTCATGAAGTTCACTATACAGACAGATACAATAGTCAGTGAGGTCCACACCTCAGAATGTCTACAGGGTGGGGCGGGGAGGCAGAGAATAAGATTACTAAAGTTGTGTTTCTGTGAATGCCCTCGCAGCCAGAAACAATAGGCTATGGTCTGACCTGGGAGTGTCCTCCTGTCTGCTGTGTTGAGGTTTCCCAGCTAGTGGTGCTACTGCAAGGCAGTGCAAACTTGAAGATGAGACCAAGTACGAAGAGGTGCACGATGGGGGACGTGGGTGCCTTTGAAGGGACCCTTGCCCCTCCTGCTTTCCTCCTCTGCTTCCTGTCTGTGATGCGGTGAACGGCTTTGCTCTGCTATGCTCTCCCTCCCATGATGCTTGGCTTTGTCTCAGCTCCAAGGTAATGAGAGCTTGCAATCCTAGACTGAAACCTAAAGCCGAAGTGAACCTCTCTCCTTTAAGTTGGTTTCTTCAGGTATTGTGTCAGAACAACAAAAAGCTGGCCAATATAGCATTTATAAAAAGAGAGAGTAATCCAGCAATTATATAGTGTGAGTAGTAGCAAGAATGAGATCCATGAGAATCTCAATCTTTGAAACAATCTCATAGAAAGCTAAAAATCTACGAAACATGGCGTAAGGATTCTAAGCGATCTTAGCAAGGAATCGGAAGCCCAGGAGGCGCCCGTGGATGTGTGAGTTGTGTGTGTCTTCCTTATCATGAATGAGGCTTTGTGCCGATTCAGATTGTACTTTGCTAAGGTGTTTGGAAATCAACTGGAGGGTTGGAGACAGCGGCTCCAGATTCACGATAGTGACCTGAGTGAGCGAGCGTGCGGCCTGCACAGTGGCTGTGGACCCAGTGTCCTCTTGGTGCGGGAGCTGTCCTGTGAACGGTGAGCTGGCATAAATGTTTCTGCCAGTAGGATGGTCCGGGACTTGGTTTAAGCTGGTTCCATGGCTACGATTGGATTGTCAAGAGGGGATTCTCAGAGGAGATGGGAACTTGAAATAAGCCTCAGGAGACCAGCATATCAAAGGGTCAGGCAAAGGCAAACACCTAGAAATGGAGACTAATACAGGATGGAGAAACACCGGCATGACAGTGGTGCTGGGTTATATCCAGGGGCGAGAGCGATGGCCAGTAGGTCCAGGAGGTGCCCTTTCGCAGCGTGCCAGGTTGAGGCTCTGGCATTCTGGAGGTCAGTGTGAGTGGTGGGAACGGAAGACAGATGGTTTGGCTAAACAAGTACCATGAGATGAAGAAATCTCTATTTTAAGGGAAGATAGCATATCTTTGTAAATTTTGCCTTCCCGATAGTTCCCTGTGGAAGACTGGCACATGACAGATGTTTAATAACACTCGTCTTTTCCTCCGAGGAGTCTGGGCTTCTCTGGTGCCCCCAGGGAGCCGGCCTTGGCAGCCCCTCCAGAGCGGCATGCGGGTTGCAGGCTGACCTTGTGGCTGTGTCTCCGGACGGTGCTTGACAGGCAGCATCGTGTGCTCGTGGTGGGAAGCTATGAGCCTCTGCCCCGCGGCGGGTAACCCCAGCCTGAACGCCAGCAAGGGCTGGAGGCTGTCTGCCCAGAGAGTCCTGGGCGGGCACCGCAGCCCAGAGCAGGTTGTGCAGGGACAACTTCACACAGGGATGACAGCTCATCCATTGCAAGTGAAAATCTTAGAATGAAGGAACCACACTGCTTAACAGCTGTAGGCCTCCGAGATGGTCATTGTCAACCGTGGCCTCTCACTGGGCGAGGAAGACATTTTTAATTAGCTGGTTTGGGGATATAACCAAAGAAAGGACACTGTTCTTAAACTGATGAGTTAAACTTGGACGACACCCAGAGTGCATGTTTTCTCCCTTTGTGATGCTGATTCCTGATAAGCACAATTCAGTGTTCTCTGTTCAGCATTTTTCAGCTGGAGCGCTCCCTCCTGGAGTGGAGGTGTTGCCTGGGGCACCACTAACTCCTTCCTAATCTCGCCATTGCATCTCTTCCTCCAGGAGCAGATGGGCTGTGATTTCCCTGGGTCTCTTCCTCTGAGTCTACTTCCCTGCGAGCGTTTTGGGAGGATGCCTTTGAAATATAGAATTGCACGGAGCAAACATCTCCTACCTTTTCTTTCAAAGGAAAAGAAATCTCGCATGTATTGAGCTATGGCTGTGTGCTAAGCTTGTCTACAAATATCACCTAATTTGGTCTCTACCATCCATAGTTCAGTGAAGTCTGTTTGATGAGCCCATCTTAGAGATAAGGTAAATGAGTCTCAGATAAGTTACGTGCATAGAATAAAAATCTAACTTGCATTAAAACCATCACTCACACCCACCTCTGTCTTCCACAGGGCACTGCATTCCATAAAGTAAGTTAACCCCTGGGATCACATAGTTTCCTGCAACTCCCTCTGCTCCCTCTACCCTGTGGTGGATTTTTCATTCAGGCATAAACTTAAATGTCACCTCCTCAGAGAGCCTTTTATGACCACTGTCCTTCACCATCTGACCATTATTATTGCTAGGCAGTTTATTATTTATTCTGTCTTAATTTTGTCTTTGCTGTCTAGGAAGAAAAAATATCTGTGAAAACGGAAGTCTCGGCCAGTTCACCGCTGCGTTCAGTCCCTGCAGCAGTACCCTCACCCTCACCACTATTAATGCTGGCTGGGTGAATAAATGAAGCTGTAGGTGAATTATGGATTATCTGAGGGATGGAACAAATGAGTAGATTCCTCTATTCCGTGGATTACTCCTGAAACCATGAAGTTTTCCCTTAGAATATAAATAAGCTATAAAGCATTAGTCCTGGGACGGCATCAGATATTCTGTCCAAGGTGAACTGCGCTTAGTTGACTTAGGTGATATTTGTCTGCAAATATCACCTAATTTAGTCTCTACCATCCATAGTTCAGTGAAGTCTGTTTGATGAGCCCATCTTAGAGATAATATACTCAATGATTCCAAATCAGTAGAAGGAAATGAACACTCTGGGGCTGAGGAGAACTCAGGCTCTGTAAGGACAGTTGGGAACCCCAGGTGGGAGAGACTGGGGCCCCGGACCCTGTAGGAGGCAGGAAGGAGGAGGCCAGGCTGACAGCCCGTGGTCTCCAGGCCTGTGTCTGTGTAGTTGCCCTGAGCGGATGGTCTGCTTCTACAGCCACTTCTGCGGAGCTGAACCGTCCCACACAGGTCTCCCCTAAACATTCCCCATCAACCCAGCAAACCCAGCCCCCTAGCAACAAGTCCAATAACTAATCGGTGACCCTCGGGGACAGTGGAGACAGAGCCTGAACCCCATGCCACAGGACCAAAGGCCCAGATTCAAGGTCTGGGCCCTGCCACTCCTCCCAAGTTACTATTTACCACTTCTTCATTCAGTACCTCCAATAAGATGACTTTTGATTTGCGCCAGTCTTCTCTGATTCCTCTTCCTCCCTCTAGGTCAGGCATTGAGCTCGAGACAAGCCTGGCAAAGGCTGGACCCACCAGAAATAATAGGCTCCACTTGATACTTTAGAAAAACCTGGGCGTGTGATCCTGTGTTAGGAACTTGTTTTGTGAACTCAGACTGTCTGTCCTTCTTGACTCAGACATTTGAGTTGATGTAGACATACTTGCCTGCGTTGTCTGCTGAGGTGCATCCTTCCGTAGCCAGAAACTTGCACTCCTGGGCAGTTTTCCCACAGAGGAGGTACCGCTTCCATTCTGCCTTCTGAGCATGAGAGAGGCACTGCCAACAGCGTCCATTCCTGGGGTGGGAAATGTAATCATTTGCTACTGCCGTTTTATTGAGTTATCACAACCTTCAGGACTTGAAGCAGCACAAGTTTATTTTCTTACGTTTCTGGAAATCCGAAGTCTTCAGTGAATCTCACTGGACTCAGACCAAAGTGCTGACCAAGCTGTGCTCCTTGTGGAGGCTCTGAGGAGAAGCTTGTCCTCTTTCTCCTCTTTTTCATGCTACTTATATTCCTGGCTTATGGTCCCTTTCTCTGTCTTTAAAGCCACTGGACAAGCGGCTCTGACTCTTGGTCCTACTGTGACGCTCCTCCTCTCTCTTGAAAGGTTCTCGTCACGGTAACGGGGCTTCTCAGATAATCCAGAGGAACCTTCGCATCTCAGGGTCCCAAGCCTGCTCACATACACAGAGTTCCATCTGCCGTGTCGGGTAATGCGTTCACGTGTTGAGGAATGGTTCATGGTCATCTTTAGGGGTCCATTATACCTCCTACCACAGCAAGCGTGATAATGAAGTGGCGAGCAAATTAATTTCTCTGAGGACCACCATTCGTGAAGGATTGGTGATGTGTGTGGAAATAAAATATTTTTTTAATATCTAGTACCTCTGGAAATGGCCCCAGGCCTTCACAGCCTGAAATTCACACTTGTCCAAACTTCAGTCTATTTCACTAAACAGGCAAACGAGTTTTCCTTCTTGGATCACAGCTGGATCCTCTCTGCCTTTTCTCCACTTTTTTCCATGCTTTGCTCCTTCTCTTCTAATAATATGCTAAAGCTGCCTTCAAGGGGTACTGTGGAAGAGATGAATCTTAGAGTAGAAGATGCAATATCATTCATCAACATTCCATTTAATCAACGCTTTGCCCGGTTGGAGCCATTGGTTACCTTTTTACATAAAAATATAGAAACTGTCCCTCTTCTATTTTTATTTCTTTTGCACACTCAACATTCTCAGTGTTGACATTAGTTCTTGGTCCTTGTCTTTCTCTATTTGATGCTGTCACCTTAAGCAACAACATCCTTTTCAGGTACTTGAGTTAAATTTCTATGCAGGATACTGCCAGATGTGTCTCCTGTGCCAAGTGACCTCTGAGGCTCATTCCTGAAGGAAACAATTACTTGGACCGTGGAAGGAGCCACTGTGATTTACACACTGGGCAGCTGGCAGGAGCTCAAGCGTCTGGAACAAACATGAACAGCTGGTCACTCAAGATATGACCACCCCCTTGCTTGATTTCTAATTTTACTTGGATATGTTTTAGATCCATTAACTCAGGGTCTCCATGTTTGTGCACACACACTTCCCTGCCAAAAAGCACTGAATTTCTTATCTTAAAAAATGGCATAAACATTCAGTTGCTAAAAGAAGAAATGTAGCAGCCGCTTTTGTGCCTTCTTCCCTTGGTACCACAGGGGGTCTCCGTTTTTGCTGTCTTAGGTTTGGGTCCACTGGGCATTAGCCCATGTGGGAACTGGTCCTGGTGCATCCATTCTGCACTGCTTCGAAGCAGTCCCCACGTATCAACCAGAGTGATTGTTGCAAAATGTGAAAAGATCAGGTCAAATCTTGCTCAGTTTGTACACCTTACATCTTCCTCAAGAGTAAAGACCAGTTTGTTTATAAAAACTCTAGACAATTTATCGGATCCCTCATTTCACAGATATCTGTTGACTGCCCTATGCTAAGCGTTCTCTAAACCACTGGAATCGTAGAAAACAAACCAAACACAGTGGCTGTTTTTAAGAAGTCATTTTTGATTGGGGAGGCAAAGACTAAGAAAAAGGCATAAAAATAATTGCAAAGTATAATAAGAACAAAGAAGAGAACTGGATTTTTAAGGCAACAATGTGAAAAAATTCCATTATAAAGACTTTGCTTTAAATCAAAGGAAAACACACTCAAAGACTAGAGAGAAGAGTAGTCCAAGTGCAAAAGACATGTGCAAATATCCTTTATCGGAAAAGACTTGGATGCTGAAAGAAGAAATAGAGTAGATCACAGTCGAGGAAGAGGAGAACAATGCCTCAACAAGACGGGAACCATGAGGGTTAGGTCAGGCTTTGTGGCATTGGTTGTGACACAGGTGTGAAACTTCAGGCGAAGAGGTAAACCACCATGCATTTCTCAGTTCAGGGCTTGAGGGGATGGAGGAAAGGTAGTGTTATTCACTGAGAGCAGAAAATCTAGAAGAAGAGTGAATTCAGGGAAGGAAATGAATCTTGCATGTATAATATTTGAGGAGCTGGTAGACCACTGACTGGAGCCATTGCGAGAGCAGTAGGGGGTCTGAGTCTGGAGTTCAAGGGGGTTTGGGGGCTTGGGGATTTTAACACAGCTCAAAACTCAGTTCTCCATTTTAATGCGCATGCTTCTAATGCCAGAGTTGTGGATTTAATACAAAGACTGACAGAACTAGAGAAATACACTAATCCAAATCATATTAGGGCATTTGAATATTTTTTTCTTAGTAACTGATAAAAAGGCAGGAAAATAATCTGAATATTGAACAAATTTTTTAACAAAATGACTAGCAAATTTGACAAGATAGGAAATACATAGAAATACAGAATAAACACTCTTTTCAAATACACAAAAAATATTTACAAACGTTGACCATATATTGGGGCATAAAGAAAATCGCAGCAAATTTCAAAGGATTGAAATTCTACAGAGGAGGTTTATTGGTCATGACAATCTTAAACTAGAACTCAAAAACAAAACAAACAAAAACCATGATAAACAACTACAATTTCTCATTTGTCTAAGGATTAATAAACATGATCCTAAATGTGATGAATCAAAGTAGATATACACAATCAGAAAAATATGTAAACTAAACAAATGAAACCGCTTTATAGAAAATTATTTGGAATGCAAGTAAACACAGAACTAAAGAGATCTATTACCTTAAATACAAATATCATAAAAAAAGCCGAAAAATGAGTGACTTAAACATCCATTCTGAGGAGTTAAAAAAAGTGAAACAAGTTAAACTCACCTGCTGCTTAGAGAAGAAAACTGTGAGAAAATAAGTAAAATGGGGGGAAAAAGAGGCAGGAAGGAAATTAAAAAGTAAAAAGTGGTTCTTTGAAACAACTAATAAAATTACTAGGGCAATCAGAAAAATACAGACTAAATACTCAGTTTTGGGAATGCAGAAAAGCAGTGACGTAAATGTGAAAGGGACTCGGGGGAGTGAGACAATGTGACAACTCATTATGATAATACGTTTGAAATTGCAGACCAAGTAAAGAAACACCTAGAAAAAAATATTAAAATTGATGAAAGGAGATGATAATAATAATAGTCTTCTAAATGTTAAGGAAGGTGAATCTGTAATTTAAAACTTTCAAACACAGGAAAGTCAATGCCTCTATAGGATGTCCTTGGAAAACTCTACCAATGTTCAAGGGCACATAATGGTAAAAGTTCAAAGCTCTCTCTGGGAATAGGAATAAAATAAAATTTGTCATTAAATTAGGAACATAAAGATTACTACTCTTTGTGTGTGTGTATTTCCAAAATAAATTTACTATCAGTGCACAAGTGCCGTAGGTAATAAAAAGAAACTAGAGAGCGTGTCATTCTTGGAGAAAGGTACAGTGAGTCAGACACATTCTGCAAATATAGCTCATACAGTGTGAAAAACTTGAAGCTTCATACAATGTTGGGTTAATTCCAGGTGCCATCACTGGTTTGAACATTGGAAAATCAAATAATGTGATTTATCACGCTAACAGAATGAGATTGAAAAATTACATGATCATTGCAAAAATGTAAAGCTGTTGACAAAACTTAGCTCCTAATCATCTTTGATGTCTTTTCAAACTAGGAATAGAGGAAATTGCCTTGGTCTGGTAAAAGGGATCTGTAAGAATCCCGTGCCAAACATTGTACGCAAATGCAGAACTGTGCAGTAAGAAGTGACAGTGTGGCAGTGCACAGTGCTGTGTGTATGTAATAAATAATAACGTCAGCGTTAAGACAGACTCAGAGGCAGAGCAAAGAAATACTAAGCAGCCCAGATTTATACTACTCATAAAAGGTCCCCTGTTCTAACCAAAGAGGAAACGCAGAGGGTGCAATAAAGGGATTTTTATAAAAAATGTGGTGTCAATTGGATGACCAAATGAACAAAATTTAAATTTGATCCCTGTCTTGTTTGTAAAACAAAAATAAAATTCTGAGGGGCTGCAGATATCTATATGGTGCAAGACAACTAAACATTGAGAAGGTAATATGTTAAAATATGCTTTTTATATTGATATTGGGAAAACTTCTCCAATTAAGACCTAAATACTAAGAAGATAAAAGAAAATCCTGAAAAATAATGCTATGTTAAAATTAAACTTTTGTTTACAAAAGATACTATTAAGAAATTAAAAAGAAATCAAGCTACAAAGTGGGAGAAAATATTTGCAGCCCACATACCTAGTGTAGTACTCCTACACTGAATGTATAATTACCTCTAACAATTGTGCAGTAAGAGAAATTAGACTACCTAACAGAAAAACAAACAGGTTATCTAAATTAGCACTTTACCAGTGTTTGGCTTGCTGGCCAATACCAATAAATATAACTCTCAGAAGAGCTCAGTTCAGCTGGGCACACGGTACACACTTATAATCCCAGCACTAAAGAGGCTGAGGCAGGAGGATTGCTGTAAGACTAAGACCCGTCTGGGCTACATAGTGAGTCTAAGGCCAGCCTGAAAAAAAAAGTGCTCAACTAGTAGTATCAGAAAAATACAAATTTAAATCACACACACTGCAACATTCTACCCACTAGAATGACTATGAGATAAAAGAGAGTAATGTTTCCAAATGCTGGAAATCAAAAGGTGAAAGAACAGATACTTTTTGTACACTACTTGTGGGACATTACAGAGGTATAAATATTTTGGAAAGCATTTGTCATTATCTATTGAAGTTGAAGATATGTGAAACCCATGACCCCTCACTTTTGTACTTGGATACACCCCAAACAAATTTCTATAGGTGGTTCCAGTGGATGCTTGTATGCAAATATATTCAGAGCAACCATGTGTATAAAGAGTCTAAACCAGAAACAATGACAATGTCCATGAGAAAGAGAAAAGAGATACATTACATAATGAAGACTTCATCCATCAACAGGTATAAATTACAGCTTCCCACACGGATGAATCCCACAGACGTGACATTGACAGAAGGATACTACATACAAAGACTGTCATACCTCAGGCTGACGTTCATGCACATTTAAAGCGCTGAAGCCAGGCACCTGGAGTACGGCATTTAAGGTGGCAGACATAGGTGGTAATAGTATAAAGCAAGGCAGACAGTGTACAAATAAAATTGAGACCAGGAGTTAATTGCAGAACGGAAGGAGAGGAATTGGGCAGGGAAGGTGGCTGCTTCTGTGCTGTGGACACTTTAATGGATTTTTTCTTTTTTTTGGTCTTGGGTGGTGATTAATTGGTGTTGCCTTTTTCTAAACATGTGTCACATATCCCACTTTTAAAGAAAAACAGAGAAAGAGAAAAAGATGGAGGGAGCCAGAGGAGGAGGGAGAGAGGAAGGAAAGGAAGATAGGAGAAAGAAAAGATGAAAGAGGGGGGGAGATAGGGAGGAGAGATGGGAGACCAGGAATTGCTCATGAGAACAACTTTCAAAGAATGTTATCTCTAAGAAGAAAGAGAAGCAACATGGCAGATGCTAAGAGAATGTGGGCATCGATGCATTTTTTTCTTCCTTATTTTGGCTGGGAGATACAGGGTCTATTTATGCTCGCGTTACTTTTGCAACAGAGAAAGAGGCTTCTGAGAAATCGCAGCCAGGGGGAGCTACAGAAGTGTGAAGTCCTTGGCGACGGTGGTGGGTGCATGTCCTGCAGAGGTAGGTGAACCTTAAAGGAAGGAGACCCAGGAGCAAAGATGCTCACAAGAGGATCCGAGGAGCGTCAGCGTGTTTTCCAGCTGCATCAGGAAGCCATGTCTTTTCCCGTGGCAGCGCGGGCCCCACTGCGGATCACACCCACTTCCTCCAGAGGGCAGCTGAGGGCTGCACATGCCGTGAACCCCAGGGGACCGCCACTGGGGAAGAAGTGTGCCCCGACTCCGCGGATACCCGGGCTTCCAGGGCCGCTGCGCCCCTCAGGGCAGCCTGAGCCCCAGCCGTGACCTATGTTCATTTCTGTGAGGCCGATCCCCGCAAGGCAGTAGGTGCTGTGTATTCAGGGTGCATTTTTCTTTGGGCCAACCCTTGGCACAGGGCCGAGAGCCTTCTAGGTGCCATTTTTTGAATGCATGAATACATGAATAAGGGAAGGTTGCATGGAAATATAATTAGAAATACTGTTTGAAGACGTCAGAATTCGTTGGCAAGAGATGTGACTAGCGGTAATGCTTCTGCTGGCGGATCGAGGGCTCCAATGCCTTTGACCCAATAAATCACACATTGGTGAATGTGTATTTAGCCACTGGGTAGTGCCAGGTGCTGTGACAGGCAGCGCCGCGGGAGGGGCACTGTCACAGGAGCCTTTTTGGTGCCGTGTGAGTGGGACAGAACCGCGCCAACAGCCTGGCTTTGGATTTGCCAGGTTTAAATGTAAATTCCAGCTCTTCCGCTTGTGAATTTCTTGGCATTGGTCAGGTCCCCTAAATTCCTGGAGTGCGTCTTTCCTCGTTTGTAGCATGAGATTCATCATTTACTCCTTGCAGTGCTTTTGTGGAAACTGCGTGTGGTAACTGTGGACGGCTTGGGAGGTTCGCAGCGAGTGAGAGGGAAGCTGGGGCCTGCACCCTAGGGACACAGGTCCTGCACATGGCCTGGGCCGGGGAGGGCCAGTACTAAGCAGGGTCTTGCGCTGATTCTGCAAGAGATGCAGTGCCGCAGCTGGAAGGGACCAGGAGTTTCTGTGGGCAGAAGGCTTCCAGCAGGTGATGCTCTGGGTCCCTGGGAGGGAAGGGCCGCCGCGGTCCCGCTGCATCTCAGAGCCCGCTGCCTGTCTTAGGGAAGGTGCAAGTCTTCCTCCCTGGTCTGCGGGGCGTCTCAGCTGGGGCGCTGACAGGGGAGCTATTTTGGGTTCCAGTTGCATAAGGAAAGTCTCGCAGCGGTGCCTGGCCTTGGTCCTGCCATCCTGTGCGCCTCCTGCGATGCCTCCCTCCTCACCAGGCACTTTGTGCCGGCAGCAATGTGAGGCAAATTGTAAAATTCAATTAATTCTGCAGCCGGCCCACTGGCCTCCTCCAGGGCAGGCCCAGCCAGGACCGCACAGCGCAGGGTTAGGTCTAAAATGGAAGTTTCCTGACTTCCTTTCTCGCTTTGGGCCAGCTCCTTCCTGTGGCTCTGGCCCTGTGGCTTCGCAGGAGGCGGAGCTGAGCCCTGGGGATGTTTTTGTCTTTAAACCTGTCCCACTCCTAAGTTACATCTGTAATTCTCAAGAGTTTAAATTACAGAATTGCTTTTGTTGAAGATGGGAGGGAGTGACAGAAATACCCCTTCCTTGCCTCCTGAGTTCCAGCGGAGGAAAACGAAAGGGAGGGGAAGAAAAAAGCAAGGCCAACTATAGGATGAACACATTTCCAGCATGCATCTAGAGTCCTTAATGTAGCAATTCCAGTTAAGCAAAACTAAAACAGGGCCACTGGTCTCTGTCCTGTACCCCTAGGAGAAAGTAAGGGGCAGAGATGTGACCTAATGTTCTCCTTTTTTCCCTCCTAGTATTTTACTGTATTTTTTCTTTCAAAATTTTGTTTTTATCAGTCTCCGTTTGCAGCACATCATGATCACACTCGCTGTGGGGAGTCGGCACAAATACTTTTCATGCATAAAATGAGAGAGCAGAGTCCGACACTCTTATAACAGACCCAGATACCAGGAGGTCTGAGCAGGAAGCGATACCAGGGCTGACTTCAGTTTTCAAGCAAACCAGATGCTTCTACAAACCCAGTGAGAGTTCTAGACTGTAAAGACGGCAGAGTGCCAGGAGGAGCTGAAAGTATTCACTCCAATATGTTCTCCTTCTGTGGAATGAACTCAGAGTCTTCTTTTTGTGGCAATGTGAACACAGGGAAATACCAGATCTTCCCTGACATTCCTCAGAATATATAAACTTATTCATTGCATTTGAGAGTTCAGTTCCACCAGGATGGTCATTGTGTATCTTTAAAGGTGGAACCTCCACAGCCACGGGGGCGATCTTCTTTCCTTCTTGAAGGTGCTCCTCATATGAGGTAGGAAGGTGAGCTACAGATTCCCCACCCCCGGGAAACATCGAAATGGCTCAGGCGGATCATTACCTAAATTAATTCTAAGCTCAACTTTTGCCTTTAACAAATGGTTTGCCCAAAGTTCTGTTTTTCATCCCTTATCCAGTCCACCCTGATGCCCAATGGAGGAAGCTGGCAGAGGAGGAATAAGGACCCCAGGAACTGCTGAGGCAGGGCACTAGTGCAGCTCGGAAACAGCCGCCTGACTGGCAAGAAGCAGGCAGCTGCCCTTGGGGGAACTCAGAAGAATGAAACCAGCATGGCAGATCAAAGCGCTGGGCAGAGGGCACTCTGAGATAAGGAAGCAGGCTGAGTGGATAAACTGTGTGAAACTGATGCAAACAACTAAACTTCACTCTGTCCAGACAGTCTGGCCCCTGTAAAACTGTGGAAAATGAATGATCGTCTTTGAGAGGGACTGCTTCTCTGTGGAGCCCCTGTCTTTTCTGTACTCAAAGGAGCTCTCCGTCCCAGGAGTCACCAACTTTGCTGTCTTTGCAGAGGCTGCTGTCCCTGGAGAAGCCAGCTGTGGTACTTTCTTTTCTTTCTTTCTTTTTTGGTCTTTTGCAGACAGGGTTTCACTCTGCAGTTCAGGCAGGCCTTGAATTCATTTTGTACCCCAGGCTGTCCTCAAACTCGCAGCCATCTTCCTGCTTCAGCCTCCTGAGTGCTGGGATGACAGGTGTGTGCCATCATGCCTGGCTGTGATACTTTCTTATACTAAACTTTTGTTTTCTTGTGTAGTGTGCCTGAGGCCTGGCATCCACTTCAGCTGGTGACAGTGTCCGCATCTGTGAACTCAGTGACTCAGCTTCAGAACACTTCTTGTTCCATGTGGAGCTATCACCTGAGTATACAAGAATTGTAGTGTCTCCACTGCAACAAAACTAGGAAAAACAAGAGCATTTTACATTTTTATGATAAAATTTTGTTGCTGGAGCCTAGTGGAGCATAATCTAGACTCAAGTTTCTCTTGTCAACTAAAGATCATAGTGGAAAATCAATGCTATCTTGAGAGGAGACATTTACACACAGACGTGGTCAAATATTCTTGGCATTAGAATCAACACAATTTTAATCCACCCATTGAGTCTATTCCACTAATTGTGGAATGTAACCTGTGAACTTCCCTACAATGGGAGAAATCTCTCAGCAACTTTAATTGTGTCATAGCTTGTTCCTCTTTTTCTACGTTTTTGAGGTGTTAAATTACATCATTATTTGAGAGCTTCCTACTTGCTTGATGTAAATGTTTATTGCTATGAACTTGGCTTTTGATACTGTCCCCTGTCACTGTTCCTGTCACTGAGACAAATACCCAACACCTACGGTTTAAATAAGGGGAGACTTGTTTTGGTTGACTGTTATAGTCCATATCTGGTTTGCATCCAAGCGACGATGGCAGGGGAACTTAGCAGAGGAAGTCTACCCATGCCAAGTGAGCAAGGAAACAGAGGCTGAGAAAAGAGGAACGGGGGTGGGAGGGGCACCCTCAAGGCTATGGCTTCAGTGACCTGTCCCCTCTAGTCAGGCCTGCCTCATAACAGCAAGTCAGCTACGCCATGCCAATGACCAATCACCTTCTGAAAAAGCCACCGCCAAACACAAGAGGCTCTTGGAGTCACCTAGTATAAACCATAATATCTTCATTCTGCAAATCATGCTATGCTATGTTTTATTTGCCTACAAATATTTTTTCATTTCCTTTTTGATTTACCGCTTTGACCCGATGGTTATCTTCTAAGAGTGTGTTTTTAAAATGTCTTTTTGGTGAAATTGCCAATGGTCCTTCTGATTTTGATATCTGATTTCACTCTACTGTAGTCAGCAGATATGCTTGGCATGATTTAAGTCTGTTAAGAAATGTTTTGTAGCCTAGCATGCAATTTACCCAGGAGAAACATTCGTATATATTTTTAAAAAGTGTATGTGATTCTGCTGTTGGCTGGAATGGTTTGTGTATGTTTTCTTTGCATTACTGTTTTGGTCTACAGAGTTATTCAAGAGCTTTTTCCTTTTGAGGGCCATGTTTCAATAAGATTCTGCCTCTTACTAAAAGTGGGATTTTGAAGTCTCCAGTTATTACACATCTGTGTATCTCTCTTTTCATTTCTGTCAGTGTTTACCTGACTTATTTGAGTGTTCTTATTTGGCATGCGTGGTCTTCATGGCTTAATCATGGAGATAGTCCTGAGAAATATTTTGTTGGGCACTTCTACCACGGGTTAACACTTACACAGGTCTAGATGGGCTAAGTCAGTCACTGAACACAACCTGCTGATACAGTCAAGAGGTGCAGTACACAAAGACAAGGCTGCTGCTCTTTTACAATGGAATATTTTAAATAAGCTAACAGTGTGTGCCCTAAAATAATGACTAGAAATACAGTATGGTGAATGCATAAGCCAGTACTATTTTATCCATCATTATCAAGTATTAAGTACTGCGCATAACTGCGCGTGCCGTATTTTTAATGACTTGCAGTACCGTAGGTTCATTTACACAGGCATCACCGCAAACGTCAGACGCATGTGTGGCGTGTGGACATTACACCAGCGATGATGCTGTGAGGCGATAGGAGTTTGAGTTCCATTATCACTGCGAGGCCACCGTCCTACATGTGGCCCAGTGGTGACTCAACTATAGGCAGTGCGTCACCGCTAAATTGTGTCTTTCCGGTGGATTAACCAGATTACCATTGGGCGGTACCCTTCCGCGTCCCCATGACAGTTTCTGACATGACGTCTGTTTCTTGTGCTGTAAGGAAAGCCACCCCTGGTGTCGCTGGTGGCCCTTTGCGTGGGATCCTTCTCTATCCCTTCTTCAGTCTATGTGTCCTTAAGGTAAGTGAGTTTTTGCAGGCGGCCTCTTTTGTGGGAAAGCTCTTCTTTAAAACTTTTTGACCCACTCTATCTCGTGGCTGAGGACTTTCATCAACTGACATTTAAAGTAATAATGAAAAAGGAAGGATTTAGCGTTGTCATTAGCTATTTTCCATTTAACTTCTTGGTCTATCTTCCTCTTACTGTCTTTGTGTTTTGTCAACCTATGTACTGATATTCATTGATTAGCTTGTCGTTTTCTTTTGTGTGACTTCTGTAGGATTTGTGTCTCTGTGTGTTGTTACTTTAACACTTCAGTAAACAGCTTTTAGCGGTCTATTTAAAGTGGAAACAAATTCAGTCACAGGGAAAACTACACTTCAGCACCTCCCTCCAGCACATTACTTATGTTACCGCTGTCACACTTCATGTCTAGTCAGAGTTACTCAGTATATATTTTAGTTATGTCCATTTTAATAATTACTTTTTGACTTTATGATGGAATGAAAAGTAATCTACCCAAAATAATGATAGTAGTGTTTTGTATTTGTGTACATATTTAACTTTACCAGTGAGTTTCATACTTTCCTATGCTGTCTTGAGGAAAATTACAAAGTTGTCAGAATAAATAAAGTGGAAAATAGAAAACAATAGAAATAATTTGCTTTTAAAAATTATAGGTAAAATTGTCCAAATTCTCAGTAGACTGACTAACAGACAGAGAAATAATGAGAAGAGAGAGAAAGAGAAAGGGTAATAAAATCAGAAATGCAAAAGCAGGCATTAAACTGATGCCACACGTATACATACGTGAGACTGCTATGCATAATTATATGCCAACGAACTTTATAACCAGAAAGTCATGAATAAATTTCTAGAAACACATCACTTACCAAGACTGAGTCAGGAAGAAATGGTCTCCACAGACTTATAATTAGTAGGGGCATTAAATGAATAATGAAACATCTTCTGACTAAGAGACATCAAGGACTAGATCACTACATTGGTGAAATCTAGCAAAAGCTTAAAGATAAGCTACTGCAAATCCTTCCCAACCTCTTCCAGAAAATTGAGGAGGAGGAAATACTGTCAAACAAATTTTATTAGGACAGCCTTACTGTGATAATAAAGCTAAACGATGATGCTATGAGAAAAGAAAATTAGCTGTAGGCCAATACTCCTGACCCACATAGCTTCAGACACCTTTTGCAATATACTAGTAAACTGTCAGTGTGGCACTAAAAGCATCACACAGCACGAGCAAGAGTGGTTTATCCTGGGGATGTTACGAAGGTTCAATATGTGCAGATCAACTTGGAGCACAGCAGAGGGTCCCACAAACACATCCCTTACTTTTCTACTGTAAGTTTTATTTTATTTTATTTTGTCTTTTTGAGACAGGGTCTCACTATGCGGTTCAAGCTGGTCTTCAGTTCACTTTGTAGCCCAGGCTGGCCTCAAACTCACAGCAATCCTCCTGCCTCAGCCTCCTGAGTACTGGGATTACAGGCGCACACCATCATGCCTGACCTCTAAATGTTTAACTTAGCATAACAGTAGCCAGCTGTGTGTTTCAGCACCTTTCCCTGAGGGCTACAGGCAGCGATCTTTGGCTTACCCACTTGGTATGGGGAAAAACAAGGTGCACGTTGCAAAAGAGTCAAACCAGGATTTACACCTATATGATGCACCTGGAACAGTTTTGCATGTGTTTTCCTGAGCATTACAGAGGGTACAATACACCCATGCTGCTCCAGGATTTCTTTTTTTTTTAAATTTTCTTTTGATTTTTTCTGGTAGAAGTAGCCCAATTCAGTACAATGGCACAGGAAAAGTCAGACTTGCAAGTTTTGGAGGCCAAAAGTGAATAATCAGATTACTCATGTGTGGGTGATGGAGATGATCCATTGGGGTAAAATGCATCCTTCCACAACAGAGAGTGGGGTGAGCAGCAGCTGCTGCTGCTGCTGCTGCTGATGACTCTGTTGTCCGTCATGTGAGCCACAGTTCCTGTAAAATGGAGCAAGGATTGACTGATACAGATGCAGGGAATGCGGATCTTCCTGATTTAAATGATGATGAAACCAGCAATGTGAGTATGTGCTTGACTGATTAAAATGTTGCAAAATGGCCACGCAACCAAATGAAACAATCCAATACTAGAACTAGGTCTGAAAATATAGTGAAAGTCTTGGCAGGGGTGAAACCTATTGGATAGAATTCCAGCACTGCCATTCAGTGTTGAAACTTGTAACAGATGAAATGCTACAAGATGTTGTGAAATACACAAAGGCAGAGATACAAGTAAAAGGTTCTGTATGCACCAATAGCCATTTTTTAAAAACACATTTATTATGACATCTCACTAGCTGAACAGAAAGCATTCAGAGGTTTGCTGTACTTAGCAGGGATTTCTCATGGTGATCACAGGGATGTAAAATACTTATGGCAGAATAATTGGTCAAAACATGGCATAAAAAATTTATGCCCTTGTAGATGTGGAGACTTATTATGCTTTCAATTTAGAGATTTATTGTGGAACTCAACCACCAGACTCTTACGCATACTAATAATCCAAATGACGCTGTGGACAGCCCTACTGCTACCATCGTCTAAACTAATTGGCATGCGACATTTGACAGTTGATTTACTGGTTTCCAATTGATGTTATGTTTGGAGCACAAGTTGGCCGGTGCAGGAACTGTACATAGGCGCAAAGTAGAAATTTCAAATGAAATGCTGCAATTTCAAAACAGAAAATTGCATAGTACAATGTCTGGATTTCAGATAGATTTATATTTGCCTCATAAATGGTGAAGAAAATCAAACTGGTTTTGCCGATGGAAATATTGCACCAGGATAGAAATATTGATAGGGAAACCTCAAAAAATAGAATCCTGAGATGGAAACTGTCTACAACAAAACCAAAGGCAGAGCAGATGTTGTTGGTGAGTTATACAGCAGCTATAATGTCACTTGAAACACAAAGCACTGGTCAGTTGCTGTGTTTTACTCGATCCTAAACATGTGTGGCATAAATAGTTTGGTGGTTTACAAAGGAAATAACAAGTGCAAAATACCACTGGCAAACTTTCCTAAAGGTTTGGGCCAGGAATTTATAAGAGATATTTATAGCAGAGGAAAAACAAGATGTTTCTGTTCATGGAACTGCACAAATAAATTGTGGATCACACCGATGAGCTGGCAGGTGGACAAGTATCACACCCCAAAGACCTACAACAATTACAGGAAACCCAAGACACCCTACATGAAAGGACAGGAAAACAAAACACACGTGCTATCAGTATAAGCAATATTTGTACACGGCACATGCGATTTTCAAGTGTGAAGACTGCCTTGAGTATGACAGTTGAAGCAAAGACTATTTTTGTTTTAGAGTTTTATTGGTATTTTCACTTTATTTCTGATGCTATTTCTTAGATTTTTAAGAAATAAAACAAGTAAGCAGCTGAAGTGAAATGGTGATGTCTGTTCTAAACACCCTTTACACTTGTGATATTTTATTTTATTGGTATGTTATTTTCCTGCTAAGTGCACATTGTACAACAGAGCAGGAAGCTTGTGACAGAAAAAGGAAGCAGTGACAAGAATGGCCTGCCACACAAGAAAAGAGGAGCATTGCCGTGAGTTTGAGGACGACTTGGCTACATAGCTCAAGGACAACCTAAAATACACAGCAAGATCCTGTCTCAAAGATAAAACAAAATACACTCCCCAAAGCAAAGCAAAACAAAACAAAACAACAGAAAAACACAACTGAACATCTTGCCAGTAGGAAAGATGAGTCAGAAGAAAGAGTATAATGACTTGAGGACAAAGCAGGTATGCTAGAACACTCAGTCAATAATGATGAAAACAATCAAGAAATAAACATTATGTAAGAGCTCACAGCTAACTCTAAAAAAATCAAATTTAAGAGTCACTGAACTCAAGAAAGGGCTCAAAATAGAGGCTA
Source organism: Dolichotis patagonum (assembly GCA_004027295.1). Lineage (NCBI taxonomy): Eukaryota > Metazoa > Chordata > Mammalia > Rodentia > Caviidae > Dolichotis > Dolichotis patagonum. The sequence goes on from PVJX010000055.1 coordinate 191,018, forward strand.
ATGGCATAAAAAATGTATTCACTGGAATTGCAGAAAATTCCCCAAATTTAGGGAATGAGATGGATACTGTGGTGGGTTCATCACTGGTCACCTTGTGACCCCAGGTGAACTCAGTCAGCGTGGTGCTGGGTGTGGAAGGAAGGCCCACCTGAGGGTCACTGCCCACAGCATCAAAGGAGAGCTGGCGGGGGAGATGGTGCTGTGGGTCTCCTGGAGGAGACTGTCACCCTGGTTCCCGGATGTGAACTCGGCTGTGCTCATCCTCGGAGGGGCTTGGGTCCTCCTGTCACTGAGGATGGCTGGGTTCTCTCAGGGGAGCTCTGGTCCTTACCTTGAGCGTCACTTCCTGGCTCCAGTGCAGACCCCTCGCCTGCTGGCACAGACCCTTCACCCCGCTGGCGCAGACCTTCTGGCTTCCACCACTGGCCTCTGGGCCTTCCCAGTGCAGGTCCTTGATACAGACTTGCACGAGACATTGTCATGGGCTCTAGGCCTCCAGCTGGACTCACAGAGGACAGTCATGGGCTCTAAGTCTTTGGCTAGACTCATGCAGGTCATTGCTGTGGGATCCAGACCCTTAAGCTGGATTCTTTGGGTCTCTAGTGTGTGGACAGATCTCCTGCACTCTTCTGCATTTGACTGTTTGGGTGAATATTATAGAATTAATCTTATAAATTATGTGCCTGTATTAAATCTATTCCCTTTTGACCCCTGACTTCAACAAATATCCAGGTAAAGAAAACATTTACAGCCCCAAATAGACATAAAAGAATTTCTCCAGAACACATCATGGCAAAAACTCAAAACAAAGATTACTAAAAGCTCTTAGAAAGTAGTACTGAATTATCCATAGGAACAAGTCCATCAGATTAACAACAGATTTCTTAACAGAAGCTTTATAGGCCAGGAGGGCTTGGAGTAGTTTCTTGATACTAAGACAGGATAAAGAATAAATAGAAAAAGAAAAAAAGGAGACTATAGGCCAGTATCCTTGATGAACTTAGTTGCAAAAATTTTCAATAAATGCTAACAACAGAACTTAACAATTCATTGCAATATCAAAGAGCATGATCTTTATCCTAGAAATGCAAGGATGGTTCAATTTCCTTCAATCAACAAATTTAAAATAACACATTGATATATAATCAAGGATATCACATGATCATCTTCATAGATTCAGAAAGAAAAGTTTGACAAAATACCACATTCCTTCATCATGACAACTCAGATGGAAATGGCTACAGAAAGGCCTTACTTCAACTGACAAAAGTCAAATATAGGGCCAAGTATTTGGCACAGCAGCATAAGTATCTGCCTTGCAAGCAAAAGGTTGTGAATTCAATCCCTGGTACCAAAAAATAGTAAGTCAAATATAACAAATTTACAGCTAACAAAATATTTGATGGGGAAAAACTGATGATTTCTCCTCTGCAGTCAGGTGTGAGAGAAGTGTGTCCTAGCTGTTGCTGTCCAAAGCAGCACTGGACATGTGAGCCAGTGATCAGGCAAGAGAAAGAGTGAAAGCAATACAGATAGGAAATGAGGAAGTCAAATTATGCCAAGTTGCAGGTGATGTGAATCTTTGCAGTGGCCCTAAAAACGCCACTGGAATAATTTTAGAACTCACAAACACATTCAGGAAAGTGGTTGTGGTTGGATATAAATTAAGACACAAAATGTCAGTCACCTGTCTTTTTTTTTTTTTAACATTTATTTATTTATTTATTTAGGTTCCAGGGATTGAACTCACGACCTCATGCTTGCCAGGCAAGTACTTAAACCACTTAGCTAGATCCCCAGCCCATCACCTTCCTATAAACCAAAATGAAGATACTGAGAATGAAGTCAGGAAAACGATTCCACTCACAATAGCTTTGAAAAAATTAAATACCTAAAAACCAACCTAATCAAGGAGGTATGAGAACTCTATAATGAAAATTACAGAACTCTGAATAAAGAAATTGAAGAGGTCATTAGAAAGCAGACATGGCTTGTTCTTGGATCAGAAAAACTCATATTGGCAAAATAGCTGTATTACAGAAATCCATCCTCATATTTAAGGCAATTTCTAGAAAAATTCCAACAACGCTTTCCCGGAACTAGAAACAACAACTCTAAAAATCATATGGAGGCACAAAAGACCCAGAATAGCTAAAGCATTCCTGCTAAATAGAGCAATACTGGAGGCACTGGTCACAATACTAAATTCGAGTTATACTACAAAGTTACAGTAACAAAAACATCTTGTTAATGGCAACACACTAGACAAATGGACTCATGGAAGAGAGTAGAAGACACAGAAGCAATCTCACGCACCCAGACTCATCTGATTTTTGACAAAGGGCCCAAAAATACACTTCGGAGAATAGATAGCCTCTTTAACTTGTGATGCTGGGAAAACTGGGTATTCACACGCCAAAGATGGAAACAAAACCCCTAGCTCCCACGCTGTACTGAAGCCAAATCAAAATGGATCAAATGCTTAGATACAAAAACAGAAACTTTGAAACCGCTGGAAGACAAACAGAGGAAACACTTGAATCCATAAGCACAGGCAAAAATCACTGGAGTAAAGCTCCAACAGCACGGGAAATAATATCAAGAAATAAAAATTGGAGTAGATCAAATTCAAAAGCTTCTGTACATTAAGTCAAGAAAATAAAAAGACAACCTACAGAACAAAAAAAAATTACTGACAGCTCTTCTGATACAGAATATCTAAAATGCATTAGAAGCTAAAAAATTAATTCCCTCAAAACAAATGACCCAAATAAAAAAATGGGAAAACGAACTGAATAGACAGTTCTCAAAAGAAGTACACAGGGACAATAAAAGCATTAGGGAAATGCAAATCACAGCAGTGCTGAGATTCCATCTTACCCAGTCAGGATGAAGAGCAGCAAGAATACAAAAAGCAATGAATTCTGGTGAGAACTAGGGGACAGGAAACTCTTTAAATTGTGGGAGTGTAAACTGGCACAGCCTTTACAGAAATAAGCATGGAAATTACTCCAAAAACTAACAATAGAAACTCCATTCAACCTAGATACCTCTCCTGTGTATATTTTCGGAAGACTTGAAGACACCGTATTATAGTGATGCACACACACCCAGGTCTATAACTGCAGTTCACAATAGCACAGCTCTGGAAACAGCCTACATGCCTGTCAACAGAGGAATGAATGGAGAAGATGTGTCATGCATAAACAACAGAGCATTACTGAGCCGTAAAAGGAATGACATCATGTCATGCGGAGAAAGGTCATGAGGCTGGGGACCGTCATGCTAAGCAAAATGAGACACAAGTTTAACTACAACATGGTTTCTTTTATATGAGGAAACTAAAAGACAATTAACTCAATAGAGATGATAGACGACAAGAAGGTGGCCTCTTAGAGAAGGGGACAAGGGTCAGTGGGAGGGGACAGGTAAGGGAGAAGGAGCTGAAGGCACTGAAAATAACCGAGATGTGTTATACACATGGACCAGTCCCCCAAAGCAAACGCCACTATTCTTTAATGCAACGTACACTAATATAATTCAGAATAAAAAATTAAAGAGTTAATGAAAGAAATCAGGACAGAAAATTATGGAAAGACTCATAAATTAGAATTCTCAGTATTATTAAAATATTCATACTTTGCTAAGCAATCTACAGATTTGATGCAATCACGATCAGGAACCTCATGGTATCTTTTATACTTTTTAACAAAATAAGCAATATTTAAGCAATGAAGCCTCAAATGACCACCAATACCAAGCCCATCTTCAGAAAGACAAACAAAGCAGAAGTCATTACATGTCCCAAATTCAAAATTACAGTAATTAAAACAGTATTAACTGGCCTAAAGGCAGATGTCAATAGCAAGAAACAGAACAGCAAGCCAGAAACATATTCAGACATTCAACTAACCAAAGTCTGACAAGTGTTTCAGGCATGCACCCTGAGTAAGGGACAGTCCCTGCGACAAATGGTTTAAAGAAAACTCTTCCCAGGGTGAAGGATTGGGCCCTGCTTCATACCACATAAAAAATCAGCTCAAGATTGATTATGGACAAACACGACCTGAAACTGTAAAATTACTTCATGAAAGCATAGGGAAAATTCCATGTCACTGATTTTGACAATTTCACGCATATGACGACTAAAACACAGGAAGTAAAAGCCAAAATAAATACTTGAGTCTCTAGTAAACTAAACAGCTTCTTTAACAGAGTGAGGAGCCAATACACTCTGGAAGAAAATACTTAAAAATCGTGTTATAGGAGATTAATGTTCAAAATGTATAAGGAATATCTGAAACAGTAGTAAAACCCATGCAACCCAGCAAAAATTGACAAGGGACTCAAATAGCCATTTCGCCAGAGAAAACATCCTAATGGCAAACAGGTGTAGGAAGAAATGTTCAACTTTCCTAATCATCAAGAAACACATTACAGAACCACAGTGACTTATGTATCGCTTCATTCTTGTCAGGTCAGCTATTAAATAAATCTAAGGCAAGCATTACAAGGATCTGGAGAAACTGGAATGCTTATACATTGTTTCTGGGAATCCAAAATGGTGCAATTGCTATGGACAACTCTATAAAATTTCCACAAAAATTAAAAATAGAACTACCATGTGATCTAGTAACCCTAAATCAGGGCATTTATCCATAAAAACTGAAATCAGGGTCTCAGACAGACATTAGCACTCTTGTGTTCATTGCTGAGCTAGCCAAGATGTGGAAATGACCTTAATACTCATTGATAGATGAACAGATCTTTCGTGTGATGTTTACATACGATGGAATATTATTCAACCTTCAAACTAAAGAAATTCTGGAATCTGTGGCAGCAGAGATGAACCATGAGGACCTCATTCTAGGTTAAATAAATCAGTCACTAAAAGATAATTGGTGTGCTATTCCATTCATGCATTTATGACAGTAAAATTCAGAGGATCAGAGTGTAAGGGTGTTTGCCATGGACTGATGAAGGGGCAAATGGGAAGTTACTAATCACTGGACATCAAGATTCAATAAAAAAGATAAATAAGCCCTAGAGTTCTGCTGTAGAATGTCTCATCTATAGTAGAAAATATGCATTGTACACTTAAAATGTGTTAACAGTAGATCTCATGAAAAGTGTTCTTAATGCAAAATTATTTTTAAAAGTTTAATTTTAATATTGAGAACAAGGGCTTCCTTAGCATGAAAGAAATTTGCACATTCATAATTTTCATTAAAAGTGTATGTTTAAGATATTTACTTCTTTTGAAATATTTATAAAAATTTCATGGTAATAGTCTAGGTTTAATTACCATTAAGTTTAATTTGACACATTTCTTCTCTTCAGTTACTTGAAAATGCCTTATCTCTGTTTCTCATCTGAATGAGGACTCTGTCCAGTTCTCCTATAGAGATATTTCCTATAGAAATATCTTCTATAAATTTGCTTTTTTTTGTACAGGCATTGAACTCATGACCTCATGCTTGCCGGGCAGGCGCTTATGCCACTGAGCTAAATCCCCAGTCCCTAGTTTTCCTATTTCTGTGGATAAAAAGTAGTCTATGTTTTTCTTGGTAAGAAACTCACTGGCCAAGTTGTATTTCTTTATATTTTTCATAGTCCCAATTTTCTACTTTTATGTCTGTAAGAGTCACATTTACGATTTCTTATAACTAGTAGGTTATTGGAGCATTCATCACAAATATTTTAAATGTCACACAAAGTCTTGACTCTACTTGTGAAGGCCAGTTTTAGGAGCACTGCTCGGTATAATGAATGGCCATCCTGATCCCTACTGAGGCACCTTAGGTCCACAGTGGATCACGTGGGGGCCAGGCAGACCTCTTCAGAGGAAGCACAAGGCCACCTGCCCAACAAGTGAGAAAGTTGCGTTTATTCACTAATATTTATTAGCCCTCTTCTAGAAGCTGGAAATAGATGAGTGAGAAAGCACAGAAACAGCTCACCCTCACGGAACTCACATCTTAGAGACAAGGAGGTGCAAAGTCTCCAAAGCAATCTATCAAATACAAGTACTATGAAGAAAATTAAAGGTGGTTAGGTTTGGCCACGTGATAACAGGCTGCCACTTGCAAAACAGATGAGGCGTTACTGAGACAATAACCCTTGAGGACAAGTTAGGATCAGTGGGGAGGAAAGGCAGAGACACAGACTCTGCTGGTGGGTAGGCGGGGTAAGCAGAGGCCGCAAACAATCTGAGGTCCAGCACACTGATCTAAAGGAGACAGTCAGACGGTAAACCTAAATCAAACTGGCAGAAGGGACCCAGCTGCAAAGTAAGAATGAATCTGGAGGAGAGAAAGAGGGTTACAGCAAATAAGAGTTTCAGTAAGCATGTTTTAGACATGTATTACCTGAGCATATATTATGTTCGGAACTTTAAAAAGCCATCTCATTTCACAGACTAGAAGCTTTTGGAGATGAGCAGGTTGGCCTCCCCGGACACTTTATAAAAGCGGACTCAGAATTGTTAAGCAGTGACGTATCCAGTGGTCCAGTTGCACCTAATGCTCTTTGTATAGTTGTTTATAGTTCTGTGCATTGCTTTGTGCTGTGACTGTTCAGTGCTCTCTAGTTGTGGATAGTTTCTGAGAGTTTCTTCTCTTTCGTGATCTTACAAGTCCATCGCTGTGCAGCGCCTATGAATGGCTTGCATCACCTGGTAATTACATCCATTTGGTTATTATTTGTCAATCAAGGAACAGGATTGGTGCTGTATCTTTCTCTGTGCATCATATTGAAAATCATAGGAGTTCAGGCTTCCTAATGTTAGTGATCAATATGGTTTTAGTGTGTGGTCTAACAGTTGTCGAGTTGGAGGGCTAATTCCAAGGGGGCCACATTGGGCGGTGGAGACCAGTAGGAGGCGTTGGCGTCAAAGGGGTGGGATCTGAATCTTCTGAATGGAATAATGCCTTTCTATGGAAGTCCAACCCTCCTCTCTGGCCTTCCAAATGTCCCCGTTGCCATTCTAGCTTTCCGATGAGGGTAATTAGCATATGACCCTCACCAGACATTGAACTTTCTTGCATCTAGCATCGTGGGCCAAAATAAAACCTCTTTTCTTTAAAATTACCCAATCTCTGGTATTCTATTACAGCAACAGGAAATGGTTTAGACAGTGACATTAACTTAGTTCAGCTGGTATTCATTAGGTTTTTCAGTTGTGAAATAACTATTTCTCCTTTTTGTAAAAAATAATTTTATGTGGAAGTATTTTGAGACTATATGAATAGATTTTCTTCAAGAAGCATTCAATCTCTAGTTTTAGCAGAGACTTAAATTTTATTATTCCTTCTATACACTCATGTATTATTTAATGAGAGGGGTATATTCTGAGAAACGTATCATTTGGTGAGTTCATCATTATGCAGATGTCGCAAGATGTACTTACGTGAATCTAGAGGCTCATGGGTACTTGGTGCAATCAAGAGATATGGAGAGCAAGAGGGGAATGAGGTTGGGGCCAGTGACACATGGCACACTGTTTTTACATAGACTGTTTCTGTAAGTAGAACGAGCACACTCTAAAGTAATGACTTGAAGTATAGTAAGCCCATAAACCAGTACCTGTAACTTATTATCAGTTAGTATGTACTGTGTAGCTGTCTGAACTATACTTCCACCTGACTTGCAGCACTGTTAAGCCATTAACACATAAACAATACCTTGTGGTACGTCAGCAGGCACTGGGTCTCATGAGGTGGTAAGAAACTGTCCGCTCTGTTATAATCCCACGGGATGACCCATGTTTATGCAGTTCAGCGTTGAGCGAAATGTCATAGGGTACAAGAATGCAGTTAGTTGACACACTTGTAAAGAATAATTTTCTTGCTACTGAATTAATTAATTTACTTAATAGTATTAGCATAGACTCATGACTTCTTAGTTTAATGAACAGATCATAAAAGAGATTATAAAGGAATACTGTGAAAATTGCACATGAACAAATCAGATATCCTAGATGAACTTCCTACAGAGAGACAAATTACCAATGGACTCCAAACTAGATGGGAAATATGGGTAGATCTAAAACAATGAGGAGTGAGTTAGCACTTAAACAATTTCCCACAAAAAAGCCCAGGACCAGATGGTTTCACTGCCAGCTGGCTTCTGCCAAACATTTAAAATTAATTAATACTAATTCTCAAAGTTTTTCAAAAGTAGAAGAGGCAGGAATAATTCTTGTCTTATTCTTTGAGGGCAGTGTTACCCTGACACCAAAACCAGGTGAAGAGATCGTGAGCAAAAATACACTACAGAATGTCTGTGCAAAAATCTTCTACAAAAACCTAGTGAACAAATTGAAGCAGCACATCAAAACTAAACATTGTAGCCGAGTGTGATTTATTTCAGAATGCAAGTTTTGTCCAGCATGAAAATAAACTGAGGTAATTCGCTGTCTTAATAGAGAAATGAAGAAAAATTATGGAATCATCTCAACAGGTGCAGAAATAAAATCCCAACACTATTCCTTCATAAAAACATTCGACGAACTAGAAATAGGAGGCATTTCCTCAGCATTTAGGAAATCCCAGAAACAACATTTTGCAGGGAAAAGCTTTGCCTTTAACATCAGGAACAAGACAAAGATGTCCACTGTTGCTATTTTTATTCATCATTGTACCAGAAATTGTAGGCAAGATAATTAGGTGAAAAAATGAAATAAAAGATATACATGTTAGAATGAAAGAAGAAAAACTATCTCTGATCTCTCTTTCAAAATGACATTTTATATATAGGCCCCCTCCTAAATTCTCAAATATGCCTACTAAAGATAATAGACTTGGCCAACAGATTGCAGGATACAAGTTAATGTAAAAATCATTTGTATTTCCATTCACCAGGAATAAACAATAAAGTAAAATTAAGAAAAAGAATTCCACTTGCAAAATGAATAAAATACAAGGATTAAATGTATCCAAAGAAATGCAAAACTTTTACCTGTGTTCATGACATTGTTAAGATGCTAATACTTCTCAAATTTATAATATCAAACTACCAACTGTTTGCTTCTCAAAAAGAGATTAAAGATAAGATTAAATTGAAATTCACATGGAGACATAAGAGACCAGAAGCGTTAAAGAAGTCTCGATAAGGAACAAAGATCGAAGACTTCCATGTCTATGTGTCAAACCTTTACACAAAGTTTCTGTAATCAAGTTGGATGGAAATGCACATGAAAAGATTAGAATTGAGAGTCCATAGATAAACATTGATATCTGAGGTCAACTGTCAAATCTTACAGAAGACAAGTCTATCTATCTACATGTCTATGTGTTTATCTGTCTATCTATCTGTCTATTTCAAAGGCATGTGTGTGTATTTAGTACTAATTCATTCAGCCTACCCAGGAGGCGTGGGTGGATGCCCAAGTTCATGGTACCGTAAGGGTTGTCTCTGGTGAGTTCTGTCTCCTGGCGGTGGTCCCTTCTTGCTGGGCTCCCTGTGAACTTTCCCTGTGGTCCTTTGGTGGTCAGAACCACGCTGAGCCACGGGGCAGACTCCGCACTGAGCACTGTGAGTTTGAGCATGAAGAAAGCAACCAACACGCTCTAAAGGATTACACGCTCACTATTGTATACTGTAAAAAAGTCCCCCACCCCCAAGAGTCAGACCGCAACAGTAATAGATACTGGGGAACTCTGCAATAAAATTAAAGACTGAATGGATTATTGTTCATAGACTACAGTGGGTCTGGAAATCACCCTGAAGAACTTGTCTGAGTCAAGTGGGGGAGATGAAGAGACAGAGGTGACTAAGAGAATAAACTGAACTCAGGCCTTGAAGGCAGAGGGGAGGCTTGGGGAAAGATGAGGCTAGAGACGAGCAGAAGATGTATTTTATCTCGGGGTTTGCTCAGAAGCTGGAATTTGTCTTGAAGCCTCTGGGGAGACATGGACAGGTCTTATTCAGGGCACTGAACGGGTGCTATGTGTCCAAATGATTCTGACTACAGCATGGTGTTGTTGAGTCTATTTCTAAGAAAGAAAACAGGAAAAACAGTTCCATTCACAAGAGATTACAACATAAAATACAATACCATACATTACAACACAATATAATACAATAGACTATAGTACAATATACTAAAATATGGTATAGTACAGTATAATACAATACAGTGGTCCCCCGACTTACAACCAGCCTGAGATATGAACAACTTGGGTTATGACTGGAATTTTAGTTTTAACTTATGACCAAAATCCTAAATTATGACCTGAATGCTGGCCATGTGTGTTTCCAGGTGGTCTCAGGTACAGATTTAACCCCAAATGGGTTCCAGAAGGACCGATACAACACCCTTCCTGTATGAGATTGAGAAATCCTGGTTAAGGTCTCTCTGAGGACACTGAGGTCTGCTGTGCACAGGAGAGGGACTTTGGGGGCTGCAGAGAGGAGCCTGAGGCCTCAGTTGACAACCTGAGCTGTAACCAGCCCTCGGAACAAACTGAGCTCTGAAGTCAAGGGTCCACTGTGCCTAGGAATAAAACTAAACAAGGAAGTAAAACAAACACCCCCAAACAAATAAGCAAACAAAAAACAGAACAAGCATCCTTCTGCAATGAAAATTATAGAGCACTTTAAAAAGAAATTGGAGGAGATGTTAAACAACATTAAATAATGGAAACAACTCCCTTGGTCATGGACAGCCCATAACACTATTAACATGACTGCATTACCAAAAAGCAATCTACAAATTGAATGTAATTCTCACCAACATATGAATGGTACTCTTCATGGAGGTAGAGGAAATGATCCTAGAATCCATGTGGAGCCAACAAAGACCCAGAATAGCTGGAGAAATCCTGAACAAAAAGAGCAGTGCTAGAGGTCTCACATGAAGCACCTTCAAAATTCCTTCAAAGTCATAGTAACAAATACAAAATACAGTCAAACTGAAGAGAATAGAAGATCCAGGTATGAACAAACCCATACAGCTACAACCATCTAATTTTTTAGAAGAGTTCAAGTACATATGTTGGAGAAAAGACAGTCTCTTTAACAAATAGTGCTAGGAAAATTGATATCAACATGCAGAAGACTGAAACTAGATCCCTATGTCTCACCCTGGACAAAATCAGTTTAAAAATTGAATAGAAGCCTATAACTGAAACTTTGAAACTGCTAGAAGAAAATATAGGGAAAACACTTGGAGTCACAGACACAGGCAAAGACTTTCTAAATCATATGACATCAAATTAAGACTTTTGTTCAACAAAGGACACAATCAGCAGAGCAAAGAATCAGAATAAAAGGAAATCTTTGCTGTTTACTTTTTCAGCAGAATGTTTGTGTAAAGAACTGCAAAACACCAAAAATCAAATAACCCAATCAATAAATGGGCAAATGGAATGAATAGACTCTTGTCGAAAGAAGACGTTGGAATGGCCAATAAGGGTTTAATAAAAATGTTTGACATCGTTAGCTACTAAGAAAATGCGAATCCCAACTACGCTGAGATGTCCTTTCACCCAGACAGAAGAGTTACTGCGGAGAAAGTATGCATGTGGGGAAAAGGGAAAACTTTTCCACTACAAGTGGGAATGTAAACTAGCAAAGTCCATACAGAAATCAGTATGGAGATTCCTCAGAAAATGAACACAAAAAATACCATCTGATTCAGCTGCACTGGCCCCTCAGTGTACACTCAAAAGAATCAAGGGCAGGGTACCGTACTGACACCTGCACTGCCACTCACGGTAGAGAAACTATAGAAGCAGCCCCAGGTGTGCACCTGTAGGGGACAAATCATCTGGGAAGTGGTCAAGGAAAATGTATGCATTTTCCTTGTTTGTATAAAGAATTTACAGGAAATTCTTGTAATTTGCAAGAAAGTGAATGGAACTGGAAACACTTCTGTTAGTCAAATTGAGCCAGGCTTCAAAAGTCAAATGTTGCATGTTTTTTTTTCCTCCCAGTGGAATCTGAAGCAAAATTAATTAAAGATAAAAAGGAAGGACGACAGGAAAGTAAAAGGGATGTTTTGGGAAAAGGGGAAGGGAATCAAGGGAGACAGGAGAGAAAGAATAGGCATCAGGTAAGAGAGGGTGAAAACCTTAAAGGTAGTAGTAGATAACATACATAAAAGTATGTGATATGTGAATGCATTATTCCGTGTAATTAATATGCACTAATAAAACATTTTTAAAATAATATAAATATTCAGGGGAAATGTTCTCTAATCCCTAGATTGTTGGAGGTTCCTCCCTTGTGCTTCTATAGTATCTTATGTTTCTTAAAGCTCATATTGAACTGTGTGTTAATTTATTCTCTATTCACCTATGAGGAGACAACGTTTTAAGTGTACTGAGTTGAATAGTCACCAGTCTGTCTGGAACCTCAGAGTATGACCTAATTTGGAAATAAAGGCTTTGCAGATACAATGTTAATGTAATGATGCTGGGTGAATTTAGGTCCGAAATTCAGTGACTACAGTCCCCAGAAGATGTCCAGTAGGAGACGGAGGGTCATAGAGAAGAAGGCTGTATCAGGAGGGAGGCAGAGCTTGAGGTCAAATGTTTGCAAGCAGAGGGACGTGGAAGACCAGAGCAGTGCCAGAAAAACAGGAGAGAGGTGTGGACCCGACTCTTCTCCCAGTTTTCAGCAGGCACCATCACGGCTGACCCCGTGATTTTGAATTCTGTCCCTCAGAACTACGACACACTAATTTCTGTCTGAACCACCCAGTTTGTGGTATTTCTTTTCCTTCTCTCCAGCAGCTTCGGGAACTTGCCTTTCCACACACTTATCTTCTAACTCAGGGCGTGGCCTGGGGGTTCACAGAAAATCACTGCTGAAAGAGTGGTCAAAACAAGAGGGAGAGAGTAGTGAGCTCAGCCTAAAGACAAGGGTTTGTTCACTGGAGGGAAAGGAAACTTTTATTCTTATTTTCTGAGTGTTGGGCTGTATGAACTGCACAGATTAGATTAGGAGGAGCACATGGCTGTTGGCGGCTGTTGGCGTGGGATCTAATAAGAATTTACTGTTCTGGGAGGAGTCTGGGGGAGAGGGGAGAGGGTCCTTACTTGGTCTCATGGCGAGAGTTGAGTGAGTGCATAAATGAGGGGTTTGAAAGAACGACTAAACTGACAACTAAAATGTTTGGAAATACGTGGTTAAAAGCAGGAGTTGGAGGAAGAGCACAGAGTCTGAGTTAAGTAAGGCAGGGGTCGGAGTGGAAGGGGGCGATTATCACTAAGAGGAAAAGGGCATCCGCCGCCATAAGAAGAGCAGGAGAGAAAGAGGCCAGTTCTTAGGCGCAGAGTGAGCAGATCGAAGTGTGTGACACAGGCATGGCAGAAAGCTGTCAGGAAAGAGGAGGACCTGCTCGCTGCAGGACCCTGTAATGGGAAGAAAGGTCTGCTTCTCTTGATAGGTCTTTACCTTCAAACAACTGAGTGCCTTTTGTGATTTAACTGCCTTTATGCAGAGCCTCCTTGGGTTTGGAACAGGGATGAGATTTCTCTCCTTTGCACGCAGAAAAATGTAAGCTCTCTAATGTAGGGATTTGGCGAAAAACACTTAGCTCCTCTTGCTTTGAGAGCCAAGCACAGTTCTCTTCTGTGTTTGTTTTACCGGTAAACGTTATTAAAGGGAAGCATTTGTTTAAAACTTTGAGCCAATTATTTTCCGGCACCTTTTGTTTGCTTTGTCCTTTCACAAATGCACTCCTGGGCGAGCAGCCATCTTCCCTCTCTTTCACTGGAATCCTACGTTTGCAGGAATAAAGGTGCTGTTTGGCATAATCGCACAGGAAGTCGTCTCCGTAATTAGCACAACCGGTGCATTTCAGCCAAACACGAGAACTGCGACACTGTAACCTGGGGACTTGTTGCAGGTGACGCCGTCCATAAATCTGTGGTTTTCCACTGTAGGGACCAGAGCAGGAGAAATCCATGATAAAAGTTTTCCTCTGAGCCTTTGAAAACCTCATGTGGGCATTTTGATGCATCTGTATCACCTCCTAATCCGCTGGCAGACTGTCTTCTGGAGTGGCCTTACCCCTAAAGCTCCATGTTTAACCAAAGGTTTGGCAAATCAAACAGAGGGGGTTGGTAAGTGAGGTTTGGCACAGGCAGGCTGAATTATGGAGGGAATAGCAGAACACACACACACACACACACACTCACTCACACACACACACACACTCACACACAGTCATCAGTGAATGAGGGATACAAGGAAGGGAAGAAAATCTGCGAAATTTAAGCTACCAGATAGTGGCAGCTTTCAAGTTCCTCAGCAAATATTTGGGGCCATAAATGAGAATGGAAAGGGAGTTGCAGGGAGCAGATAACTCCAGTGAAGATGGATCACACTACCAGAGTTAGGGTGAAGGTTCCCAGCGCTGGTGAGTCCCAGAGGAGGAGGCTCAGTTACCCATCCCAGAAATCAATCAGAGAAACGGACAGTAGTGAAGGCAGGAAGGGGACTTGGTGCGCTACTCTCACTGTCACCACACAGCAGCGACCTAAGATCTGTCTCCAAAAATGCTAAGTAAGAGCTGGCCGGGTATGGGGCGCATATTTATAATCCCAGCAATCTGGGAAGCGGAAGCAGGAGGATTGTAAATCCAGACCCAGTCTAGGCCATTTTGTGACTTAGAGAAACCCTGTCTCAAAACTAAGAAATAAAGAAAGGTTGGAGACGTCTCTCAGCTAGAAGGTTGGAGCCTTGGGCTCAGTCTCTAGCACCCAGTGCTCACATCTGTTTGAGTTATACAGGGAAAAAGGGCAAAAAAACAAGGGGTTTCCATGGTTAGTAGTCCAGTGGGCTTGGTCTGGCCATGGTCTCATTTATCTTTTTATTTTTTAGTTTTTTGGTACCGGGGATCAAACTCATACCTCACGCTTGCCAGGCAGGTGCTCGTGCCACTGAGCTAAATCCCTGGCCTGATCTGGTTTATCGTTACCTTGAGTCCTTTTTTCCACACTGACCGTGCAGAACTTTGTCGACACCATGAAAGTTGCTTTGCTTGGGGTGTAGTTTCTATCGTTGGTCATAAAATGCTTGTCAGTGAGACCGTTCTTCCTGGGCCACAAGGGTACCTGCAGGGGAAAATGATTCAGACGAACTCAGAAGGAAGCAGTTGAAAGGCCAAATGGAGTCTGAGACACAAAATAGATTTGGCTGGGCCAGGGACTGGGTTCCTCTTTAACAAGTGGTCGTAGCCGACCCCCTGGATCACAGGTTCTGTGAGCTGGGGTCCCATCAGCTTCAGATTGAAAATGTTTTTAAAAAGTTACACCCCTGACTCAACATACGCAGATCATGTTTTCTTGTAGTCCTGCCCTAAGCAATAAGATATAACCAATATTCACATAGCATTTACATTTATTAGACATTATACATAATTTACAGGTGATTTCCTGTATCTGAGAGGGTATAATGTGGCTTTTATGCAAATGTTGTGCTATTTAATGTAACAGACTTGAACATCTACAGATTTTAATAACTTCGGAGGTTTTGGAAATTACTGTCCTCAGATACCAAAATACAGCTGTATTCAGATTGCAAAAGTAAGATTGACAACTCTTACTATGTTCTATATCCTTATACAACTCCCAAACTATATTTTTCTCTCACTGTATGCTTGTTTATTTCTATTTGTTTAGTTGGCCTAAGAGATAATATATTGATCCATCTTTGGTATCCTGCATTTGCTATGTCAAGGTGAAGAATAGAGGGATAATTATGTATAATTGATTGAGTATACAGTGATTGAATTAGAACTATATTATTTCATAGTATATGTTGGTTAGCAAATTGTGTTAATTTTAGTGGCATATATGTAAAATACTACTTTTCACAAATATTTTTACAAATCGCTTGTAGCACAATAATGAAGTCTTTCTGTATACATTAATACAGAATAAGACAAGCCTCATATTGATTTTCTGAAATAAAAAACACACAATTTATTCTGGGCACAACCTTATGTATCTTCATCAATATCATAGTCTTGCCTATGTCACTGGTATTTTTAAGAATTTAATATGAACTTACTATTTTTCAAATAAAATTGACTGAAAAGTTTGCCAAATTGTAAATTTGGGTAGCAAATTTCAATTTGTTGATGATTTCAATTAATCATTCACTTTAGATCACCATTTTGCTAAATGAAAAAGAACTTTCTTTGTAAGTGCTGACATAAAGAGAAAAGAAAGTATTGCTAAATTGAAGTGATCCATAATTCTGTTTTTCTACTAAAACTGGTATCTGTTTTAGATCATGTGTTTTCAGAGGACTGTTATTTTTGCTTCAGTCAAGTATACTTTTCCTTGAAAAATGTTTTCCAAAACAAAATCTCATCAAATATATTATCCATATTTATAATTATTTTGATCATTTTGCCATATATACATGCTACTAAACCAGAACAGCGGAGGTCATCTCAATTTCATTCTTCTCAGTTGCTGAAAATCAATTTTATGAAATAGAAATAAGATCACTATTAAAAGATTCTTCCCATGAGTTGAGATACTTGAAAGAATAATTATAGAATTTAAAAATTAGACCTTGAACACCATTCGGACTGTCTGTGTTTAATGTGTGCAGTTTCTCTTCAGCTTTCGCAGCGTTAGATTTAAATGTCATCTTGTTTGCAAGCTTTGCTTTCAAAATTCTCAATTTGCTAAAAGCTCACAAGCTGATTTTTTTGGTGCACCATTTATTGAATATGCTGATTAAAGATTTGCAGCTGATTTTTAATAAAATGTGTGCCAAATTTCGAAGATTCATTTGAATAATGCCTACCTAACACCACTGTGGGACACTTAAACTAAGTTACATAACACTTCTTCAAGTGGCTTCAGCACGGTTAAAATTTGGTGTCAGGCAACAAAATGGAAATGTGGGATGCCAAGCAGAATTTTTGTAGTCAATGTATTTGTCACACTAATATTGTCATTTGTTATTCTGTGTTTATGTAAATAGAAATATATTTTGACCACACTTTTTATCTCTATCATTAGAATATTGATGTTTCTTTAAAAGAAATCAGGAATTATGTGTGTGCTATAAACAATTTCAAGCACATTTTTGCCCTATAGATCCATTAATTTAGTAAAAATGTTCTTGTTAGTAAAGATTATGAGGCTGTGCATCACTAAATTTTTATTTGTGCATTTACTGCACAACAAATTAATTGTCGAAATTGAGTTATTCTTAGATAAGTTTAAAAGTTGCAATTAAAACAACATCAAACTTTTCACTTTAAACACAGGAAACTTACAACCACTTCATTTAGGATTTTTCCAATGGGCAAACATTTGAATAATTATTGGAATTAACTTCAAAGATTTCCCTTTGAAGCCTCTAATAATATTTATGAAATTCTCATCCCATTTAAATCTTTGCTAAATACTCCTTCTGCTCTTGAAGACAGCCTAATGCCACTTTTCCTTTTTAAATTCTTTTTGTCGGTATATAGCTCACTCTTCGTGTTTTCAGCACAGAGTTTGGAATCATGTATAAGTGAATTAATCTAGCAAAGCAGTCTTTGGTCTAAGTGGAAAGGTGTGGTCTGCTGTACAACTGTAACTTTTGCCGTGAACATATGAAATCAGTGGTCCCCGACATCTTTGGCACCAGGGGCTGGTTTTCTGGAAGACGTGTTTTCCACTGAGCTTGGGATGGAGGTGGGGAGGTGAAGGAATTGGAGGGGTGGCATCTGGGGTGACTCACAAGCGTGCACCTGCCTTTCCCCAGTTCATGGTGGGGTTCACGCTCCTATGAGAATCTAACGCTCTGCGGCCCCACGGAGGCCCAGCTTGGTGGTGATGGGGTGGATGGGGGTGGCAGTACCGCCCGGTTACTGACAGGCAGGTGCGCGTGTGGCACGGCTGTTGTTGACCTCTGTGCTACATCGTCATCCATCCTTCTTTTCACTTGAAAAAATTCACCATTTCTGAGGTTGCTGCTAAAGTGTATCCAGATTGCCATCCAGATTGTATCCAGATTGTCATCATCTCAGTTTCAGATAACCAACATCACCACCACGGTGCCCACTGTGGAGCATACATGAAGGTCAGGAAACAGGGGCAAAACCAAGGAGAATCCAGGGGACCAGCACACGCTCGAAGGTTTCCGCTATCCAGCAGTCTATGGCGTGGTCCATTACTTTGTCCAAGTGGAGAACAAGACACAAGTCCAGTTCGTGGGTCCACTTGGATTCTGCAGGCCATTTGCACCACACTTGAGTGTCTGTCTTGAACCACCTATAAGTGAGCCCATAAACCTACTTGTTTCTGGAGAGTCAGTGCAAAAGAGGATTTCAAGGCTTTGCCACTTACTCCTGCAGTGCGTCAGATCCAACAGAACTTGAGGTGTCTGATTCTTGTGGCGCTCCTGGCTGGTCCTAAAGGGGAAGTACAGTGCTAAGTCATAGGAATGTGGGGCAAAGATACGCACCTTCTAGAGAACTACGCTCACCTCTTGTGCTTCATGAAGGTGAAGTCCACATAACGTAAAATTCAGCATTTTAAAGTGAGCAACTCAGCAGCGTTTAGTACATTCACAATGCCGTGAGACCACCATCTCCAGTTCCAAAACATTTCCACCACCTGGGCCTTCAAGATAAACTAGCAAGCAGTTTCTCCTCATTCTCGCCCACCCCACAACCTCTGGCAACCACTTATTTCCTTTTACTCTGTGTGGGTTTATGTATAATGGAAATTTCATGTCAATGAAATCACATCTTGCTCCACATCTTTGGTGTCTGTCTTTCTTCCCTGGCATACTATTTTCAAGGCTTGTCTATGTTGCAGCATGTCTCACTATTCTATTATTTTTTATGGTTGGGTGATAGTCCATTATATATATATATTCCTGAATGCCTGATTTTGTTCTTTTGCACACACACCCTGAAGTAGAATTACAGAGTCCTATAGTCATTCTATGTTTAACTTTTTGAGGTACTGCCAAATGATTTCCGACAGCAGCTGAACCATTTTACTCTTGCACCAGCAGTGAACTGCCATCCGAGGAGCTATGCCTCCTTGGCAACACGTGACGTTCTTGTAACTGTGGCCGGTTCAGTGGGTAGGAAGTGGTACTGCTTTGTGGTTTTGGTTTGCAGTTCCCTAATGAATACTGATGGTGAGCACTGATTCACCTGCTTATTGGTCATTCGTATGTCTGCTTGGGGGAAATGGCCATGCAGTCTTTTGCTCTTTAGCAATTAGGTGATTTTATTGTTATAAGAGTTCTTTAAACAATCTGGATTTTAAAATCTGATTAGATACATGACTTGAAAATATTTCCTCTCACTCTGTGGATTGCATTTTTCAATGGATAATATCCCCTGATGCACAAAATGTTTTAATTTGGATAGGGTCCAACTTATCTAATTTTTCTTTTTTTCATGTGTTTGGTAACATCAAAGAATTTATTGCCAAATCCAAAGTAATGAAGATTTAACCCTACTTTCTTTTCAGAGATACATGATTTTAGCTCTTTTAATCAGACTATTGCTCCATATTTAGTTACCTTTTGTATATGGTTAGACATTGGAGTCCATGCTCTTTCTTTTTTTAACCAGAAATCAAACCCAGGGTCTTGCACTTGCCAGGCAGGGACTGTGCCACTGAGCTGCATCCCCAGCCCTGGTGTGTTTTATTTATTTTTCTTTCTTAACAGCTTTGACTTGAATTTCCAATATAATATTGAACAGAAGTAGTAAAAGCAAACATCTTTGATTTTTTCCAGATCTCAGGGAGAAAGTTTTTGCCTTTCCCCATTATACTAGCCAGCTTTTTCCTTGATGAGGTGCAATACTTCAAATGCAGAATTTAGAAAAAGAAAGACTTAATTTGCTCATGGTTTCTGTCCATAATCAGCTGGTTCCAAGGCAGAGACATTGTGGCAGAAGGACGTAGCAGAGAAACCAGCTTAGTACCTGTCAGTCAGGGAACAGAGCCGGGAAAGAGTGCCAGAGGGAAAGGGAAAGGGCGGAAGGGGTAAGAGATTAGACTCAGATCCCCAGGCCGTGTTTCCATGACAACCACAGCGCCCCATCCATCCTCAGGTAAGACCCCAAAGCCTATCAAATTGACACCCCCCCTTTGCCCTGACCACAGAGTGTATGATTAGTTTTATGTTTTCAGAAAAACTATCATTTTAAAATTCTCTTCTACTGATGTTTTGAGTTTTCTTTTTTTTTCTTTTTTTAATCATAGAAGGGCAATGAGTTTTGTCAAGTGCATTTTCTGCATTAATGAAGATGATCATTTATTCCCTTATTCTGTTAATGTGGTATACTATATTGATTAATTTTCTTATTGTGAGCCACTCTTGCAATTTTAGAAAAATTCTATTTGGTCACGATGTATATATTTTTAAAATACTCCTGGATTTGAGGGAGCAATTATGAATCTTTATGAGGGATACTATGCTGCTATTTTCTTATGAGTTTTTAAATATGTCTTTGTTATTCAGGTAAAACGAGCCTACAGAATGGATTTGATAATATCCTTTTGTTTTACCATTTTGACTAGGTTTGAAAAATGTGTTCGTTCTTTATAAGTGTTTGATAGCACTTCCCCGCATTTTTCTTTGTTGTGAGGTTTAAATTGATTGCTTCCATATTTTAATTATTAGAGGTCTGCTTCTTTCTAGGTTTTCTATTTTTCCTTGAGTTAGTTTCAATAATTTGTACCCTTTTGGACTTGTACATTTTATCTCGCTTATTTAGTTTGTTGTCTGTAAAAGAACACACTACATTCTTACAGTCCTTTATAAATTGTATAACATTTGCTGAAATCTCTACTCTCACTACTGATTTTCTGCCTATTCTGTTTTTTCCTTTTTCACTAGTGCTAAACAGTCATTGGTTTGTTTGATCTTAGCAAAGAAACAACTTTTCTTTCCAGCAAGTTTTTATACCAGTTTTGCTCTCTATTGTAGTCACCTAAATTTGAATCTTTATTTTCTTCCTCTTGCTATCATTTAGTTTTCTATTCTCTCCCTGGCCCCATAAGGTATGCATTTAGATTGTTGTCTTGCAATCTTTCTCTTCAGAATGTAGCTTATTTTTCTTTTTAGTGGTGGACATCAGACCCATAGCCTCATATGTGCTAGTTAAACAGTCTCACTGAGCTATAATTTTATAACTATAAAATTTCCTCTGTGTATTCCTTCAGTTTTGTTATGTTGTTTTTATTTTAATTCATTTGCAAATGTTTTCTAATTTCCACTGTGATTTTTCTCTCAGACCCACTGGTGATGTAAGGATGAGCTGTTTAATTTTCACATATTTGTGATTTCTTCTTTTTTTTCTTTTGTGATTGACATCTAAATTGATTCTGTTATACTAGGACAAAATAACACATATGAGTTCAATGTTTTAAAATTTGCCACAGCTTATTTTGTGGCCTAGCGTGTGGTCTATCCCAGAGAATGTTTTATGTGCACTTGAGAATGTGAATTCTACTTTTCCCTGGCTGAGAGTTGGGTGTTTCTGTCACAATTGTTGATTCATTGATTCGTCCAAGTCCTTGGTATCCTTAACTCTCTCTGCTGTAGATATTCTATCCACTGTGAAGATGGCACATTTTTGTCTCCAACTATTATCACAAGCCTGTGTGTGCCTCCCTTAAGTTTTGTAAATGTTTGCTTTAAACACTGCGATTCTGTTGTTTGGTACATACAGTTTATAATTGCTGTGGTTTCGCCATAAACTGATCCTTTAAAAATATGTGTCCATCTTCATGTTTGACTTACTTAAAGTCTACTTAAAATCTACCTTGGCTGATGTTAGCATACAAACTCTAGCTCTCATTTAGTTGTCATTTCATGCAATATATTTTCTGTCCTTTCATTTTCAACATATTTATATTTATGTCTGTCTTAGTCTATTTAATACTGCTGTGACAGAACAGCACAGCCTGGGCAAAGAATAATGAGCAGAAATTTATTTCTTACAGCTTTAGGGGCTAGGACATTTAAGATTTAGGGACCAGGTTCTGCTTAGGACTTTTTCCTGTGTCATTACAGTGCAGAAGGCAGAAGAAATAAAGGAACGCAAGAAAGAACAGGAGATCAATTCACAGTCTCAAGCTTCTGTTATAGTTGCCGTTAATCTGTTCATGAGGGTGGGGTCTTCATGGCCTAATCACCCTTTAAGGGTTCCATCTCTCACTGTGTTACATTAGAATTAAATTTCCAGCACATGCGTTTTGGGGTGGATACATTTAAACCATAGCATTATCCCTGGGATCCCTAATTTATCCTCTTTTCATGTAACAAATGCATTCCTTCCATCCCCACAGCCAACAGCAACATGCTCCAACACCAGCTCAAAAGGCCAAAGTGCAGGATCTCATTTGAATCGAGTACAAGTGAGACCCAAGACACACTTAATCATGAGTCAGATTTCTCCCTAGTTGTGTTCCTGCATAATTAAAAAAAATTAGGTTCTTCTGAAGCACAGTATTGGGACAGGTATAAAGTAGATGTTCACATTCTAAAAAGGAGACAGTGTCAAGAAGAAAGGTAGAACTGGCCCTGTGTTAATTGAGAAGCAAGAGGAAAGCAGTATTAAATCCTTAAATACCAGAACCATTTCCTTTGACTTCATGCCCTGAATGTGGTTTTTGCTGGACTCAATCCTCCTAGCAGCTCTCAGGGTGGCGTCTCATGCATGCCACCTGGCCAAGCTGGAGTCTTTTTAGAGGCCATTTCATTCTCACAATTCCATTAGACATTACCCCAAGGAAGGCTCTCTGCAGTGGCTCTTCCTTTGCAAAAAGTCTCTGCCTGGACCCTGATACCTCTTGTGGCATTTAGGTGGAGGTCATCATGGGCCCACTGCTCCATCACTCTATGTCTGCGTCAGGAGCACACAGATTCCACCAAGGTTGACCTCTCATGCCCTCCCAGGATGGTCTGGATCCATGTCTGGGCCCATGTGAGTCATGGCTGGGGTGGCAGTGGACTGCTACTCTGGGATTCAGGGAGCTGGGTCCTGCGGCTGCCTTGGAAATGAATGCTGAGGTCCCCAGGTGCCTCTTAGGAACCTTGTCACCAAGGTCACACCTTGCTTCCTGCTCTCTCAGAATGCTTCATGGATCACTCTTCTATTAATTTCTTTAGTAAGCAGTCACACAGCCAAAGCCCTGGCTTCTCCCCTCATTGTACTTCTATATTCTCTCCATGGTCACACTGAGGGTTTTCAAATACTTTAATTCTACTTCTCTTCTAATGCTATGTCCCTATTTAAATCGTTTTTCTCTTCTCTCATTTTGTTGTAAGGAACCAAAAGAAGTTATGCAGCACCTCAAGCTCTTCTGTTTAGATATTTCTCCTGCCACGTATTCTAGCTGTTCTTTGGTTCTGTCTTCCACAGAGTCCCAGGACACAGACAAGAGTTCTGCCATGTTCTTTGCAAGTGATTAGCCATGATGGCCTTTTTTTCCATTACCTTGTTCCTCACTTCCATTCAAGATGGGTTCACCATCCACATTTCTACTGTCATTGTGATTGTGACCACTTATGAAATCATTAAGAAATTCTAGGATTTTCTCACATTGCTTTGAGCCCTCACTGGAATTGTCCTTGATGCTCAATTCACAACAATCCAGGCCTTTTCTAGCCTTATTTCCACATTCCTCCAGCCTCTAGCCATCACCCCAGCTCCAAAACAGCTTTCTATATTTCAGGTATTCTTTTTTTGTAATAATAGCCTAACTCCTCAGTACCATTTTCTACCCAAGTCCATTTTATAAAATATGACATTTGGACAATTCATAATGATTACAGATTTTTTTTTCTTATAGTCGTGGAGGTTGGAAGTCCAAGATCAAGGGACTAGCCACTGACAAGGGCTTTCTTGATGTATCATCTCATCACAGGCAGAAGAGGAAGAGAGCACAAAAGAGATCAAGAAATCAAACTTTCAGCCTCCAGCCCTTTTATAATTTCCATTGATCCTGTTTATCTTTTGAAATCGCGGTGTAGGCTGTCATGGCCCCAAAGCTCTCTTACTCTTCTGTCTCAAAAGTCCTGCCTCTTAATACTGCTGCCTTGGAGATAACTGTGCTACTTTGAGATACCCACAAACTGTAGCTATGTCTTTGCATCTGTTGTAGACAGCTCCTAGTTCAATGGTATGCAAACTCTATCTAACTCTACATTTTGATTTGTCATCAGTATGTAAAATAATGTCTAATAAAGAAAGATTTTTGTTACTTTTCTGTTTTATAAACATCTTTCTCCCTTTGGTTCCTAATTTCATCCATTTTCACTCTCATGTTTATTTGATTTTAGGAAAATATATGTGTTATGGACTGTGTCCTGTCACCTCCCAAGTCCTCATGAGCTCATAGATGGCACCTTTGGCAAGTCACTGGATCCTGTGTGTGGTACTGAGATTAAGGGTGTATGAAATTGGATTAGTTCATTTCTTGGGTTAGGTTAGTTTTGCATGTGGTTGAATGGATTTACTAAAGGCAGAAGACTTACCCTGTGTGGAGGTAGCACCAGCTGATAGGCTTACAGGATAAAAAAGGAAAGGGAGGCTTGCTGATGTTGCTTTTCTGCCTGCCCTGCCATGGACTGTTTTTCTTTTGTGATGCCCTTCTGCTATGCCATATTGCCATGAAGCCAGCAGACTACGAACTGAAATTTCTACAAACTGTGAACTAAAATAATCTTTTCTTCCTATAACTTCGGATATCAGGCATTTTGTTTTAGCAACTAAGACAGATTTTGGTAGCAGACGAGTGGGGATGTTGTTGTGACACTATCTGGCCATGTGGTTCAGAAGAATTTGGAACTGGTCTGTGGAAAGTTTGCAGAGTTTTGGAGATGCTGACTGAAGAAACAGCCCTGAAATGCTGTAAGTCAAACTTGATGGGAGATTCTGGTAAGAGCTCAGAAGACCAGAATGCTATAGAAATGCAACCAATAAAGACAAAAATTAGAAGGTATCTGTTGGCAATGAGGACTGGATTGGCTGTTGATTCCAGACTGTGTGTGTTTTGCTCTGGCAAGAAATTTGTCTGCATTTTGCTCATGTCCAGAGACTTTGCAAGTGGCTGAGATTAAGGGCAATGGGCTAACTATTCTGGAAGAAGAAATTTCAAGGCAGTCTAACACTGAGGCTGTGACATGGCTATTGTTTGGGACTTTTAGCCAGATCTGTGTTGAGAATCAAGATCAAAGATCTCAACAGAATGATTTAAAAAGTTTTGACACTGTCCAGAAAGAAAACTTTACTAAAGTTACAGTCCTACAAAAATGAAACAGCCTGAATGATGAAACAAAGGAGAACTTGGTTGTTGAAAAGATTAGCAATAAAAAAATCAGGTATAGTGGAAGATGAAAATAGGAAAAAATGGCCTGATTGTATCATAAGATTTAGCAGGGCTCCACCTTTGGCAGCATCTAATCTGCAAAGCTGAAAGACATTGCTTTGAGAAGATAGCCCCAGTGAAATTTGTTCCAGAATAGCAGCAGCCTAGGGAATTTGGAATGGAATTATAGTGTTCAGCAATCCAGGCATTTAACCACTACAGACTAGAGATCAGGAGGCCTGGCTACTGCTCCAGCTGGCAGCAGACCTTGGAGTCATTCAGATGATGCTGGTTTTAGGTGCATGCAGAATACAAGAGATGTGGGGGTAAGGAAGGCTTCCACCTCAAGTTAGGAAGAAGGCCAGGGAGGCCAGGCAGTGTGCCCTTGAGGAGGCAACGTATGAAGCTGTGAGTGTGAATTCAAAGATTCAGTGGAGACTGTAGAAGACTGGAGAATCCAGGAACAAGGATCATCCAAGAAAAGCTGCAAGGAGTGAGTAAAGCCAGACAAAGAAAGAAGCTACAACCGCCAGAAGTGCAATAGGGCAGAGCTAGTCAAGCCCTTTGGAGTTCACTACTTGCCACAGGTTGCTTGGGGTTTGGGAAATAGAAGTGTGGTATTTAATGTTTGCCCTGCTAGATTTTGGGTTTACTTTGGTCCCATTTCTTCATATTCCCCTGTTTGTAAATTTTGCAGTGGAAATGTCTATCTTGCATTATTAAATGTTGGAAATGTTTAATTGTCTTCTCGTTCATACAAGGACTTGCAGCTAAGAGTTTACCTTAAGTCTCAGAGGAGACTTTGGACTTGGGCTTTTCAACAATAATGAATGTTTTAGGACTTTGGAAACTCTTGGAGAGGAATTAAATGTCTTTTGCATAGAGGAATTTTCATGAGTCTTTGGGGGATCAAGGATGGAATGTTATGGCTTGTGTTTAGTTGTCCCCAAAGGGCTCATGCAGTCATAGGTGGGGCGTTTTCAGAGATGACTGAATCTAAAGTGTGTGATGCTGGAATTGCTTCATAATACAATGCTAGGATCAAGGGCACTAGAATTAAGGATGTGAATGCCACCCACCCTAAGTAGTCTGAATATGATAAAAGAGACAGAAAGACACTGTTAAGTCTCTACTTATGCCCTTCACCGAGCTGCTCTGTCTTGAAGTGAGCCAATTATGGACTGAAACCTCCATAGACTTTGAGCTAATATTGGGTATTGGATATTGTGTCTCAACAATGAGAGAAAAGTAACTAAGACACATAGTAATACACATTACTGGTGTACGAGATGTGTTTGGAAAACATGGTGAATATTGACATTTAAAAATTATTATAGTAAAAAACACATCACTATTAATCTCCCTCAAAATAATACCCTTCACTTCAAACACACCTGTCAGTTTCTGAAGCAGTTCTGGAATTCATCCTTTGTTTATTTCTTTAGTTATGCTGTTGTGGTTCCCTTGATATTCTGAGTTGATTCAAAATGTTTACTTTTCATGGTCATTTTGACTGGGAAAGGGCCAGATGGTGCATAGTAACTGTTATGGTGAGTAAGTTGAGTAGGACACAGTGAGATGTCTTTTCTAGTCTGCCTCTCCATGGGATGCCACTTGTCACCACTATTTGCAGTTATTTTTTATCGTACCTTATAAACATACTCACGAAAGATAACTCACAGAACTCCTTCAGAAAGTGGCAAGAATGATGAGACAAATGAGTTCAGAGTGAGGGAGAGTGTTTTGAGGGAAATTAATGGCAATATGTCTTTTTCTATAACAAATGTTTTAAATTTATGTTTTCAGTGTATATTTCAATCATTCCTTGTATTAGTCAGCTTTTTCTTTTGGGGGGAACAAACATCTGACATAGACAACTTAAAGGAAGGAAGGTTTATATTGGGTCACAGTTTCAGTGCCTCCGTCCGTCATCAGTGGGCTCCCAGGCGGAAACCTGGCCGGAAGTCACGACAGCGCAAAGCTGCTCAGCTCATGGTGGAGGAAAGCTGCTGACGTCATAGCAGCCGGGACGCAAAGCAAGCAAGGAAGGACCAGAGGAGACCGGAGAGTTCCCAAGGTCGCATTTCTATGACCTACACAGACATACCCACAAATGTGCTTTAGCAAGAGGCTGTCTGCAATCAAGTTGACAATCAAGTTAATCATAATGGCTAACAAACTTATCAAATAAAATCGGGGGCCATGAGCACATGATTTATCAAAAGCCTATCAGAGAAAATAAGGCCTATGAGCTTAGGGGACCTGCTAAGCCAAGGAGTGCTACAACCCCTCACCTAGGCCGTGTAAAAGGAGGGGCTCCTAGCACTGAGCTATAGCTGGAATGCACACCGACCTGTCATCTCATCAGACCACCTCACTAACACATAATAACAGGGAGGCAGGTGAGAGACTCTGGCTCGGTATCTCCTGACTTCAGCTCAGCTCAAACTGCCTCTTGACGGAGCCTACTTTCTTGTCACCCTGGCTCAGACTCTAACCCAACCCTGCGCTCTCAGTAAGCCCTGACCTGGACAAGCTCTTCTTGCTGTACAGTCTTATCGGCCACGGGTGGTGACATTTCACTTCTCTGTGGGCTCTGAAGTTTGCTTTCAGTCTGGACTGTGTTAACCCTGCTGGCCCCTATTAACCCTTCACAGTCACTCTGTACCTACACATTATCGTGTGAAGTGTGCTGTGTGACTGGAGAGGTGTGGGTGTTGGTAATCATATGGATGCTTCTGAGCATTGGCAGGGCTGGGGCAAGGCTCCCCAAAAGACTGCACATGCTCTGACTCAGAGTTAACGCAGGACACAGCAATTTACGATATTGGTCTATAACGGCCACCTGCAGTCAGATGTAGACGAGTGCAAAAGATCTGTCCAGTGCCAGAGACCAGAAGAGTCCAGCAAAGTCTTGGAGCCCACGCCATGTCCCATAGGAGTCCGCATGAGGAGGCAGAAGGACCCCTGATGAAAGGCCGAGGGGTTGGCACTGAGGGGCTGAAGATCCACGCTGGAAGCTCAAGTCAGTGCTAAAAGCCAGGAGACAGTGTCTCGGGTGAAGGCGAAGCCATCAGTGCCCCACTCCGAGAACAGTGGTCACCCTGGGCGACTGTGAGGACCAGAGCTCCTCTAAGAACAGTCAAAGCTTCACTGAGGAAAATCAGCTGCACTAACGCTCCTCCCAGGGAAATCAATAGAAATCCTTCCCTCTCATTCTCCTTTTATACCTTTCTGACAAGCATCCTCCTTACAGTGAGCCTTCTGGACCCAAAATCACTGGGCATTCCCCACTCAAATTGACAATTAATCAGTTAACACAATAATTAAGATCGGAATGGAAGAACCTGTGATTTCCTGGCTAACTGGCTATCCAGTGAAATCTAGAGTACTCAGCAGGACAAAGCTGGTGAAATTGATGTCGATGTGGAAGGATGCAAACATGTACCTTAGATATTCATGGGAACCCTTGTTCAAAACAGAACCTGCCTAGGTGACCCAGGATAATCTCTCTTCAAAATCCTTAGTTTGCTCACATCTGCCCACTCTTATCTGCCATGTAAGACAAGTGTTACAGTTTATGAAGATTAGGATGTGAACATACTGGGGGCCATTCTTTAATCAGAAGGAATACTCAATGCCCTTGAATTTTATGGCTGTCTTTTGAAGTACAGATCAGACAGCATCTCCTGGCATTCCTTCCCTGACAGTCCAGGGAGCTTTTCTCCTATTTTCCAGGCTCCCATGCCATGGGGATCCAATCTTCAGGTCACCAGCCCAGTTCTTCTGTCGCCATGACCTTCTTCTCTGAGAATGAGAAGAAAAATGTTGGAGCAATTTCCCGATGCCTTGGGACCAGCACAGATTCTAGTATTTAGGACAGATGCAGTTTTTTTAAGGAAGTAAAAATAAAGAGGAAAATACAGAATATGTGAGGGGCAAGGAAAGTGCAAATAGTGGTTTAATTTATTGGAGGTGAGCCTTCTCTGCATAACTTTGGTTAGACCCCAAGCAACCTGAATAACGGGCATCATAATCCATGGTGTGTTCTTACACTTAACTTTTTTTGTTTGTTTGTTTGGTACCGGGAATCAAACCCACAACCTTGTGCTTGCCAGGCAGGTGCTCTGCCACTGAGGTATATCCCTGACCCTACACGGTGTACTCGTGAGGCCCCTGGGACTCAGAAGACTTGTCTTGTCCAAGGTCGAGCTAGAAAACTAAGGAGCTGTGCATTCTCCACTGCCTTGGTGACTGTCACTGCCTTGTGTCAACCTTCACCCCTGTGTGTACTGTATCCTAGATCTCTGGACCTGCTGCTGTAAGCACTTCCCTTCATTCTCCTCACAGGACCTCTGCCTGGGAGCGTCTTTCCTCCACGGCATTGCTGCATCTCTTGCTGGACAGCTTAGGTGTGAGGACCGTTGTCACCTCTCCTAAGGAGATACCCTGAGTGTGTATAGACATTTTGCTCCTGAGGGTCCACGTTATTCTGCTCTAAGTGAGGCCTGACATTGCAGAGAGCAAGGTTTTCTGATTCCAGGACACAGTTCCAGAGCCACACCACTTGCACTTTGTGGCCATCCTCCTGCCACTTATCCAAACTCCAGCAAGTCCGTTACCCTCTCTGATCCTCTCATGATTAAGAGGAGAAATTCTAAGTTTCAGGGTTTGCCCTAATTGTGCAAATTAGAGAAGACTTTTAAATCACTAGGTACTCAGAAATCGTTCTAGAAAGTTCATTTCTCCCCCTTCATCCCAGCTTCCCTAACAGCCCGCACCAGGGTAGCATTGTTTATTTCTCAGGGACTTCTGAAAAGTGTGCCAAGATGTGTTCCCTCTCAGTAACTTCTCTGAACTTAAGGTCAGACCTGAGATTCTTACTGTCTCCTTCAGCTGCCCTGGGGGGCGATTGTGCGGTAATAGAATCATATTCCTCCACGGAGCCAGCCCTTGGGGGCCGTAACTGGAGGCTACCATCTGCCCTCACAGGCCGGTTCACCTCCGCTGGGAAGGAGGACATGTGGTCCCCAGGGATCCCCAGCACTCAGAGCACAGATGACAGAGGGACAGCTGACCCCGGCTTCCTGCCACAGCTCTGCCTCCAGCGCCCTCTCCTTCCCCACAGACCAAATGTGCCACGGTGGGGAGATGTTCCTGCTGAATCACGCAGCCTTGGGCAAAGCGCTGGTCCCATTCCCCATCCGTCGTCATTACAAGAAGAAGACTCAGAGCTGGGAGGCTCCACAGGATACCTGCGAGCATCAGCCCATTCCCTCAGAGGGTCGGAGGGTGGCCCTCCGATTATCCTACAACATAGCTTCTCAGAGAACGATAGATCTTTCTCAAGAAAAAGCCCACTTGGAAGACACTATCCTGGGTCCCCTTTCCTGGAGCCTTCTGTCACTTGCTGCTGTTTGATTGAATGACCTACTTGTAAGATCCCAGTGCAGACTGCTGGGATCACTTCTGAGTGAGGGGAGCAGAGAGCCCAGCCCGGAAGGCAGAATCCCGCAAAACACATTTCCAAGACACCGATATGACTGCACAAGGTGACCCTGTGACAGGGCAGTGGTGTCTGTCTTCTTGCCCTTTCTCAGCTCTGGAGAAAATCAGAGATGGTTTTCAAAGTAGGGACCCCAGACTAATAGAATCAGCGGAGAACGTCATAGAAATGCACACTTTTGGAGCCCAGGCTAACCCACTGCATCAGAAGTTTGGAGGGAGAAGCCAAGGCACTGGGGTTTTAAAAAGCCTTCCATATGATGCTTATCACTCTTGGAGTCTGAGGATCACCGTCTAAAGATCCTAACAATATCCAGAGCCACCAAGACGATGGGTGGGAGGGTGTCAGACATGGGGAAAGGGAAGAGGTAATGGTAAAGCAAAACTCCTGAGATGGAGAGAGATCTCTGAAATGAAAGAGGTTATTGAGCCATTACAGAGGGTGGCCGGAGGAGGAGGAGGAAGAGGAGGAGGAGGAGGAGGAAGAAGAAGAAGAAGAAGAAGAAGAAGAAGAAGAAGAAGAAGAAGAAGAAGAAGAAGAAGAAGAAGAAGAAAGAGAGAGAGAGAAAGAAAGAAAGAAAGAAAGAAAGAAAAAGAAAGAAAAGGAGAAGAAGAAAACTCCCAGGAAAAGCTCTTACAGTTCCCAACAGTAAGGCTGGGTAGCAGTTGGCAAAGTACCTACTGGATGTGGAAAATATCAAGTGCTTCGTAATGAAAAAAATCAGGAAGGACAGGCTAAGATATTTACATTAAACCTACACTGGCTACAGTAAGGGGAGGTGTCAGGCAGACTGGGATGGTGGGCAGTGTCTTAGGAAAAGCAGCAGTGCCTCTGGATTGCTTGGGTCTGTAAGTAAACCCCAAGGACACCTGGGGCTCAGGATGGGACTGAAGATAAGGGTTCATGCTGAAGAACACAAATCATCTTGATTCATGCTCTTTGCCCTGGAACTTCTTACAGATTAAGCAGTCCCACCTTTCTCTCATCCTGCTCCCCAGCCTTAGTAAATGTAGGACTCTTCAGAACTGTCTTATTAAGAAACAGAGGGCTCTGGAGTGAAGGATGTGACCTGTTCCCAGGGAGGAAAACTGTCTGGCCCGGGAAAGACAGCTGAGGCACGGTCATTTTGGTCCTGTCCAGTAAGACCATGGACATGAGTAGCTGACAGTAGCTGGCCTTGGTTACGGCGAGTTTCCTGGATTCAGGTGGCCCTGAGACAGAGACCCCGGCCAGGAGCGAAGGATGGGACAGGCAGGACCTCCATGGAGGTCAGGAGCGTGTTCTCTCCTTCCTCAGCCCCCAAACAGTCTCATCGACCTCCCCAGCCTGGCGCGTCTCTAAAGCCAGGACACCACCGCCACGGGGTCTCCAAGAAAAAACTGGACAAGGAAGTAAAACTGCTGGTGGTCACCACGCAAGGGGGACGGAGTTACCGACAGACACCCCCACCCTTTGCTGGCTACTCAATAGAAGCATGATTTGTGTTTTTTCCTGAGGCAAAGAAGTACTTAAAAGCTGCGTTTGCTAAAAACAAACAAAAAATAGTGATTTTTCACATGAACTTACAGATGCCCAGTGGGTAACTAAAAGCAGGATAGTGATAATTAACTTCATGAGGTCTTAAAAATAATGTAAAACAGATAAATAAATCCGATGCTGGAAAAATAAAAGGGGGTGAAGGGAGGGGGAAAAGAAGGGATTTGAAATTTGTTTGCACATGGACCAATCCCCTACAGTGAATATAATCATTATGTGCTGCAAACATGTACTAATAAATGTCAAAACAAACACGTAAGTATAATAAATAAATAAAAGCAGGAGTAAGCTTGGCCTCTCTGCCTTCATTTTGGATCCATCTCCTTTATTACCTTAAATCTCTGAGTCATACCCCCGTTTGGCTCTGCATGTAGGCAGCTTAATCATTTAAGAGGTCTTGTCTGAAAACTGCTAATACAGGGTTTATTAACCCTGAATGCATCTAACCTATTTCAACACCCTTCAAGTCTAAGAGGCTGAGATAGGAGATTTTCAGGACACTCTGCTGCTGACTTTCCCCTGGAATGTGTGCCTGCGTGTCCCACGGTCACACTGGATTCCCGAAAAACCTCTCAAAATCCCAGACTGTCCCCAAACAGGAGCAGTCATCCGTGGAGACCACTCCAGCAACCTCATGAAAACGGGCTCTTGCCTCTGTGAACGGGCCAGCCTGGTCTTCTGCACTGGAGCTGCGAGTTCAGCTTCTCTCCTCCTCCAGCTGGAGCCCTTTCCGCATTTTCTTATTTTCTTTTATTTTCCAGTTAAAGCTTTGCCTTGCAAATTCACGCCCTCCTTCGTCATACTTTCAATTTCCATTATCCCTGCTGCAAGATCCTGCGCTAAGCAGGGCCTGTCCTTGATGGGGCTGTTGAATCCAGACCCCTCACCTTCCCAGTATTGCGTTAAACAGATAATAGGCAAGAAAAACAGAAAATCCCCCATCTCCAGCTGACTTCTGTCTTTAGATCTTTCTGCCTACATTGCCTTTTGTCTTGACCGAGTCAAGACTCAAAAGCATCTTTAGCTAACTAACCAATGGCCTTTTACTGTTCTAAATCTTTCACTTTCTTTCTTAAAAGAAGTGAATGACAATCAACATTCACTTACTATCCACAACATATTTCGCATTTTATTAAATCAGCGGCATGCGTTACCCCGTTTAAGGTCTAGATGTCCTTTAGACAGGCAGTGTTCATTCAAAATCCAAAGCAGCTCAGCCTCCAGGAGCCTGAATTGCTTGAGTCGGGAGGCTGCGTGCCATGGCCTGGCACGTGTGATTTGCTACCTATAATTTCATTCTGCAAGTCTGTCTCATAACGACAAGCTCTGTTTTTTTAAATGGAGAATTGAGTGTGTGCACAAAAGTAAATAAATAAATCGTTTAAGCCCGTCGTATTAGACAGAGAGGACTCGTTTAAGCTGTATGTCTCTAGCGTAGCACGTAGTTTCTACTTATACCGAGGCCACCTTAGGCCACAGGCCTCATCCAGGGCGTCACAAGGGCCGGGCCACAGACTCTCCCCAGTGTGTGTGTGGAGAAGATACCGGAGGTCACAGGGCAGCTTGCACCGTCTCTGCTTAGAGGACAGCACTTCCATTCCCTTTGCACTTCACTGATCAAGCTGACACTACAGGTGCCCCCACGGCAAGACAGCCGGGACTTCTGAACTCCAGGAGAGGAACAGTTTTTTTTTTTTTTGCTTTGTTTTTTTTTTAATTTAAAAGAGAATACAACAAAAGGGGGCAGTACAGAGCAGATCAGAAGAGGACAACATAGGCAACACAGTACTTTACATTAAGACAACTGGACATCAACAGTATCTAACACCATATCTCTTACTCTGCTATAGTTGAGCATAGTTTCAATTACAATAATATCAAACATAACACAATAGTATAAAGCCATGCATAGAGTGAAAGAATTACAGGGCTTTCTGAACCGAATAACAGAAAAAGAGGAACAGTTTTAAATTTTATGTCAAACATCCTCTTCCTCTTTTTTATTGATTCTGATGCTTGTTGACATTTTCTTAAAAACAGATACAGATTTTCTGTTCTTGAATTTTATATGAGCGGAATCATAATGCGCACATTTTTGCACAATTATTTTTGACTCAGTATTATGTTTCTGAGGTTTATTCACATTGCAACACCTAACTCCAATTCACTTAGTTTTTCCTCCATTCTGTCCATGTTTTAACGTGAATTCTTTGATGTGTTTTGACAGAAAGAAAAAATATAATTTAAAAGACATAGAAACCTATCTCACTCTAACAGTATGTAATATATGCTCATAAAATTTATTTATCTGGTTAAGAGGTACATTTCCATCAAAAATGAACTTTTTTCTTTAATAATAAGTACCATCATTTTATATATATACTCATTTATAAACTGTAAATGAGTGTAATTACTCAAGCCATAAGATTTTTTAATGTTAAAGTTTTGTGATAAGAAATACAGAAATCAAACTTCAACTAATATTGAGTTTCAAGTGTAAAATCATCTACCTTTTAGATAACAGCTTTTTGGGGAAAATAAAATAGACATGATATAAATTTAAAGAAGATAAGGATTGAAAATACGGACTCAATAAAGAGTTTGTTTTTTAGTGCATTATGGAGGCATCAAATCACCATGGTAAAAATTTGTGCTTTATTTCTAAATCCCAAAATTTAATATACAAGAAATATAACTTCAATTATTTAAACTTATGGTGAGAAATTTCATGCAGTAACTTACAATTATGCAGAGTGATATAGTTTTTAAACTTTTGTCTGCCTCTAGCTTATGAAGGAAGTTGGCTGAAGATGCTACGTGATTTTCATGTCTGGCTTTACATTAGAATTACTCTGGAATACTTATCAAAATTAGAGATTCTTGGGCTCCCATTCAGATCTCTGGAATTCATTTATTTTGACTGACTCCCAGTATTACATTGAGTGAATATAAACTATATCTCAATATCTTTTCTATTTTTTATGTACATATATGTGCAAATTGTTTTTATTTGTTTGCTAACCTGAATGGTACTGCTATGAACATTTCATATGCATCATCTTATGAATGTCCTCAAGAGAATGTTAGGCTGTATCCTGATAAAATGAACTGCTAAGCTATAAAGTATTCCTATTTTCAGTTTCACTAGAAAATGAATAATTTACAAATAGAATTTGATAATAAATAGTCCTAGTGAGGATCTGTAGCCATGGAGATTCTCATCTGCTTCCAGTGGGAACATATATTGATAAAACCACTTTGGAAAATTGTGTAAATGAGTCCCATAGTTAGAAACAACACTTACCATAACAGGATAGTAAATAAGGTGTTCCACAAATCTTTGGATAGTGCCACTGGTAGAAGCATTAAGATATTAAGGCAAATCCACCACCAAGGCACAGGGCTCTCCGGTGATCACAAACACATCCATGGTGAGAACTCTACTCATGATGGAGGAAGTCGTTAAAATATCCTGCTCCCAAGTATCAGTTGGCTCCCTGTGGAGTGAGGCTGTATTAGAAGCTCGGCCTGTGTCTCAGTCATTGGCAGGCAGAAATATAAAGAAAAGATGGTCTCGTTAGTGTCTTTCAGGGCAAACCTGTGTTTAGCGCATCTGTGTCCTTCATCCCTGCTGCTCTGGCCAGTCTGACTCTTAGTTTGGGTGAGAAAGGACATCCATGAAATCCACAATTCTATTCTGTCATCCTAATTACCAAAAGAATTCCCTACTGATAACTCAGGTGAAGAAAAGGACTCACCAAGCCCTTAGATTTCCTTGATTCCTGTCACTAATTCCCATGAATTGTCATTTCTAGTTACACGGCCATTAGCTATTGCCCATGAGCAGTGTATGTCTATACCCTTTAATATGTCTCCCTTCAACCAAAATACTAACTAAAGTTTTTTTGATAATCTAATTTATTTTTCCTGTGTAATTTGTGGCAACCCCTGATTGGGGCTGAGATGTGGGCGTATTGTCAGAAGTGTCTGTAAATCAAGACTTAGTCATAGGAAACTTGAGAATGTGGCTGAAAGGGGGTGTCTATGGAAGGCAAATGCAGGCCTTAGAAACCTCATTCCCCGCCAGGATCTGCTTATGTGAGATCAGTCTGATCTCACATAAACCAATCCTAGGGGGTGATGAAGAACGTCACAACTTGCTAGTCATTACAGTGTGAAGGGTTAGATGGCAAGGCAGAGGCCCATCAGCATACACAGGATCACTACCAGCTTCCAGCAGGACCAGAAACTGCTTCTCTGGGGAATGCTTGACGGGCAACACCACCACATCTCCACACAGACCAACACGGAAAACCAAGCAGGCACCAAGAAACCCAAATTAATCAGAGCTAGGAAACAGCCAAAAGCTAAGTCTAGAAAAAGACAAGCTTCACAGTAGAGGAAAATGGCACTTTTATTTCCCTTGTTTTACCCCCTCTCCAGCGCAGGGCTGGTCTTGGAGATAATAGTTTGCATCTCTCCTATGGAACCTAAGTTGAGAGCCACAGAGGGCAGAGTGGAACTTTCCTACAAATTGTTGTGTATATCTCTTCCAAAATATCTTGGGCTGCCCTCTTGGTAAACGCCTCCCTCTGGCGTTTACCAAGAGCAAGAGGAGAACCAGAGAATGGCCATGGCCATGGTGGAACCCAGGAGCCTGCACAAAGAAGCAATTTGCCCGCACTCTTGGTAAGCACCTTCCTCCGGCGTGAGCCAGGAGGAGACCCTGTAGTGTCTCTTGAACCTACCAGTGCGCGGGCTTGGAATGAAACATCTCACTCACCCCTCCCCTCCTGTTAGCAACTGGGGACAGAGGTCTGAGCATCTCTTGGCGGGATGACTGTATGCAACATAGCAAATATGGGGGGGTCTCCTCTATCTTCTCTTTGAAAGCAACGATGTTTCCAGTTTTGTTTCACTATGACTAATTGCTTTACTCTATTCAATATTCTCTTTTGATTGATTTTATAATGTTCTGCCTTTGGTTTGATTTTGCTATACTTAATTGACTAGACAATTATTGTGAAGATAATGAGATATACTATGGAGCCTATTACTGTTATCCCGGTAACCTGCTGTGAAGTTCTGTACCAAAGTCACTGCACTGTCTCAATTGGCTTTGTTATGTCTTGTTCTGTTGTATTTCTACCACCTTCAAAATAAAAAAAAAATCAAAATACCTTGGGCCACCTGAAGGAATGACTCAAGGCAGTCTTCTGTGTTCAACCTCACTTGAAACTCACACAAGGTAGACAATCAACCGGTGGTGCCACACAATCTTGCAAAGTAAATATTACAGCTGAGACATCACCTAAAGTCTGGAGGAAAAGTTGGGGAGGGTTTTTTTGTGGAGGGGGAGGCTGTAGATTAGAATAATAAAAAGTACCATGTACATCTTCAGAGCAGGATGCATGCTTAGAAAAGATTTGAGAGACACAAAGTTTTCACCACTCACTGATCTCTGGGGTCAGAGAAAATGGCCTGGCCCATGCTGGGGGAGTGCTAAGGCAGAAAGCCAAGCTGAAAAGTCAGAAGGAGGTGGTTTGTTTTCTATCATTGCTGTTTCATTTTAGATTCAGTCAGGAAAATCCCTGCACAAACATTACCAGAACATAAAATGAAGTTTGATCCTCATTTCAAGGCTCACACACAGGAAACAACTTGTGCAAAAATAGTTTGGAAAAGCTATTAAGCAAGTGGAAAATTTTAATCTTAAATAATCAAAACAGCAAGTGTGGGA
Source organism: Dolichotis patagonum (assembly GCA_004027295.1). Lineage (NCBI taxonomy): Eukaryota > Metazoa > Chordata > Mammalia > Rodentia > Caviidae > Dolichotis > Dolichotis patagonum. The sequence goes on from PVJX010000055.1 coordinate 229,110, forward strand.
AAGAAAGAGAATCTGATTGTAAGAATTGTCACATCATATATTTAAACTTTCAGCTTTAAAAGAAAACTATAGGAATACAAAGAAATAATAAAGATACCTCTCTAAGAGGAAAAGAAATTAATTACAGAAGTCATCCATAAAGAAACCCAGATACTGGATTTACTAAATAAAACTTTAAAATAATTATATTCAATAGATTCAGAAAGGTAAAGAAAGTCATATACAAAGAACTAAAAGAAAACAGGAAAATGATACATGAATGAAATGAGAATATCAGTGAGGAGGTAGAAATTACAAAAACAAACAAAATAGAAATTCTAGAGTTGAAAAGAATACCAATTGAAGTAAAAAGTTCATTAGAAATCAAAATTTGCCTTGAACATTTTCTGCCAGATTAATTAGTCTGCTGCCCTTAATCTCAGGCAGTCTCTGCATCTGAGCAAAATGCAGACAATTTTCTGCCATGCCATAACTCACATTGTCTGGTTTCCAACAGCCAGTGCAGTCCTTCTTCTCAGCAGAAGCCTCCGAAGCCTGCTCTTTATTGGCAGGATTTCTATCAGCCTTCTGGTCCTCTGAGCTCTGACTAGAATCTCCCATCAACTACAACCCAAGGTGTTTCAGGTCTACTTTTTCAGCCAGTGGCTCCAAACCTTTCTAAACTCTTCCCACAATCCAGTCCCAAATGCTGTTGAATCCCATGGTCAGGTATAGTCACAGCAACAAACCCATTTCTCTGGTACCAAATTCTTAGTTCTTTTTTTCTCATTGCAGAGACAAAATATCTGATGCCTAAAGTTAGAGGAGGAAAGGTTTATGTAGCTCACAGCTTGTAAATGTTTTGTACCATAATTGACTAGCTTTAAGACAGGCTGACTTGGCAGAGGAGCACTGCAGGGGAGACTGTTCATGGCACCCGTGAGGTAGCAAAATCAACAAGGGATTTTGAAAGTATCTTTCTGCCCCTTTTTTCAAATCCAGATTACTCAGGGCATGTAGTATCACACCCTTAATCTGAGTAGATTTGATCTTAGTTTTGCCTCATGGATCTAGCACCAGAAATCTGCAAAAAAAAAAAAAAAAAAAAAAAGTCCCATTTATGACTTCATGAGGCTTTGGAAGGCTGGCCTTGAACTGGCTTATGTAACCCAGGCTATCATTGAACTCACAGAAATTCTCCTGTCTCAGTCTCCTGAGTGCTGGGATTACAGGTATGCTTCACCACACTCAGCTTGCTTAGGATTGTTATGGGCAGCTGGAGGTATGCTTTTCGACAAGTGTGGTGTTTCCAATATCTATGTTTATCTGTTTGTATAGACGGATAGATTCTGCTAGCTTGGGGTTTATCTATCTCTAACATGACATCCGCCCAACTTGGTACCAGGCCCAGAGAAGCAACTTATCTCTCCAAGAGTAACTTCTACATTCTCTTAGTTCCAGAAATAAAACTCCTGCTCCCTTTTGGAGCATGTGCTGAGCCTGTTCCAATCCCAAGACTCCACAACCACCACCCAAGTGCTCCATCCCAGCCCCCAGTAAATCTTTCTATTTCCTGCTTTGTGCAGACAGATGCTCTTTCAAATCAGTTGTTGATAGGTCATTTTGCCCACCTCCCAAACTCCTCTCCCAGGCAGACCTGATAAAAGTAGTTCCACTTGTTTGTTCTCACTGAGGGTACCTACGTCTCTTCTGCAGCCCTCCTGTGCCCTCAATAAGGGCTTCTTTGTCTCTCTACCACACCAAAATCTTATCATAGACAAGTTCCCGAGTCAGTCTGCCTCAGCTTGTAGACACAAAATGGAACAAAGTGAGACTTTACAAAATGGAGTCACTCGGGGCAAGGCACAGCTTGAAGGGAGGAATTCAGAGCAGGGCACAGTGTGCCACACACAACCCAGTGTAAAAGAATCCAGAGAACTGAATGCATTATTTTGCTGACTGTGAAGCCGAGGATAGGGGCTGTGAGCTAAGGAAGTCAGCAGCCTGCGGGAGCTGAAAAGGGAAGGGAAGGCATTCCCTCTGGAGCCTCCAGGGAGAGCCCGGTTCTGCCAGCATCTTGGTGTTGGCTCCCTAAGGCACAGTTGAGGTTTCTGTCCTCCAGAATTGAGAGACAGTAAATTTATGCTGTTTTAACTCATTATGTCACTGCTGATTTAGCATGTCAGCAGTAAGAAATAAATGCATTCCCTATGCAAGGAACTAACGAGCTAGATTCAGAGAGGAGAGTGAATTCCAAAATGGAAAAGACCTAGGGCTTCCTGTGCTTCATCCTCTACTTGTTTGTCTGTTATAATGAGCGTGGAATTAGCTGCTATAATTTTGTGTTTTGCAATGTTTAAATTCGCAGCCATGTCTTTTATTTGAGAGAGTACTGGCTCCAAATAGCCAGGTGTGAGGGTCCCTTGCTTTTTATTTTAATGTTAGCCATTTCTCTTTACATCAGGGATTGAATGCCCACCCCCAGGACTCTCTTCCTCTCAGGTTTCAATCTTTTGAAGAAGAGTTTGGCATCTTCCATTCAGCCCTCTCACTACGTCCCTTACCCTCTCCGTCTCCCCAGAGGCTGAACTACTACGTGGCGGTGTGTTCCTTGGAGGGCTGGCTGTGGCTTGCGTCTGTCCAGTCCAAAGCCCCGGCAGGAGTCTGGAGAGGACAGAGTACTTCGTTCTGCCCTCTCCTTGCAGCGGGCTGCATCGTTTCTCTCAAGCCAGAGCTCCTTTCAGAGGCCGTCACCCTCTCCTGACTGTCCCAGCTTTGTAGATTGAAGGCGCATCCGGGTGGTGCTGACCAAACGAGACGGGGCAGCACCCTTTGTTTTTATTTCCTCTAAACCCTACCTACATCTCTGCAAACAGTCTACTCCTCAAGTTCTCCTAAAAGTACACAATTCGAGCGCACCACTTCTCTTCTGCCAAGACTCTGTCAGTGCAACGTTCCGCCGGCTTTTGAGCTCCGGCTTTTCCTTTCCCCTCCACATCCTCAGTACCTAGGGCTCAGGATGCAGATTCTAGCACATATTTGTGACAGGCAGGGTGGGTGGCTATACGCCAGCACTTTCTCTTGCGTGGAGCCTGCAGAAACGATAATGCTAATTATCAGGGTTGTGGCCCCAAAGCCTCATGTGTAGTATGGGACGGCAGAGCTGGCTTGGTGTCGGGAGGGGGGGTTTGGTCAGAGGACACAGGTTGCCGGAGCATTAGTTGCAAGGGTTTCTTACATTGCCAGCGCCATGTTGGGCTCAGAGCTGCACTAACCAGAGTCCTTCTCGCAGCAGGTCAGACACAACAGCATACCAAGCCTTGGGTGAGACACGATTGCCAGCCCTTATCCTAGATCGTGACTGTGCGTACCGGTCACGCTGAGGTGGGCGGTGATTCCCACTCCTCCTCCCCAAGAGGAAGGATGGCAAACAGGAAGGGGCAGCTCCGTTTCGTCTCCGAAACACAACAGAAGCCCGGGTGAGGTGCGCCTTGTCCTCATCATCAGGCCATCAGGAGGCCCAGCGGTCTCTGGAGCTCACAGCGGAGGAGGCAGCTGGGAGGAGCCGGCGCAGCCCTGGCTTGCCAAGGCTCTGGCGGGGCCGGCGCCTCTGACATCCCTGGAAACAGCCCCGCTGTCTCACCTGAGCAGCATGATCTTCCCCGCTCTTCAACGCACAGGCAGCTTTTTGCCGATGTGTTTTACACGAGACGCCACGGCCACGTGCTCTGTTCCCTCCGGGCTTCCTCAGTGGCCCAGCTTGCTGGTGCACTGTCCTCTAGAGTCAGAGACACAGAGGCAGAGGGAGACCAGCTCTTCCCGTCCTTTCTCCCCAGGGTTCCGGGAGCCTGCTGGCGCTCTTCCCCGACTCTCTGGGCATCAGAACCCTTGCAGGCTTCTCCCTGGAAGCTTCACAGGCAGAGCAGGGAGCCAGGTGGATGGGCCTCCTTTTCTCGGTGCCTTTCCGCTGGTTACAGGCCTGCGTAGGGGTTGCAGCGAAGCTCTGCTAGTGCAAAAGGAGCACATTTAGCACAGAGCGCCCTGGAGAGCACTGGGGATAATCACGCCACTATTCATTATTTTAAAACAAACACAATTTGGAGTGTGGATCTATGTGAAATTGGCTCCTCTTAAAGAGCAACTGGCAAGGGAAGAACATGTGACCAGCCCAAGGGCAGGGGATGCCTCCCAGGGCGAGCCCTGCAGTCTCTCTCTCTGGCTCCAGGCTGGCCCTGCAGGCACGGCAGCAGTCACAGTAGTGCAAGATTACAGCAGAGCTGGCTCCCGTGCTGGATGTCACCTCTCACGGCTTCCCCTTTTCTATAGGAAGAGACCGAGGGTCAGAGAAGCTGAGGCATTTGCCCAAGGTCACCCGTCCACCTTGGCAGAGGAATCCAGTGCAGACTGCACCGACTCCAAAGCCCTGCGCTCCTCTGCTGCCTCGCCACGTGCGCAGGATTAGCTCCCGAGCTACCAGACCAGACAGAGAGCCAAGCAAGGCAATGCACACAAAGGAAAGCACCTCTCTCCCGGGCAGGTCAAAGCTAGATCTCACTTCCAAATTCATCCAATGAAGGCATAGAAAAAAGCACACAGTACTAACAGGTTGCTTGCTGATTCTGCCTAAGTTCCCCCATCTGTGAAGTGGGCATTTGAACGAGATGAAAACTACGCTTTATCAGGCTGACAGACTAAAATCTTATGGTAGTAGAAATATTATCTGAGGATTTGTTCAGGTGCTTATGGGCTTCAATGAATGAGACCCAACCTAGAACCTCAGAACTGGAAAGGGTCATGGAGGAGAGGGCAGCCCCAAGTCCCACAAGACTGAGGGACTTCAACCACAGAAGCTGCAAAAGAAGGATCTGTGCAGACAGTATGCCTCCTCAAAGACCAGACAGAGCCCCTTCTCTCCAGGGGCTCTGCGGCTTCCTGTCCGTGCCTGATGGAAGAGGGCAGTGAGTGGAATTCACAATATCGTTCTTGAAAAGATGTTCAGAGTTCGTGTGGCTGCCCGTCGGTGTCCTGCCTGGACTGGATGTATTGATGTTCTTCTGCTGCGAGATTCAGCTCCACACGCTGAATATGTGAAAGACTCCAGCTGCTGAGTGAGACAAGCAGGGCTGGGAATCAGACAGTGTTGCATCCAAACCCTTCTCTGCGTGTAGGAGCCCGAGGGGACCCACCCGATTCCTTGGGGCTTAGGTTTCCTCATCGGTGCAAGGAACACAGTTACACAGAACAAAGGCTCTGGGGCAGCTGGACAGGGCTCTGACCCCACCAGATGCTCTGGCCTGTCCTTTTCATGTCACATCCAGAGCCTCTCAGGCTGCGACTGCCTCTGCAGAGCACTCCCCAGCCCACCGAGGTGGCCGCACGTCTCTGTTCTCAGTTATCCTGTGCAGTTACAATCATCTGTCCTCGGGCACTTCACTTACACCAAAGCCAGGGACGCCCATCTTCTGAGATCAATGCCCCTTTATGTGCGACCTGACAAGAGAGCAGAGCAGACCGCTTGGTTCCCAGCCAGCCCCCTGCACGGGGAGCCTGGCAGCCGTGCAGCCGTGTCATCTGACTGCTGGGGACAGCTCAAAGGGCCCTCCCCTGGGAAGAGGCACCCCAAATTTGGATTCCTATCATCTGGCTCTTTTTGCTACCCTGAGCCCTGACCCTCTGTACCTGGGTCACCACTGAGGACCACTCATAGATGCTAACACAATGACACCCATCCTTTGTTGAGCTCCTACTTGGTGCCAGCACATGTCCCCTTTGTCCTCTTTCTGCACTACCTGCTTTGTGTGCCCCTGTCTCACACACACTGATTTGGGTTGTGAGCATTTTCATCTTCCCAGTGGCCACATGTCATGCCCTCCACCTCCCGTGTGATCCGCCTTTATCTCTCTGTGTCCTTTTCTACCTCATTACCCTGCGGTATGTTTCTGTAGATCTTACCCTTCTCTGACGCTCTATTACTTATTTATGTCTTTGTTTGTTATCTGTCTCTCTTGCTAAAGGGCGAGCCCGTGAGAGCAAGCCCTGTCTCCCTTGTTCACATGCTATCCCCAGGGCAGCTGAAACGGAGGCAGAATCAGTTCTGTAGAAGCAAATGTTCGTGGCAAATGCAGCAGTGTATTGTACAGTTTCAAAACTTCCCCTTGGGTCTTCCAGGAATTTTATCCATTCTAGAGAGAAGGACTCGGGAAGCCTTGCAGAACGAGGGCTGTGGCTGGTTCCACTGTGGGATGAGCAGTGCTACAAGGATGGACCGCACATGCCACATGCTGCAAAGTCTTGTGCAGTCACCTTGCCTGGGCCATGCATGAGCATTCACGTCTTGCTGCCACCCCTTTCTCTTCCCACGTCTGAGACTCATCTTCACTCATGGAGGTTCCTGACATCCCGGGTGTGGGTCTCTGTGCCATGCTGTGCGATCCAGTGGCCAACTGTTGCTAGGCAACCGTGATAGAACCTATCCCAGGGGTCACAGTCTTGTGTTCATCACCAGTGTGCATCCAGTGGGCGTCCTGAAGCAGGAGATTGTCCTTCCAGGGTGGAGGTGTATTAAGCTGCAGGCTTCACAGTCTCCTCAGAACCTGTAGCTGGAGAGGCAAGGCCAGTCCTGAGCTTAGAAGGTCTGATGACTAGAAGATGATGACAGTGACAGATAAATGTACGGAGCACTAGCATTTGCTAGGAGCTTGGTACTAAGTGCCCTGCATGTTACTGCAACGTGCAATGACACCAGCAGTGCGGGTCGTCGCATGACCCCTTTGTGTAGATAGGGAGCCTGGGAAAGCTAAATGTCTGGGATTGCAGTGTGACCCTAACCATGGCGTCCTGTGGCTTCCATTCTAGCTGAAGGGTGGAGAGAAGAAGAGAAGGAACCCGTCTGAGTGGGAGAGGCTGGGAAGAGATTCCCGCAGCAGTCCAGCTGGAGTTGCTGAGAACAGGGGCCGGGCAGGGGCATGCCATAGTCTTGTCCAGTGCTGCTCTTGACCTAAGGAGCAGAAGCAGGGGTAAATGATACGGTGAGAGATTGAAATGGCCATGCAGATAACAAAGATGGACAAATACCTCAGACGTGCAGCCAAGAGTATGTAGGCGATTCCGGCTGGCAGAGACGATGCTCCTCCCAGAACAACAGCAAGGAGAGAGCCCAGCCCTGAGTCTAGGAGGAGCCAGGCTGGGCCACAGGAACAGAGAAACAGAGTGTGGTGACTGCAGGGCCAGGGAGACCTGGTTACAGCTGGAAAGTGACTTGGAGGACTACATCTCAGGTGTCACGGAAGATGTCAGTTTAAGATGTCTGCTGTGAGGTTCAGAGAAGCAATTTCCAAACGTTTGGTTAGAGGTAGCTTGGAATGATCTCCCAGCTATTACCAAGTTTGCTTAAGGAGATTTTCAGAATGAGATTATTATCTCCATCGGCTCTCCTCACCCTGCTCCGCGTGTGCCATTTCTAGTTCTTCTGGGGGACCTTGAACTCAAAATAGAGGATTTGGTTCTGCTTGTTTCTTATTCAAATGTAGCAGCTCCTTCCTGAATTCATTATTATGACAAAAGCTATACAGACACTGGGCACAAATGGTCCTCAAGTGTAGTCCTGGAGTGTAGTCCCCAAGTGTAGCTCACTCGTACGGCTGTGATCCAGGGAATGTTACGATTCTCACTTTCCTAAAAGGCACTGTGGAGAGGTGGCCAGTGCTCACCAGGACCTGGTTCCTCTTGTTCTGAGTACTTGGTGGAAAACAATACCCAACTTCCATGTGGTTAGGTGGAGTCTAGAGACTCTGTGGCCAGTGAAATCGGAATGAGAGTAAAGTCCTATCACTTCTGGGCTGAGTTACTAACAGTTGATGTTTTTCGAATGTGGAGTCTTTGCCCTGTCTGATGACCTTGGAGGTGACTTTCTCACCTGCAGTTCTTTAGTTGCAGTACGGAGCATGTCCCCAACCCTCACTGGGTGTGACATGTGAACTATACTGAAATCCATTTTATTGTGGTCAACCTTGGAGATTTCAGATTATTGCTACTAATACATGAGCTATTTACTTCCATGTTGCTTCTTATGCTGAAAGTTTCTTCCCCCCTTTGTTTTTACAGTGTAGCAATCAGTCACACTATTTTATAATAACCGGCTGTCTTATCACACCACCTTGTAGGGCACTTTGCTCACTCTTTCCCACAATTACTTGTTTTCTCTAGTTAACGCAGGCAGCAATTTCTTTTCTTTTTTTTTTTTTTCTTTCTGGTATTAGAATCGAACTCATGACGTGGAGCTTGCTAGGCAAGCACCTACGTCACTGAGCTAAATCTCCAGCCCCTGCAATTTCTTAAGGAGTTGTGGCATCCAGAAAGAGTGAGAGGATGCCAACTCCTAGCTGGCCATCCATGGCACACAGGGAGCAGCCCAGCTGGCACTTCGTGGGCTCCAGTAAGCACAGGTGAGAGGAAAGAACACAGACGTGAGACCTATACAAACTCCCTCAGGCTCCAGCGTCTCTTCTCTTTTTCAAGATGTGCTGGAATGGGCAGTTCAAGGAAATCTGGGGCAAGAATGGCCCAACAAAACCGCGTGGGCTCGTCTTCGCTGTCCTCTGGGTCAGGTCCTTTGACCCTTTTATCCTCAGGAAGCCCCAAGGCCAGTAGTTAAGAGAGGTGCTGTTGGCTACCTTTCACAGCTGGGAAGAATGAACGCACGGATGCAGACAACTTTCCCAAGGTGAACCAACTATGAGTAAATGTCCGAGGATTATAGAATCAAACACACCCAGCTCCCATGCTCCAGGTTTTGAAAAGGGAAATAGAATGTAGCAGAATAGACCAGCATAGAAAGGGGAGCCCTGCACCAACCTCGGCGAATCTAAAAGTGAGGACTCAGGGACCACCATCACCACTTCGGGTAACAGAGCAAACAGTGACTTCTCCTAAATGATTAAAACACATTCTTATTTTGTTTTTTTGTAACTTGACTTTCTCCCTCTCCCTCTTTCCATCTCCCTCCCTCCTTCTCCCCCCTCCCCCCTCTCCCCTTCTTTCTCATGTGTTTTCTCTTACTCAGCAGTTCTTGTCCGAATCCCTTTTAGGTGAAATACAGTGAACCAGACCTTGATGATGATTCAGGCCTATTATGCCCAACGCCTTCCAGTCTCAAGCAGTGTATAAGCTTGCATTTAAAGCTGTTCACCAGTAGAAAAACTACTTGGCAGTTGGAAAATCTGGGTGAAAATTTAGAAGCATAATTGTAGCATTGTTGGGCAGGGGCATATTTTAAAGTAGGAAACTCAGACTGTATAATAAAAATACTATGTATGCACAGCAGAATGTATGATGTATTATTCAGGCCCTTTTCACTTGCAAATGAAGAGATATAAATGCAACTAGCTTAAATTAAAAGAAAACTGTGAGGCATTTGTAGGTAGCTGGAAATCCGAATTACATATGGTACAAATGGCCAATTTCCTGCCTAGATCAAGGATTCCCATATCCTAGTGTATTCTCTAGCTAGATAATTTCTGAAGGAGCTAAGGTATGGGGAATACATTACTGATGGACAATAAATTTTTTATCATATTTTAGGAAACTACTATTGAAAATTGAAAATATCTCTATATTTTGACCTTTTGGGAATTTCAAGCATAGTAATATTTATAATAGCTAAAGCAAAATACATAAAGATAAAAAACTAAATATAACCAGAAGGGGGAAGGTTTATTGGGTCACAGAACAGTATATCAAACTTTATGCTACTGTTAAAAGAAACAGCATGGTGTGCATGCGTGAGAGAGAGAGAGAGAGAGAGAGAGAGAGAGAGAGAGATGGAGAGAGACCCAGGATGAACTTGAAGGGTCACTGAGTGTAAAAATCAAGGCTCAGAATCATGTGGACAGTGTCCTCATACTTTTATAAAACCATAACAAATGGGGAGCAACATTTGCATGTGCATGTGTGAGTGTGTATTTGCATGTATGCATGTTTGCATGTGTGTGTGTGTGTGTGCACAGTCCTCCTATAAGGCAGCATGAGGATGGATCCATGCAGACCCCACGGTGAATGCCTGTCAGCTCAGCTGGTTGGACTTAGAAGGTGTGGAGAAATTGCAATGCTGATATTTTTGTAAAGTGCTTTTAAATATTTAAAAACTCCTGTGCATCATACCTTTTGATTATAAGAACAAATTTCAAGTGAAAAACAAAGAAAAATGAATAAGGAGGTAAAAATCCAGCACACTGGTCCACATGAAGCGTCTGTGGTCAGCAAAGGCCAGGATATAAAAAGCTTGTCGGCTTGGGGTTTTTATCGAAACATCAGAGTGACCGCCGTGACTCAAGAGCCGTCTTGCAGACAGGAAGGTGACTGGGAGAAATGCAAATTTCACAGTCTATTAAAATGAAGAAGAAATGAGAAAGTTGATGACGCCCTGCTTGTAGTGATTGAAAAGCTCTCCGTTTTGTGATTACTGAGCAAGGTGGGACTAGGTTTTATTTTTCTTTGTAAAGCACCACGACTTCTCTTTGTTGCCCGCTGTCCCCCGTTTCTTGCGGGATAATTTATTCACACCCTTCTTTTTCAGCAAGTCTCTGGCTCACCTTCTGCAGCTGCAGCAAGTTGAGTCATGACGGGCATCATTTTAACACACCGCGAGACACTTGCTGAAGTGAGAGGACCTGGGGACACTTGTTCAAAGTGCAAATTAGCTGGAGGACACGGGTTCTGGGTGATTGTGTTGGTGCCAGAAGAAGAGTGTGTTTTCTCAGATGTTATTGAGCAGCATAATAAAGGTTGTCTCCCAGGCTTCCAGTTCACAGGAGCTGTTTGATTTCAGACTCCACCTGCCTTATAAACACCTGGGTCATTAACCTTAAAAACCTCTATGTGTTTGTACTAAAGTGAAGTGCGTCACGAGCTGTAGGACGTGTAACGGAGGTGCACAAAGCTCTCCAGCCTCCTGCTTTCAAGCCCGGGGAGGGAGGTGTGTACTAATTGGGGGCCAATGCGTGCACGCATGTCTTCTGGGGGGCCATAACTAGGCGCAGAGGCTGGGTGGCTTAGGCAACAAAATGTTCTTTCTTGCAGTTTGGGAGACTGGAAGCAGAGATGAGGCTTTGGCAGAAGTGGTTTCTGCTGGGGCCTTTGTGTCAACTTGCAGCTGGTATCTTCTTCCTTCGCAGTGGTCTCTCTGTGTGTCCGGGTACATACAAGGGGTGTCACACTGGGTTAGGGCCAATCTCTACGTCGTGTGAAAAAACTACGGTGAGTATTTTCATTTAAAAATTATTACAGTAAAAGACACATTGCCATTAAGCCCTCTGAAATATTCCACAATATTCCCTCTGCCTCGAACACACATGCCATCATTCTTGCACTTTGGGGAGCAGTCCTGGACGGCCTCTTTCGTGAGCCTCTTCAGCTGCGCTGTCCTGGCTGCCTCCATGTTGCGAATGGATTTAAAACATGTACCTTGCGTGGTCATTTTGACTTCAGGAAAGAGCCAGACGCTGCGTAGTGCCAGACCCGGTGAGGGAGGGAGTGCCCTGTGCTCGTGAGCCCGCCTTTCCATTGGATGGCACTGGCACCAGCATTCACTGCATTTTTGATCACGCCTTGTAAAGCTGTGAAGGAAGACCTCTAGAACTGCTTTAGAAAGTGACGAGAATCAAGGGTTAAGGGTGTTTGAAGCCAGGAGGGTGCTATGTAGGCATCTATGGCAATGGAGCTTTACTGCAGCAACCTTTTTATTTTCACTTACACGCTTACCATAGTTCTGATTGTAACTCATATGAGCTTACTGTACTTCAAGTACTGCTATAAATTCTCTGTCTTCAAGTACAGCCGAACGAGTTACTGGGGGTTCTAACTTCAGCACGTGAGTTTTGCAGACACAATCCAGCCCCATGATAGTGATTGTTCTCTGAATATTTGTCTCTCAGATACAACCAAGTGCCCATTAAAAATGCATGCACTGGCATGTGCATGTTCACATGTCTATGTGTGTGGCCCTGTGGGCGTGTGACTCTGGGTACACCCATGCATACGTGATTGCATGTGCGCATGTATGTGCATGCCGAGTGTGCCCATGAGTGGGCATGAAAAGGCTCAAGTTCTTCCTGATAATGCCCGCCCTTTAGTTTTAACGATGATACACAGGCAGATCCCTGAGCTGTGCACCTTGGGGACCCTGACGATTGTGTCTCACAGGGGCAGAGAACCTCCAAGGACAGCCACATACAGCGGCCCTGTCTTCGCCCTCTGAGTTGGGCAGAAGCGCTTACTTCTCAAACGGGGCTGAAGGTGTGGGTAAAGTGCTCTCTGTGTGCCTGCGGGGCCCAGCACACTGACTCCGACCACTGCTAGTCCTGTAGCCCTGGGGATACGTGTGCATATTTGGTGCTGATTATTCTACACATTGGCGAGATTATTCTGCACAATGATGAGGTCCTTACGTTTCGCGTCCTTCAGATGCTCATTCATGCAGTGGTCACAGCAGCCATTTGAGACAAGGACCCTTGTTTTGCCCATTCTACAGATGAGAAACCCAAGATGGCAGGCGGCAGAGCGACCTGCCTGAGGTCAAACACCTGTCCTTTAGCAGGCCCCGACTTGGAAGCCAAGTGGTCCAGAGCATATTTATCCTTCACACAGCCTTTGAGGGAGAGTCTGCAATCACCATCCTGCAGATTAGGAAAAGGCTTCAGGACTGCTTAGACCCAGGGGTGTCCCCCGCAAAGCCCTCTTTTCCGCGGTGGGAGCCTGTCCAGGGGGCATTGCCTGGCCCTCCCTCCTGCAGCGTTCCTCACCCACACCAGCATCACACACACTTGCTTCTCCAGGTCAGTACTGCAGGGTGCTGAGAGCTGGCAGGGCCATTGGTGGATGGGAAAGAGGCCCTGGCTGGACATGTCCAGGGGAAGTTCCAGGCTCGGCTCACCTACTTTCCAGCTCTCTGGCCTTGTCAGGTTACTTAACTTCTCCGGGCATCAGTTTTCTCATCCTGAATGTGGAGATCATAATAAATCACAGAGGTTGGGACTTAAATATTGAATGGATTTGGAGCAGCCCCTCACCCTGTGGATTAGTGCCATACAGAAAATGCAACATGATGCAGCTCCTCCCATCAAGGGGTGACATTTACTTCCCCACCCTGGAGAGCCAGGTGGGCCTGGTGGCTTGTTTTGGCTAAAACAAAGTATCACAAGTGACAATGCATTAGTTTTAAGCTTCAAGAGCCCTCACATGCTCCACTTTTCCCCTCGAACTGTTGTTGCTTCCTTGTCCTCAAGGACAAGGACTAACTGGCTGGAAAATGAAAACTTGCATGAAGCGGGTAGTTCCAGCTGAGATTACTGCAGACCAGCAGGCCCCAGCTGACTGGCCAGCTGAATACAGAGGCATGCACGGGCCCAGCTGGGTCCAGCCAATAACCTAGCCATTCTGCAGACTTGTACGAAGTCATGCATGGTTGTTACTTAAGTTAAAGATTTTGGTGGGACTTGTTATGCAGCCATAGCTAACTGATACAGATAGATATTAATTATATCTATGCTATTCAGAAAGAGATCAAAACATGCTCAGTTTACCCAGATTGGTACCCTATTCCTGGCCTTTCATGTATTCTTGTACACTTCCTCACTGTCTCCCCAAGTGTTCATGAAGGAAAGTCCAGGAAGACCACTGATACTGATGCCAACAACAAATGAGAGCCCTGAGCATTTGTTTCCATGGGTACCAGTGACCTGTCTTTGCACATGCTTCTCACTGTCCTTAGTAAACAGTGGCTGCTGGAACCAAAACCTTTTAATGAGTGCTTTACGCTCTGATTTTAGTGAAGAGCTCGACACACCTTTTGGCAAGAACACAATTCAGATGACACTGAAGTGTTGGATACCAAGTCAACTTCCTCCCCAACTGGTCAGTCCGGCAGGGCTTGAGGCCCATGGCCACAGTTCCAGCCTCTTCTCTTCTGCCTCTTGGCTGTAGCCTGAGCCCTGGGATACTGGTCTGGATGGTCCAGACACATCCCAAGCTCCTGTGTGTGCGCGTGCGTGCGTGTGTGACCTCTCACCAGTGGAACTCAGGGTCCCCGTCCTTTACAGGGAATCCTTAGCATTGATGGCAGATGTTTCTTACCCTAGTTGGAAAACAGATCAAGAAGCTGGGACTCTCCCTGACTCCCTGTGTTGGGGAGGAATTAGGAGCCGTCTTCCTGAGAGCTGTCTTCCTCATCCTCCATTTCCAAGGCAGGAAGACATGCTCTGCTTGTCTCACGAGGAGCTGGGGGATGGTAGCCTGGCTTCCTGCTAGGCTCGTGGAACTGGGGCGAGTCTCAGAGAAGGCGGCATTTGAGTTGAGGTGAGGAGGATGCTGGACTTTGGCAGCTGGAAATATGGGGTATTCCTGGAAGGAGCATGGGTCTATGGGTAGGATCTGACCCAGCAATGTGGACCTCTGATTCTGAGGGACCCAGAGGAGCTGAGCAGGTAGGCAGAGGTGGGGGGAGGCAGGAGTAAGGGGAGAAAGCTGAGAGGAAGGATAGGGACAGAGAAGGTCCCTGACCTCCTCAGGATGGCCTCATTTCCTGAAGGACACTGGGAGCAGAATTGCACTCAGGGAGAGAATTGTGCTTGTTAAAAAGCAAGACAAGACATAGTGGGACTTTCTGAATATGACTGTAGGCCCTGGGGATGTAAATCTGCATGGGCTGGGACTATGAGGAGAGGAACTAGGAACTAGGGGATGTGGGGTGCGAGGAGGAGGTACAGCCCTGAGCAGGGCAGGAGGCGAGGGGCTAGAGCTGCAGGGAGCTGCTGAGGGCCCATGGCCGGAGAGCTGGGCCTGGCACAGAAAGCCCGGACCATGCAGGCTGCTTGGAGAGCTGAAGGCGTCTGTGCTGCTCAGGGTGCTCGCTGTGCAGCCGGGCCAGAGAAAGCAGCAGTGCGCCCAAAGCCCGCAGCCACAGAGCCTGCAAGACATCAAGGGACTGGCACTGGGTCCCCATCAAACGTGAGTAAAGCCCGGAGGGAAGGGAGACATCAGCTAAGTCAGAGTGCACAAACTAGGTGACTTGAAACAGATGGCCTTGGAAAGTCACAAAAACATGGGGAAATACTGACTTTGGAGCAGGAAAATCATATACCTTGGACCCATTCTATTTAAATAATAAAAAACAGACACCTGTTATTACTCCTGGCTAAACATGTAAATGTGGCCCATGGCATCATGATGTCTGCTTATATAATGCCTTTTAGAATGTAGTGCACAGATATTGCATCTTTAGGGGGAAAGGGGTGTCTCAGTTAGAGGCTGTGTTCAATTTGGGGGCCTGAAGTGTGTAATACATTTTCATGGCTGTTCTTCTTGCATAAGGCCATTAGGTTTGCCTGACGTTTTGAGATTTCTTACAGTCTCCTTCCCATCAAGACTGCAAACTAGATGGGACTGGATCACGGGGAGGCAGAACTGGGCTTATCTTTACCAACTGTGCAGGAAGGTGTAGGGGTGTTCCAGAGATCTCAGCACTTCAGAAGCAGCCCAGCACTTTTTATTCCAGGGTCACCGAATAGCAAGGGAAGGACTCTCACCCAGGGCAGCTTGAACTAACGGGAGGCTCCTTAGGAAGGACACAGCAGTTTCCTTGAGGAGCCTGGGGAGGGGCGTTCTAGCCAGGTCTCCGAGAGAACGAGCAGTGGAGAATGAAGGGCATTGCCCGTCCGCTGGGAATGGCATGGTCCCTGTGTCTTCCAGTCACCTTTTTCTGTCTTCCTTTAGTAACAGTTTCCTCTGCTCCAGCATGTCCAGGATGCCTTGGTTCTGCTGTGGCTGGCTTTCCACTGGCATGTGCCGCAGAAGCCAGCGGGGCCCCTGGGGAGCTTTGGTCTGGATTTCTGGAAGCGGGAATCTCACTGGTTGTCACCATTGGCTGCAGGGAGGGAAGCCTCCCTCAACGCCAGTTATCGGCATTTGGGAACCAAGACAGGTCACGGGGTACCAGTGTGGCCGCAGGACCCCAACTGTTGCGTGTGGGTCATTCTCAAAGGATGAGATGCAGGTTTAGAGTGGATTCGTAGGTACAGACTTCAAAGGTACAGGTTTCGAACAAAAATACCAGTTGGAAAACAGCCACCTGTTCAGTTGGGCAGCGCAGCCCAGTTCTCTTCCGTAAGGAGAAGACGCTGGCTTTTCAAGCCTCGCATCTGTGTGGCCTCAGGCCAGACACTTGTTCTTACCTCTCTTTCCTCTATCAGCCAGAGACAGAGGCAGGAGACACAGCCGGCTCTGCCTTGTGACTGGTGACTGCCTTCAGTTCGCCCTCATGCTGTCCGCTTTGTTTAAGGGTGGGGTGACCGACGGCCCACTCTGCTGCCAGGGCCCCCCGCACCGGGACATGTGCTGGAGGACCTGGAGGACCCTGCTCAAGTGGCCCATCCCACATCCGGCTGTTACCTCTGCTACTGAGGGCTCTCCAGGAGGGCTGCAGAGCCACGCAAAATCATCCTGGGAAGAGACCGCTAGGTGGAGGAAAGGCCTTTAGGGAAATAAACGGACCTAGTAGAGGAGGTGGCTTGGTCGGCAAGGGCACCTGGACAAATCCTGTTTGCCTATAGCTGCAGGGGCCTCTGCACGGAGAGCCCTGCGCCAGGGTTGCCTTTCACAGACGTAACACACACACGCACACCCTCAGGTGACGTGTGTGTCTATGCCGTCATCCCTCCTGGTCCAAGCTTTCCGATCCACAGATTCAACCAACTTCCGAGGAAAACTGTTCTGAAAACAAAACTGCATCTGTGCTGAACATTGCGGTGTTTCCTCTTGTCTTTATCCCACGAGCACGGCAGCACAGCAGCCCTGACCCGGCATTTACGTTGTGCCGGGTGTTACAGGAATCTAGAGATGATTGCAGCGCCCAGGAGGAGGTATGCAGGGTGCACACGGACGCCACGTCATTCTGTATGAGGGCTGTGGTGTCCGTGGGGGGTCCTAGGACTTGTCCCCTGAGGCACTGAAGTTGACCATGTACGTCACACCCACATACATGCGGGTTTGGAGCGCTGACCTGCCCTCGGTGTGTCAGACCAGGATTTGGTCTCGGTTCCGCCTTGGGCTACCCGTGCAGCCCTCAGCAACCCATTCTCTCTCGCAGATGTTCACTTGGTGCTTCAGCAAAATGAAAGTAATTACAGACTTTCCAGGGTGATGTAAAAATAAACAGATAATATCTGTAAAAATTAGTGCTTGCATGTATTTAGCCATGGATACAGTTAAACCAAAAATCATTATTAAATTACATGCACATAAGCTCACATATACGTGCATTTATTTGCATGCATACATGCATTATGCACACATATTTATCTTTATGTACACGAGCACATGGCAACCATGAATACCGACACACATAATTTTGTGACCCTCCATGGATAGCATTAACGTACATACGCATATACTTGTTATGTACTTACGCACACAAGTCCATGCACATACATCACCTCACTCTCAGGTACACAGGAGAGGCATACACATGTACACACACTCCTTTAGAGAGATGTTACGTGCCTCCGTGTGCACGCATGTGCATGCATGAGTGTATATGTAACGCACATTTACATAATACGAATGCACCCTTCATACCAAGATAGTTCACCATACTGTACTACGTGGCTTTGCAGGTAACTCTGGTCCACACAGTGTATTGTCTCGGGTATAGAAACTTCTATTAGCTGTTTTGGGTAATAGAGACCCCTAGGCTGTGGATGTGCAATGTGCCACTTGCGTTAGCCGTGGGTGGTGGAGGAGGTCACTGTTTCATTTCAGGTGTGAAAGAGAAACAGCTTCCAGGTCTAGGGTAACGAGCAGTGTCCCTCCCAGACTGGCATGAAGAGCCGTTCTGTGCTTGGGGCACCTCTGGGTGCTTGCGAGATGGCCTCTCCTCGTGCAGAAGCTTGTTTTCAGCACTGGCTCCAGGGAGGCTGGGTCTGGTTAGCACGGGTGTCTTGCTTCTTTCAGCGACTTGTTCTCAGGTGAGCTCCTGGGAAGCTGCGGTTTTTATTCCTGAGGAGGGCGGTAGTGTGGAGAGGGCTTTGCTCAGGACCTTGGAGTCCTCTCAGCCTCTCTGTAGTTCCCAGAGTCCCTGGGAATTCAAGCCAGAGGCCAGAGGTGTGGCTCTGAGGCCACACCATGAGTTTGCAATCTGTACCTGCCGCCGCCGGACATGCAGGCCCTCCATGCTGAGGCCTGAGCTGTGGCTGTGGGCCTGGGCATGGCCTGCGGATTTGGGCAGCTCATTTTGGGAAGATGCCCAGCGCTGAGGCCTGAAGCTGCAGGCAGAGCCGACTGGAGGCAATCCTTTGCTGAAGAGCAGTATCTGCCTCATTTATATGGTCTCACTTCCATTCATAAATCATGAAGGGGTCGAAGAAGGAGGACTTTGACCCATCGAATTTATGGATTCAATAATTGTTGCCATTTCAGACTGCAGGGGTCCCTAGGAATTATTTTTCCATGTATGCTTCTGTAGCATGAGAGAGAGAGAGATGAGAGAGAGAGAGAAAGAGAGAGAGAGAGAGAGAGAGAGAGAGAGAGAGAGAGAGAGAGAAATGCTAAATATTCTGCCATATTTATGAAATGTCAGATGTACTTTCCAGGGTAATTGCATGAATATTGAATAACCTTGCTGAAATTTACAACCTTGCAACTGAGTGTTTGGAAATGTTTCTTGCCAGCAGCCCAGCAGACCCCTGTGGACCGGAAAACAGCCCTGGCACAAAGGGCACACATGGCGTCGAGTCCAGATTAGCCCTGCCCAGCCTGCCCTCACCAATGCAGCTGGACAACTTGGCCTGGTTTCACAGACACTGATCATGCAAGAAGCCCCTGTCGGTACCAGCAGATAGCTTCTGCAGAAGGAGACGTGGTTGACACCGTATACCCCTGAAAATGCAAAAGAAAGCTTTAATGTCACTTTCCCCGGACCTGGGGAAACAGCGTATAGCATGACAGAATCCAGACTGGTCTACGGGGTGAATCAGCGATTCACCTCACTGATCTGAAATTCTGGCATGTTCTTAGCAAACAGCCTCAGCCTTAACTGAACCAGCACCATGCAGACTTCCCCACCCCAGACCTGGAGCGGCACTGACACGCGGGGGCGTGTTACAGCTGGTGTTTCCTTTCCCGTTAGATTCCCGTTAACTTAGTTTAACGTTCCGCAAAGCATTCCCAAGTCCTCTTTAACCACCATCACGTTCCTTCAGGATTTATTTGGCCACGTCCACTTCAGAAGTGACTGTTCCAGCCCCAGTTTGTGTGCCCGGAGTGACGGTTATTTACGGCATTATAAATGTGGTGGTAACTTTTCTTTATGACATCGTAACTGGACTTCACAGATGCAGCACCCACTCTTTCCCCACAAGCCCTGGGCTCTCTGTGCTCAGGACCCTCGCTGCTTCCTCGGTCTCCCTTACCCTTCCCGAGCCTCAGTGCCTTTGTATGTTCGGCTCCCTCCGCCCCAACGTGCTTCTGTCTCTTCTCCATTGACGCGTCCCTGCCAACCCACTGAAGGACAGTTCGCGTCCAAAGGCATCTGATCTCATGTAACACAAACGCTCCCTCAAGCCCAGCCAGTATACTTCAGTCTCTTAGCTGCCCATGTAACAGTTCCTGTTCCAGATCTGGCTGATTCTGGCCTCTGAGAAACGGCTGGTCACTGTGACGCATAGCTGGTCGCTATGATGCACATTGCATAAACCAATCCCCAACGGACAAGCCATTGTGCTTCTACACTTCCTGCTTGCTTTGCATAAGCCCTAGACCACCAGAGATTGGGACCTAATATTTTGGGAGTGCTCCTCGGTGAAAAACTCTGCCTCCAAATCGCAGGTGTGGTTCCGGTGCTCCTGCCCGCAGCTGCACTGAGAAAACATGACCACCACGTATGAACTGGGCCCATGAGTTCTGGACTGCAGAAGGACTTAGTTACAAAGCGATTGCACCTGGAGCCAGGTGAAGGGGACGGGAAAGAGGGGTCAGATGACAAATGGATGAGGAACCGAGAGGCCCAGGAGGGTAAGGGTGAGTTCAGGCGGCTCTGCCTTGTGCCACAGCCGTCAAGGAGCCTGGAAGGGAGGCTGATGCAGGCAAGAGCGAGTTGAATCTGGGAATGTCGAAGAGGTGTGGCACCATGAGAGGCTCCAGAGGTGGGAAAGGCTAGGCCCGGCAGGCAGCCACAGCAGTTGCACCAACGACCTTTAGGCCAGATAACTTGAAAGCCACCTTTGCTAGTAGGGTATCCTGGGCCCTAAGTGTAAGTGCCACCTCTTCCATGGCACAATTACAGGGCTCTTTGCGGGCCACACCCCCTTCCCACTGTATTTCACGCTGAGAGAGGGCTGCTGATGGGTGTGGGGTGGCTCTGCCAATGTCAGTGCAGAAGCTCTGCATCCCCGGCACACGTGCCTCTGACCAGGCCCTGCGTGCGGCAGCCTGGCAGCCCCGTGTCACCTTTCATTTTCCTACCCATTTAAAGGTGCACCTTGGATCATGTGCGCCTCTTAACCTAAGCGGCTTCACCTCCTCTTCTCCTGCAGGTTTGAGGCACAGGGCACAGCCGCGGACTCTTATCTACTGGGGCTCATCTTCTTGAGACCCACAAACCAGACAGCCCTTGTTTAATTGAAAAAAAAAAAACACAACTGATTTCTTTCGGTGACAGGCTACATTTCAAAAATGCCCCAAACACTCAAGTTAGCAAATTACATCCCCGCTGGGGCTCCTAAGTGTCGACGTCTTGCCAAAGAGTGGGCTGAAGTTAATGCCCCAGGTCGTTCTCCCACTTCTCTGGAGGACACCCCATGCAAGATGGGAGGTAGGTATTAAACTGGGAGAACCTGCTGGGTGTGGTGGCACATGCCTGTAATCCTAGCACTTGGGAGGCTGAGGCAGGAGCATTGCTTCGAATGCTAAACCAGCCTGGACTACATAGTGAGACCCTGTATCGAAAAGAAAGAAAGACAGTAAGTAAGAAAGCAAGCAAGCAAGAAAGAGAACAGAGAGGAACCTAAATGAGAAAATTGTATAGTATGGAAGAGGATCTGTATCTGTATATCTGTATCTCTCTGTCCATACCACTTACATTAGCACACACACACACACACACACACACACACACACCATCCCATTATTTCAGTACCTACATATCATGATTCTATTGTGTCTTAAGGGGTTTATTTTATACATGCATATACATATAAATGTGTATGTGTATTTGTATTTATATATACGCAAGGTGTATATATCTCACTATATAACTGAATACGCATATGCACAGTCTCTTGCCACTAAAGTGTACTCCTTTGGGCTTTGGCCAAGTCTGCTCCTGTTTTGGCTTTGCGCATCATGAAATTCAAACAGAAGGAAACAGAACAAATTAACTTCCAAATGACGGCAAGACAAGTGGGTCATTGCTGTCCGTGCGTGACCATAAACTCCCCAGGGCTCTGACACCAAAATGTGGCTCTGAGGCTGGAGGGCAGCTCACACCGGGGACTCCTCACTCTGCTGTTGTAGCACAGCCACGTGTCAAAGTGGAGATGTCCCTGTGGCCACCTTCGCTTGGACGTGGCATCTCCTCAAGGTGAATGTATGACTTTTGCTCCTTTACCTTCTTTAAGGCTAAGTACAGAACCTGGCACCCAGGTAACTCGACGTAGTTCTCTTTTGACCTGACTAATGTTCTTGGTTAATTGTCATCAATCTAAGTTATGCTTGATCTTGCTAAATTGCATGTACACAGAAAATTCCTAAGAAAATTACGGTGCCATTTCTCCCTCCTGAATTTTGAGGCTATAACAAAGTCTTTACCAGTTTAAATCAGCCTCTGAAAAGTGAAGCCATTATTGATTTTTTTCAGTGGACTTTCCATTTGGGTGCCTGCCATTTAATTTTAAAGGTCTTCTATGTTTATGAGATTCCGTTATATAATACAGAACTCTATGAATAACCTATGTTCATATAGAAAATACATAAAATTGGGTTCAGACACAAAATCCTGGCTCACTGTGCACATTGGTTCCTGCGTGCACGTGGGGACAGGGGCACACAGGGCAGTCCTTCCTCTTCACCCGCTGGAAGACGTCTGTGGCCGGGGACTTCTCACTCCTATGTCACGCAGGAAGAAGCACGTGACCAACGCCACTGTGTGAGCCTGGGATGGGCCTGTCTTCCCTCTCTCACTTATCTTGAGTGCAAACACGTGTTCAGCCCAGGAGGAGGAGCCAGACAGTGGCCGAAAGGTACAGGGAGTGAAGTGCTTCCGGGCATCTGACTGAAGTCCTGCCCCTCCTCCCCGGCTCTTGGCATTTTCTCTTCTCCTCCTGGATTTTTCCTCTTTTCTTCCTTTTCTGCCGGGGAGTCTGCTTCCTCGTGCCCTGGAACCCCACCTGCCCATTGCATGGTTCCCTGGAGAGCAATTCTCTCCTGTCCTTGAGGCGTTTTGTGTCTTATCATTCCAGGGTCTCTGATTTTATGCTCTGCTCAGTTTTTGCACATACCAGGAGATGGTGGACTCTGGTTTAGTTTTCTTGGCTCTCAATGGTCTCTGGACAGAGAAATCGGTGATGGTGGTAGGAGTGGGGGCCTTCAAATATGGAATCTGCTTGAAAAACTTATTTTCATGAGAATTAATTGCACTCTGAAGATCACTTATTCTAGCACTTGCCCTTAATTTTTTGGGATGCTAACACTGGCCTCCAGTGCCAAGGGCCTGTCTTGCATCAGTAGACAGTGAATGTACCATCTTTAACCTGTTCCTATCAAATTACTGGTAGAGAAAAGGGAATAACACTGAATTCCAAGCTTAATTCCTTCCTCATATGCTTTTTACAGAGCATCATATGATATATCAAGCCCTTCTCATTGGAATCAGATAGTCATTAACCTTAGGGTTATTGCTGGCTTTGGTTGTGCATTTCAAGTAAAGCAACAGAGATATTGAAAGTGAAGATCTTTTCCCTATGTAGTAGTGGGCCCTGGGCTGCCGTTTCTGTGGAGATTCAGCCATCAGGCTGTGCTGGGCACTGCAAAAAGCAGAAGGTAAGAAAAGGCTTCCCATCGGCACCCGGGCAGTTGCACATGCTGTCTCTTAGGCCTTGCAAGATAGACTTCTTCAGCAAAATGAATGAATGAATGAGTGAGTGAAGGCATGAATACATGTACGAATACCAGCGAACTGATTAAGACCAGACAAATACTTGCCCAGTCTCAGAGGGGAGATTTTAAGGAAAACCGTGACAACCACAAAGAATTAAAAAACTGATTCCCTGACCAGAATCTCTTGAACAATACCACTGGGATAATGCAGTTTGATCCAGGGACAGTTTGCAAGAAATCTCAGGTCCAGAAACTGGCTTTGTCCAGGAAAATCTGTGGGGGGCAGCTGTGACCACAAGGTACCACCAGTACTATGGACGCGCACTGCTCAGACATTAATGTGCACACGGATCCCCTTGGAGATTTTGCTGAAATGCAGATTCTGACTCTAGCGCTGAGAAGAGGTGTGAGATTCTGCATTTTTAATAGCTCTCTGCTGCTGCTGCAGCTGATGATTCCTGAACACATGAGCAGCAAAGCTTCAGAGGTAGCTGTGTAGGCCAGTGGTTCTCAATAGAGGGAGGGAGTCAGGAGAGACACTCCCTGAGAGTGACTCACGGTATCTAGGGACCTCATGGGGTGTCATAACTAGAGGGACGTTAGGAGCATCCAGTGGGTTGGGGCCAAGGGTGATGCCACACAGCCTTCAAAGCATGAGACAATAATTTCTACAACGAGTTATCTGGCCCACGGTGTTAGTAGTGGGTGACTAAGAAATCATTCTTTAGGGAAAAGAGCACAGGCTTCAACCAGGTGGACCTGGACTCCAACCGTGATGAGTCTGCTCAATTTCTGCAAGAATTACAGGACTTGCTAAGTCTCCTCTTTGCAAAATGACCTAATGCAGACCAGAGTCCCTACGTCAGCAGTATGTGCTCAGTGACGCCTGTGCCAATTGGATGATTTTAGTAGAACTCCTTGAAGACCCATTGAAAAGCAGCTACGCCTATTGAGTACTGAATATTACATTGCCAGATACATATCTAAACATTTCAAAGATACTTTGGATATTCAGGGAGAGCTGGGGAGACAGCACAGTCTCTGTGTAATATTAGGTCTCTAAGAAAAATGGTTCCTCCATCCCCATTGTCAGGCAGATACTGAGAGCAGCTGTGCTGACAAAGTAACGATTAGGACGGGTAGTTGATTTCAAGAGCTGCATTCTGTGTCTTCCATCACCCCAAAGGCAACTGTGTTTTCTCATTAGCAGACTACCTGGCCTTGCCTTTCGAAGACATGGATGCATCTTACTGCTTGTGACTTTGTGAGCAAAAGGGCAAAGCTAGCCCAGTAGGGAAGACACAGTAGGAGTGATAGAGTGGGAAGAGGAACCTGACTGGCTCCCACGTAGAGCTTTGGGAATAACTGGGATCTACTCCTTCCATAGATCTCAGCACGGTTTTCATGTGTCGTCCTCTGCCATATCCACCCTGAGACTTCTCTGTCAAACACATAAATATGTACGCCTATATGCACTTATGTACACACACACACACACGCACACACACGCACACACGCATACACTGATCCATCAGTGTCTCAGCAGATGAGACTTTCTGCTGACTGCCTGTAAAAAGAAAAACAGCCAGATGGCACAGCTGGAAAAAGATGTCTGTGTTTTTGAAGCTCTATAAAACCCTTTATCATCCCAGCAGGAATGGCCAGGAACCTGGCAGGACACTGAGGTGCTCAAGAAGGATGCTAGCGTCTGCTTGACATGTTGGCAAAGCTTTCCAGAGCCACGTCCGGTGCTCTCTCCAGCCAACGATGTCTGCGCGGCAGCCCTGGACCTGGACTGCGCAGACCTCTTCCTCTCATCTCGCCATGCTGCTCCCCAGCTTGTGTGTCTGTAGAATTTCATGAAGACGAGTCCTGTGAACGGTCATGGTCTTTGCCTGGTGGACACAATTAGTGCAGTGACTCAATTGGTGCAGTGGTAGAACAGAAAGAGCAGGGGTGTTGGATGGAATTCATCAGTGGAACAACGGGACTCAGGATACAGTTGTACTCACCACTCTAATTCATTATCACAAAAGGATGGCAAGTGTAATCAGCAAGGGAAAGAGGCCTAAGGATGGCTTGAATCCTGTAGAATCAGCTTGATGCCTCCAGAATCTTCTCTCACGGGGACCGTGAAAGATGGGTTTAATTCTTTCAGCAACACGTAACAGGTGTTGGTACTGGGACAGATCATCTAGAGGCTCGAAACCCAGGGCTTTGTTTCTAAGGGCTGATCACATAAGCTGTCTCTCCTCAGAACGAACCCCAATTCCAGGTTCCCTAACCAAATGCTCTTGTCCAAAAGACCCCTGGCTGCTTTGGCAGAGGCCAGGTGCATGCAAAGGTGAATGACTGCAGGTGCAATCTTAGGAGCTGGCCCCAGCAAGATGTCCCCTTCCCTGAAGTCACCAGACGATGCCTTGAAAAGACAGATCTCGAGACTGAAATGCATCAACAGCAATCTCGGACGAATCAGATCTGGGTAAAGCATTTCCAGAAGAAAAGCACGTTCTAGTATAAGCTGCGTCTTTTATGTAATCGGCTCTGGCACAATGAGCCTCTCTTGTGAGGAATTGGGGGGCTCTCGCTAAACTTGTGACATCTAAGTTCCTAGATTCCAGCCAGGAGCCCAACTTGCAAACAGGTCTTCCCAGAGTGTTATGGCTTAGATCTGGGGCATCTCCAAAAGGCTTCGGGTGTCTGGAGGGTGACTGGACCGTGGGATTCCTCCACTGATGAGTTTGTGTTGACTTGCTGTTCGGGGCTGGGCCTGGTTGGAGAAGACTCACTGGGGGCTGACCTGGAGGGGTTTATTGCCTCCCTGACTCCTTCCTCAGCTCTCTGCTGTCAGCGCTGTGATGTGAGCAGCTTCCTTCTGCCAGGCTCTCCCACCACTCCATTTTCCCCTTGGAGCCTGCCAGCCATGTGCAGACCGAGACCTCAGAAACTGTGAACCAAAATAAACTTCCTGGTAAATTTGTGGGTGTCATGTATTTTGTCCCAGGAATGGGAAAGTGAAGGAGGCACAAGACAAGCAGTTTCAACATGCAATGTTAGTGCTTTCCTACAGAATGGGGTGTCCTGTGCTCCCTGGGACAGCTGGCATCTCAGTGGGGCCCAGAGCTCCAGAGCATGACGGGCTGCCATGGGGCCCACATTCCCCAGCTGGTTCCCAGCTGTGCCTGCGCTGTCCTGTGGAGGAAGACTGCTCCTCCCAGGGGTAGCAAGCTCTGCCAGACCAAGACAACCTCTTCTCCGAATCTGCCCTTTCTGCAACATCAGCTGCTCCACTTTCCTCTACTTTGAATCAGGAAAACTCAGGGTTTTATTCTTGTAAGTCAAAGAATCTTTTTGAAGGATGTAACATTTTCTTTTCCTTCCTTCCTTCCTTCCTTCCTTCCTTCCTTCCTTCCTTCCTTCCTTCCTTCCTTCCTTCCTTCCTTCTTTCCTTCCTCCCTTCCTCCTTTCCTCCATTCCTCCCTTCCCTCCTTCCTTCTCTCTCTCTCTCTCTCTCTCTCTCTCTTCATTTTTGGCTTGAAAGCCTGCAGAAATCTTTTATCTTTGAAATTAAAAGGACTTTCCCTTCCCTCCAGGACATGCCTTGGCATATTTCCTTATCATTAACTCTTTGGAGCATGTGATTATCCATCTCTCATCTCAGATCCCTTTAGTTGTGCAAAGTTTTCTTCTATTACATCTGTAATTGTTGATGCTTGTCCTCTGGAAGTCTAACCATATTCTGCCTTGTGATTCATTTTTTAAACTATTCTTTTATTTATTTGGGGATTCATTCATTCGGTGTTCTCCTGAATATACTAAAGTATATCATCGGTCACCAGGATCTCAATAATGAGCAGATACACACAAATCCTCATAATGAGCACGCTTTGATGGACAGCTGTCTGCTGTGCTTGGGAACCTAAAGGATGGGGCGCTGAAAGGTGGCGTGGGGGAATTTAGGGTGATGTGGGGCCTCTCTAGGATTATTTTCCCTAAGCTTATCTTTCACATCACTGAGCTGATTTTCTGCGGGGCCATATTTTACTGCTTCCAACACTGTTTCTATGTGGTTGGCTTTGGTGTCTGCATTGGTTTCACATTTTGCTCACAGGCAGCGGTGTTTCAGACCTTCTGCGAAATTTGTTTCATTCTTCCTTGGTTGTCCTAAGGAGTTGCCGTTAAAGCTCATTCCTACACAGCACAGTGAGTCCTAAGGGAAGGGCCGGGGGGCCAGGTCACGTTGTCTCTGTCTTCTACATCTCAGGGCTGATGACGCACCCGCCCCCCAACCAGATGCAGGACGTAGAACAGGTAGAGCTTGGGTGCTTTCATTCGCTTGTCCACATGTGAGATGCTACCTGGGACCCCAGGGCAGGCATAGGACTCTGGAAGCTTCAAGGAGGAAGCTGTCAAGATGTCCTCAGTGTCTGCTGCACCAAGGGACTCTACCTGGATGGCAGCTGCATGAGAGGTGGGAACAGCCCGAGGCCTGCTCAGTGACCTCAGATGGTCTCAGAGCCCCAGCCGCCGGCACCTGTACCACTGTTAGCAAGGGGGGGGCCACGGCTGAATACAGAGGTGACTCCCCAGGGCTGCAGGAACGGGTGACAGGGAGGGGAACGTGCTGGGCATTTCATTCCTGGGAGTCCTTGAGTTGACTCTGCCCGTGCTTTTGGTGTTAAAAGCGTGGTTGAATTAGATGATTTAATGGTAATTATGAGCCCTAGAGGAAGCATTCCTCTACAGTCATCTGATTTTGCCGTCTCTTTGGAATTCTTTTTACCAGTTTATCTTCAAGTGGAGGTAATGCAGATTAATTTTTGTCGTAAAAACACAGAAACACTATTAATATAATTGGAGCCACCAGAGAGTCTGTCTACTCTAAATTGCAATCCGTTCCAAACATTCTAACAGTATCGGAGGGAGTTATAGTTATAGAAGGAGGTGGACTGCCCTCTAGTGTGTGCCTAGTACCCCTTAGGTACTGGGATCCAGCCTTAATCTGGGTTCATCTGGGTCCACAAAACAAACCAACCAGTGGGACATTATCCTTATCTGACAGATGACAACACCAAAGTTGGGTAAGCTGGGATCTACACATGAATGGAAGTTGAGAGTGTTCGCTGCTTTTGGATGCACCCTAACTGAAGTCATACCCACCTCTCCAAGGCCAATCTGTCCCCTGCCTGCTCAGGGGACACACTGTCCTCAGACCTCCTTCTTCTAGTTTTGGGTCAAGGTCTGTCTTCACTAAGACTTGACGAGTCACTGAGGGATAGACAGGAGCTTTGGCCCCCAAACCTCAGTGCCTTAATTGGCACTTGATGCCACCCTTAGCCCAATTCGGATGAGGCTGTGTTTAGGATGTAGCTCTTTGGTGTGTCATTTCTAGAGGAATTGCCAGCTTTCATTAATTTCCACCAGTTGTTTACCCAGAACTGAGTCTTCTGAGATTGCTTCTGTTGTATTTTAGTCTTAAGATCTGTCTTTTCAGGGCATCATTTGGTAACTTCAGAGACGGGACATCTCTGCCGGGGCCAGCTCCCAGGATTGCACCAGCACTCTTGCACCCTCGCATGCACCTGGCCTCTGCCAGAGCAGCCGGGGATCTGTGGACAGGGCCATTTTCGTGGGGCACCAAAACAGAGTCCCCATCTGCAGGTTCCTTTATTGCCATTTTGTTTTCCTTCTTTCACTTTAGGGCTGTGAGAGTCTGCCTGACCGATAGAGGACAGTAGGGACGAGATGATACTAGGAGGTAAAATGTGTTCAGAGGGCCGTTTAAGAAGTGGTCACCCTGCTTTACTCACTCGTCCAGCAGTGAGTGTCATACAACAGCAACGCTGCTTCATCTTTTCTTTTTAATACTACGAGTGCTTCATAGTTCCTGACGTCAGCAACAGGCGACGACCTGCTTTTCAAGGATTGGTGACTACAAGGACACCAGTGCATGGGCCTCAAATTAAGAAACCATGGGTTGGGCCAATTCAAATATCTGCTCCAGGTCTTCCCTCCTATGACTCCCATTTAATTTTAATTACACAGGTGTAAGCAATCGGAATGTTAAGTGGGAGATTACAAAATAGAAAGCTGCCCTCTCCTCCAACCTCCCTCTCCGACTGTGTGGGTTTGATAACGCGCAGCGCACACCAGCCCAGGCTAAGGGGAGGTCAGGCTCACACCTGCCTGCAGCAGCCCATGTGCGGTCCCGGTCCCCAGGTCCCCAGGTCCCCAACCCCTGCAGCCCAGGGGCCTCAGTAGGCGAGCAGGAGAGGCCTGATTCAGAAGCTGCCGACTCTCCCAGGCAGGCCTGGGCTGCTGGACCTTTTCATTCCCAGCCAGGACACGTCATGGTTAGACCACGGCTTCTGCTTCAGTTCCTGCATTGCGTGGGAGGAATCTTCCCATCACCTGGGGCCACGTCAGAGGCCCGCGGAGGCTGAGTCAGGCGGGTGAAGGGGTCCTCAGTGCTGGGCTGAACACACAGGCGCCTGTTCATAGAGGGGCCCACATGCTTGCTTGCTCCGAGGGCCGGGAGAGAGGCTCGCTTCCTACTTAACTGATTCCTCAGCAGCAACATGAAAATTGAAGCTGAAACGTGGAAGGAACTCTGGTCAGTAAGGCTCCAGTGCGCTCTCTGGGAGGAGAGGAGAGCCGGCTAATGAGGAGAGTTTTCAACCCATCCTGAGCCTTCGTTGTCAGTATTTTAAAAAAAAAATCCCAAATGACAATTTCTACGATTTCCAAAACTGGAGGGGAAGATAGAAACAGTCGAGATTTTTTTTTAAAGACAAAATTTCTTGCGGAGACATACTGTCAAATTTTTCACTATCTCCATTCCAAGGCAGGCATTTATTACCTTTCCAGTGACTATATATCTCCTGTAATGTTCTTACTGTGGTTTGCCTCTTAATTACCTGTAGAATTTGCATTTAAACCGAGTTAGAGGGAGCCATCTACTCCCTGGCTTCCTGAGGTTGTTTCCATGGTGACGCAGGGTCCAGTGGCTGCGGGGTGGGGTGGGGTGGGGTGGAGGGGGGGATGGGGGGGGGGGTGGGGGCTGATACCCGGCTTCCACCCAGGACACTGAGCCAAAGCATCCAAAGACCCACTGACCCCCGTGGATGTCTGTGGAGCTATGCTCAGCTGGCGAGTCCCTTTCTCTGCCTAGCCCTTGGGGAAGCACTAGGCTTGGCTTCCCCCCCGGAACAGGTCCTCCGTCCGCCAGGGTCCAGAGCTGCGTTGGGTCTGGTGTCCAGTCCTCTCTAGACACTGAGCCCGGGTGGCTCCACGTCTGCAGAGCATGAGTGATCACTTCCGGGGGAGCAGCTTGCTCCTCTTCTGCTGTCCACAGGCCTGGCCTGATGGACGGTTAAGGACAAGGTCAACAGGAGGTGACTGCACTGACGGGGACTGCACCTGACCGACCGGCAACAGACTGCCTGGAATCCAGGAACCTGGGCCCAGCTCTGTGGCCTGGGACAGCGCTGGTTCCACCCTCCAGCGCTAACCAGAAGACACCGGAAGCTGCGTTTGTACCAGGTGGTTCTCCTAGATCCCTTCAGGTCCCTGATCATGCCAAGGTCAATTTCCTCAAAGAGAAATGGATTCAGAACAAGTGAAGGTATCGATAACAATTCTAGAAAAATGAAGATTTCTTGGTCTTGTGCAGGGTCCCAGGGAAGACACCCAGGCCTAGGACCTGTCCCCTCGTGCGGCTGGTAGTTGGGAAGCAGAGGTGACAGGGCATCCACAGAGCTCCCTGTGGCTCCTGCCTCAGAGCCAGCAGAGACAGTGCTGACACAGCTCAGGTCCTCAGCTCCCTGACTCTCCTCTACCGCCCAGTCCCTGGGCTTGGGCTCAGGCCAGGTTCCAGCTCCAACTGCAGTGTGGTTTCTTGTATGCCATCTCCTCTGGTGGCAGAGAAGCAGTTCACAGGGCAGTTAAGGAACTCCTGAATCACATCACAATCTTAAAGGGCCCAAGTCTGGAATCTAACTGGTTTTGCTTGATTTTCCTGTCAACTTTCCAATGCAACCACATGAAGGCAAAACCAGGAAGATGTCAGTCCTTTGTCTCAATATTGATTAAAGTCCTTCAAAAACATCTCCTCTGCTGGATAAAAGCACTCCACCTAGTTGGGCCTGAGGATGAGCTATGGCCGAGCCTGTAATTATGTTGCTTTTTACTGCATCGGTTTGCTCTCCCCTGCCACGGACATGTGCCCTCCCCTGGCTGAAGCCAGGAGGGATTGAACCCCTTGCATGTAGGATGCCCATTTTCATGCGCCTGGCTTCTCAGGCCTGCGAGGGCGGTCACACTGAAGAAACTGACTTCATGACTGGGACTTAGAAGAAGGCCAACTTGGCAAGGACCACTTGGCCATAGCTCTGGAAGGGAAGGATTGGGGACTCCAGGGCCCAGTGGGAATGGAGATAGTGGGACTCACTTGTGTCTGCCAATCTCAATTCTTCTCTCTGTGTGTAACTACTTGAATATAAGGCTTTCACAGGGGCTTTCTGCTCCCTAAGATTTAGGCTTTAGTGCTTATAGGCCTGACCTTCATGGCTTCCATTTGGATTGCTGCTCTACAGGGATTCACAACAATATAACTTTATTGAAGACCGGCTGCTAACAGGTGAGAGTATCTTCCAGTTTGTTTAGCTTTATCTCATACAGTCATTCAGTGCTGCAGCCTCTGGAGGTGCATCGCTGGGGTCCAGAACAGGGGTGAATTGACATGATTCATGTCTGCAGGCTGTGGACAAACGGCTTCTTGGCTAGTAGGGGAGGGTCCATGGTCTTCCACAGACACAGCCAATTCCACATTAGGGTTTTTCTCTTTTAATCACCAACTCCTGCATCCAATGATTTATTTTTCCTTTTTCTATTGCAATTATGGGGAATCCAACTCAAAATATCTTTTTTTAAAAAATGGAAAGCTATTTTTTGTTAGCGTAACTGTAAGTGCCGGGAAAGGGGTGATTCTTACAATGATTGTGTTCACCGACCCTACTAAGCTCATTTGGAGTGCAAATGTCTCCTTGCCTGTCAGCTCTGCTCCCCTTGGCATCGCTGCCCAGCTCCATTTGCAGTGGCAAGAAGGTGGTGGTAACTTCTAGGTTACCAGATGGTCTTTGGCACGCTTAACTTCATCCTCAGATTCAGCAAATCACGGGTCCAAAACATCTAAAAAAAGTGCAGATTTACTGTGTACAGATCTTTGTTCTTGTCATTATTTACTAAATTATGCAGTCTCACCATGATTGATGTAGCATTATGTTGTGTTAGGTATAAGTAATCTAGAGGTGATTTAAAGCATAGTAGAGCCTCGGTATCCATAGGAGACTGGTCTCAGGACCCTCTCCCTCTGCAGGACACCAGAATCTGTGGGTTGGAAAGTCTGTGGATGCTGACATCTGTTTAATAACACGGGGTCATATTTGCATGTAATCTACGTGCATTCTCCTGAATACTTGAAATCGTTTTTGGCTTATTTATAATACCTAATATAAATACTATGTAATTAGTTGTTGTACTGTATAGTCTGGGGAGCAAATGACAATAAAAATAACTTCTATACATATTTATTAAGACTTTTTTTCAAATATATTTGATCTGCCCTTGGTGGAATCCACAGAGGTGTAACCCACAGATGCTGAGGGACACTGTCGATGGGAGAAGATGCATAGGTTATACGCAAATACCATGTCATTTTATTTAGGGGACCTGAGCATGCCTGGATTTTGTATTTCAGGGTGCAGGGCCTTAAAAGCAATGGCTCTTGCAGACCAAGGGATAACTTAACCTTCCTCGCTGAAGCAATAGAAAGAAGAGGAGCTCTCTTTAATACAGAAAGTTATTTGTGCCATTAAAGTTGGGCTGTATGCACACACTTAACCCAACCATCATGGCTAGCCATACAGGCAGTGGCTGGTTTAGTCTTGGTCTGTCTGTCTGTCTCCTGTGCACAGGCTAGAGATGGTCTCGCCTGAACTACATGGACAGGAGCATCAGGGCACTGCAGCAAGAGGCCCAGCTTGTTCTTATTTTAGGCCTTTGCTTCCTCATGACAAACATAAGGCGTTACTTTTCCTACCCAGAGAAGGCATATTAGTCAGCTCCATGATACCACGATGAAAGCTCTCTGAGGAAGCAGAGAGCAGTTTCCTTAAACTCCTGGTTATAGAGGTTCAAATCCAACATCAGCATGCTGTGCAATGGGCAGTCATCATGACAGGAAGATGCATCTGGGCGAATGCTCACATCCTGGGTCAGGATGCAGAGACACTGAACCCCGCAACCGCCAGTTACAGAAGGACATCTCACTGGGGCGCACTTTCTAAAGTACCTTCCAATAGAATCTCCCCGGGACCAAGCCTTTGACCCAAGGACCTTTGCCGGGCACTGTCTATATTAGCAAAATGCAAACAAAGAGACAGGCTAAGTGCAGTATGATTACCATCACATGTAGCTTAGTAGATCTCTGTCTGACTCTGAAGTATAGGTTGCTGCTCTAAATTCCAGTGCTCTGTTTTCCTCCTGGCCACACTGTAGAAATTGGAGTCAGAAATCTTTGAAGTTTGCTTACCAACCTTAATATTCTGAAGCTGACATAATAGTGATGATGATAATTCCTTTAATTGGTATTATCCTGGCCTGATTGCTAACTATGCTCCTTTTGATTATTTCCTCATTCGTTGGTGGTATAAGTAAGGCAGGGATGGGTGTCCCCATTTCTTTGAAGCTAAAATAGATGAAGACAGTTTCCATGGTATTACTGACCGAATGTTTGCCAAACCCCTACATTATTATCTGAATCTCTAACCCTTGTATGGCTATATTTGGAAAGGAAACCTTTAAGTAAGTAATTACAGGGGAATGAGGTCATAAAGATGTGATGCACTGAAGCAACGTCCTCCGAAGAAGAGACAGACAACTCACATGTGCTCTCCGTTTTTCCTTCCTATACCATAAGGAGACACGGCAAGACAGCCCTGGCTGTGAGGAAGAAGGGGGTCCCGCCCCGAAACCCACCCTGCTGGACCTTAGTCTGGGTCAGCCTTCACAACTGTGGGGAAATAAACTCTTACTAAATCACCCTGTTGCGTCCTTCTGTCTGTCTAAACTCACTGGCACACACCGTCACCTGCTTAGTGAGCAGGGAAATTGGGTTTAGAAACTGGGTTCTTATCCCTTCACCTGTCCACTTCTTCCGACACTTTCTTTTCATGTACTTCTTTTCTCTCCAAATTACGACTCCCCGAGGGGAGTGAAAGCCCAGGTGACCATACAGCAGAATCCTCTGTGGGTTCTGATGGAGAGGAGTTGGGAAACTGTCCTGGACGGGAAGCCGAAGAGCCTGGGGAAGCTGTGTTCACTGAGAGACTGCATTTGCTACGTGGCAAGAACTCCAGAGTCCACCAGGCATCTCTACTGGTTCTGGTTTGCTTGGGTTCCTCCGAAGGATGTCCGTCCTGTTAGAGGGGAAAGGTCTCAGCTCCCTGCTTGCTCAAGGGATGCCTGTCTCCCCGCTCTCGGCCCGGTCCACAGCCCAGGCGGAGGACGTGCCCTACTGATGAATCTGATGGACAGTATGTGCAAGTGGGCATGGTCACCGATGCCCAGTTAGGAGCGTCCTCCCTGGGGCAGGTCATGGGGAAGTGGCCCTGGATACACACGGTGTGGGCGAGCGTTGCCTGAACAAATTTGAAAAAAATACTGGAATACATGGAAAGCCTTTGATTATCACGATGGTCAGGCATTTCGGAACTTAACGTCTCCCCATGGGGGTAACCGTCTGCAGCGCCCCTGCGCACCGTGCTCCGGGGCAAGCTGTCGGACTTCGTGCGGAGCCGGGGGAGCCGGAGAGCTTTCACCGATGCTAAAACCCGCCTGCCAGTCAGCCTTCAGCAGGGGCCTTTTTACTGATCTGCAGTGGGAAACTGCCCGAGCTCCTCGGGGGTGTTTGCCTCTCCCAAGTAATCGCAGCCAGAATGAGCCGAGCTCCACAGTGGGAACCCGAGAGGCAGCCTGATGACCCGGATGGTGCATGAAATTATTTCCACCGCAGTGCTGGAGGCCCAGAAGGCCATAGTGAGATGCTGAGTTGGGACCGGGTAGCCAGTGGGGAAGCAAAAGGCTGTATCCCCAGGGGGAGCCAAAGAGACAGTCCCAGAGGGCGGAAGTGGCCACCTGGCAGCTTCTGAACAGCCCGTACCTTCGCCTCTTTGTCCTTTGCCTTTTGCCCAATCTCTCCTCACTTGGGTCAGTCCTGGAGCCCCCCCCCCCCCAGTGGATTCGCTTTCACAGGCGCTCAGTAGCTGAGAAAAGGAAGCGGAGAAGGCTGCTGCAGGTTGCATGAAGAACATCTCTGGCCCTTCGGACGCTGGTGTGCACTCCTGGGGCTGGCTGTTGCCTACAGACTTCTACTCACATGAAATAGCCTTGGTGCCACTGCCCGTGGTCTACCCTCTTCTGCCACGTGCCCAGGGGCAGGAGGACACCACGTCCAATGGACACCCAAACTGCGAGTGCAGCAAGGGCAGAGTTCTGGGCCCTGGGCGGGTGGGGAGCTGGGTACGAGGATGTGGGGTATGGACAGGGAGTGGGAAGGAGGTCTGTGAAGCCGGCAGGCTGGGCCTCCCTGTTCCTTGCTCTGGCCTGGAGCTCTCATTGGCCTGAGCTCTTCTCTGCAGAGCATCGAGAGTCAATCACCTGTGGGCCTCTTGATCCGGGATGGACTGTTTCCCGAAATCCTTATTAGTGCCTGAATATCCACAGGTGTCAGAGCCCTATCCCAGGAGAAAATCCTGGGTGAACCTGGGTTGAAATAGGGCCATGTCCCCTGCAAAGGGGCACTGTCCCCAAAGCTCTGAAGATGCCACATCTCGGTGGACAATTTTGTGATCTGTGTGTCAGCAGCTGTGTGGGGAGCTGCCAGTGGCTCTGGGACCCTGAAAGGAGTGTTTCCAGGGTCTCTGAGACCCCTACCCAGATCTCTGCTGGGATATGTGACTGCCTCTGTGACTGGCGTGAATTTCTCTGATGGAACATCTGCATGTACCCATCACCTTTCAGGATTTATTTCACTCTTTTGGAGATGAGAAGGCTCCAAGATCAAGGTGTCAGGGGATTGGTTTCTTCCAAGATCTTTGTCCTTGGCTTGAAGGTGGCCACTTATTCATGTGGTCTTGCTCTGTGCTCACACATGCCTCATGTTTTTCTGTGGGTCCAAATTGCCTCTTTTTACAAGGTCATACACTCCCATTTCAAATGGTGGCATTAGGGCATCAACAGATGGATTTGGGGGAACATAGCCCATATTATTGCTACATTTGAATTCTAAACAGTTTGAGTGAGACTCTCCTGTTTTTCTATTTTTTTCCCCTGAGTTTTTTTATGACCTAACTTGTAAGCAATTGCTCTAGTTACGGTTCAGTTTTTATTACTTATTTTAAAAATAAACATTATATCAAATAGCACTGATATCAATTTAGGGAAAAAATAATTATGTTTGGCCCCTGGCACACAGACTTGGCTATGTGCCATCATGTCAAGAATCAGTCTGGAATCTTTTGAGCTCATTTCTGTCCCAGTGGATGTGCTCTAACCTTGAGGTCTTCCAGGTGCCTATATTTCCGTAGGAGATTGGCAGTTACTGGCCAGTCTGAAACACGTGAGCAGAGCTTGTGTTGCTTCCACTGCAGTCTGAGCTTAAGTTTAATTATTTTATACTTATCTTCAAAACTTCACAGTGAATTGAAATTCAGTACAAGATTTTCCCATGGTATTTTTATTTTATTGTGTTTTTATATCTGGCCATTTTTATTACCATGATTAATACTGAAAATAATTTTGTTATACAGATGAGGAGAATGTTAAAAAAAGAAAAGCCACTGCACTGTGAACTAAAGTTCCAGGGAAACAGACCACACTGGGGCTTTAGAGGACGAGTGGTGGGAGAGAGAATCCAGCTGTGTATAGATTGAGGTGCAGATGGCCAATAACCAGATTTGAAGCAGAAAACCTGGGATTCCATTGACTGGGTGATACCTTACACACACACGCGCGCACACACACATACCACAGTGAACCACAGTGAAGAAAAGACAGAGCCCAGGAGTCCGCAAGTGTCTGGTGTGCAGTGAGGACCACTACTACTTGGGATCTCCGCAATGGTTGATACATTGTGTCAACCTGAGAAGTTTAGAGGTTTAACTGAGTGAGGCAGCAGTTCTGTATCCTAGGGTGTAGGAGACATGCCCTAGGTTACAGCCTAGGATATTGTGATGGCTGATTTACTGTGTCAACCTGGGAAGTTCAGAAGTGTAACTAAGGGACTCAGCAGGGGCCGGGGTCCTCACTTTATAAACATCCTGAGCCTGTGCCAGAGGAGGGCAGGGAGATGGTGTGGGCGCATAGTCTGCAGACAGTATAAGGGAGGAAAAGAGGCTTGCTCTCCCTTTTTGCTCTTGTTGCTTTTGCCGGCTTCTGCTCCCTTGAACTGTTGCCCCTCTGCCATACCACCCTGCCTTAGAGCCAGCTGATTATAGACTGAAACCTCCACAAACTGTGAGCTAAATAAACTTTTCCTTCCTTCATTTTTGGTGTCAGGCATTTGGCTCAGCAGAGACAGAAAAGTAACTAACACAGACTCTGAATTCTCTTTTCTCTTAATGTTGCCAAATATTCCCTGCACCTTCACCACCAGTTTCAGGGTCGTTTGCCAAGCATGGGTCACACAGCTGGAAGGAGGCAGATCCTCGCTCTCAGGGAATGCAGTCAATGCTCCTCACAAGAGTCAGAGATGTACCATGTGACGCACTTGCTGCCAACATTTCATTGCCTGGCAGAGATGAGGGGAGAATTGTGTGTGTTCTGACAGAGTAGCTATCACCCAGAGTGTATTCTAACTTGGGGATCAGGGCCTTTAAGTCCAAAAAAGTCCTCATATCTGATGGGACAAGGCTGATGCTGGAAATCGGGTGTCCCCAAAACTAAACAGGGTGTAGAGTCAGAGACTAGAGGTCCAGGGAGGTCCTGGAGGGATTGGGCCCTCAAGAATCATCTTGTGTGGCTGGCTGTGGTGGTACATGCTTGTAATTCCAGCACTCTGGGAGGCTGAGGTACAAGGAGTGCCAGGTCCAGCCCAATCTGGGCAATTACTAGTCCTGTCTCAAAATAAATGATAAAAAATAAAAGGCCCACGGATGTAGCTCAGTGGAAAGACCCTGGGCTCAGTCCCCAGTACTGTGAAGGAGGGAGGGAAGAAGGAAAAGAAGGAGGGAGGGAGGTGAGCACGGAGGGAGGCTCCCTGGGCCTATGCTGCTTCTCTGCTCCTTGGAGCTGGGCTGCAGGTACAGGTGTGAACACTAGCATGGTCTGTCAGGCGGCCAACTGCCCTCACTGACATGGGACAATGTGAGCTACTTTTAGAAGGCCAGGGCGGGTAGAGGAACCCACCCCCTGGAAGCTTCCCAGGAGAGTGGCGCTTGAGGTGAGCAGTAAATGATGAATAAAACTTTTAATTTGGACTAGAGCAAATTATGCATATTCCAGACACAAGCCTTCAAAAAGGTAGCCTGGTCACCTGCGGTCTCCGGAGCTGGCTTGTGGAGAACTTCAAACGTTGCTGGCATCAGGAGGTTGGCGCAGGTGTCCATGGGTGAAATGGAGACGGAACTTGCAGGGCCCTGCAGGTGCCTCTGGGCTTCCTGCTGCCAGAGGCCTCCAGGCTGCTGGGGTCAGGCAGCCCAGAGCTGCGTTCTAGGTCAGTCCTAGGGGAGGTGATGCAGGCTGGACACCTGACGCCCTCAGAACTGGGGCAGGACAGCTCCTGCAGCCGAAAAGATGAGAGGCTCAGCGGGAGAAAGTAAGGTAGGGAAGCCGGCTTCTGTAATCGCCTCAGTGGGGGGCATCCTGTGAAACCAGAGGCAGCTTGTTAAAATGCAGGCTGAATTAAGCTCAAGGCGTTATCTCCTTTATGTCCTCTGATCCCAGGTTAACTTTCCTCAATTACTGCAAGAGATAAGAAATGCCCAAAGGAGAGAGAGGCAGGAGGGGGCCAGGGATCTTCACCCTACTGAGATGGAAATGTAGGGGGAAGAGGCTGGGCCTGACAGAAGTGGATTTACTCCTGAGCAAATTAAACTCAACACACTGGCCCAAATCAAGGATTTGCTCATTATGTCTGCTCAGACAGGACTTCACAGAGCTGAGTATTTACCGGAGAACAGCCGGGTCAGCGCTG
This sequence comes from Dolichotis patagonum, assembly GCA_004027295.1. NCBI lineage: Eukaryota > Metazoa > Chordata > Mammalia > Rodentia > Caviidae > Dolichotis > Dolichotis patagonum. Next base: position 268,480 of record PVJX010000055.1, read on the forward strand.
CCCACGCAAAACCTTTGCTTGAAATTGGTGTCTTCCGGAGTGAGATGGAATCTCAGTGTGGTTTTAATTTGCATTTCTCTAATGACTAATGATGATGAACATTTTTTCATGTATTTATTTGCCATTCGTATTTCTTCATCTGAGAACTGTGTATTCATTTCAGATGCCCATTTTTGGATTTGTTTGACTATATCATGCGTGATGGTATGAACAGCTGTTTTGAGAAAACAAAACATTATGACAGCTATTGCTGATTTAATATCATGCTTCTTAGAAGTCCTACCATGCTTCTATTCTTCTACTACCATTGGTTCTATCTATCACATTTTGTCTTACTGGGGTTTGAATATGTGTGATAGTATAAACAAAAATTTTTTTTATAAAAAATGAGATATTATAGTACCCATTGATCATTCTCTGTTATTCGGTTCAGAAAGCCCTGTAATTTTTTCACTCTTTGAATGGTTTTATACTATTGTGTTATGTTTGATATTATTGTATTTGAAACTATGCTCAACTATAGCAGAGAAAGGGATATGGTGATAGCTACTGTTAAAGTCTGGTTGTATTAATGTAAAGTACTGTGTTGCCTGTGTTGTTCTGTTCTCATCTGCTCTGTTCTGCCCTCTTGTTTTATTCTCTTTAAAATAAAAAAAAAGAAATTGCTGTCTTCTTTTTTTAAATCACTTTTTAAAAAATTTATTTAAGACATAAGCATTGTAGAATACTGAGACACTAGGAAAAACAATTAAATTATGAGAAATAATATCTGGCTCATCAATTACCGAAGTTAAGATTTTGGTTTCAATTTTTCCAGTATTTTTGCACACACACACACACACACACACACTCCATACTTTCTTAAAAGTCATTTTTTATCAGGATGATGGTTTTTAGAGCCAGGCATTTGGTGTTTATGTGTAACTATGCAATCAGAGCACACCCTGACACCTCCTTGGTGCAGCCCTCCAGAGCCTGGGGTGGAGATGACTGCTTCCCCTTCCCCCCTGGAGCTCCTACCCCAGCGGGTGATGCCAGACAGGATGCAGAGCATCTGAGTGTGCACCAGGGGTTCTGACAGGATGGACGAGAGCTGTGGGTGAGCAGAGGTGAAGGAGCTTCTAGAACCAGGGCTGTGACAGGCCAGCCAGTGGAGGAGATCCCCACCCAGATAGAAGGAACAGCAGCTCCGAAGGCCTTCGTGTGTGAGGGCCTGGAGGAGGTTGGCACTGTGGGACCAGAGGGAATTAGGAAGCCAGGTGGAGGGGAGCCAAGGGCCTTCTAAGACAGAGGAGGGATTTTACTTTAAATCAAGCAAGAAGCTACAAATGCATTTCAAGCAAGAAAGTGTGATACTTTGACCCAACTGTTCCACTTCTGAGCATATTCCCAGAAGAACTGAAAATATCCTACCACGGTGATAGATGGACGCCCATGTTTATAGCAGCACAATTTGTAATAGCCAGATCTCGGAAACAACCTAAGTGCCCATCAACTGAGGAATGGATAAAAAAGATGTGGTATTTTTATACAATGGAGTACTACTCAGCTATAAAGAATGATCACATTGAGATATTTATAAATAAATGGACACAGCTTGAGACCATACTCATAAGTGAAATAAATCAAACTCACATGTGTAAATACCAGAAGAAATGGTAAGAGTACATAAGATTTTATGGTAATCATAGTTTCCCATTATATTGCTTTGAAGTCTTATAATGTTTTCATTCATTGGTTGGAATGGTTTTATTGTTTTGTTCCATTGTATTATGTGCGATGGTATGAACAGCTGTTTTGAAGAAAACAAGACATTATGGCCGCCATTGCGGCCATTGCCCTGACGTGTGCTGGGGGACTGGGCCCACTGTGCAATGGGGTGGTCAGCTCGTCTTCCAGATGCTGCAAAGGTGCTGGTGTTTACTGATACAGATTAGCCTGGAGGAAGACCAAGTTTGAGGTGCTTTCTTCTGAGGGCAGATGAGGGCGGAGAAACCAAGAGACCCATTTTGGGTAGTGGCATTTGAGATGCTAGAAAGATTCAAGAGGCAGCTGTAAGTAAATGGTTAGATCTGCAGGTCTGCAGTTCACAGAAGAAGTCTAGGCTGGAGTCTGAAAGGGGACAATTGATCGTGACCTTAGTCTTGGCCCTGGATTTGAGGAACAGGGTACATCGGAGATCAAAGGAGGCCCGGGGAGGAGTTCTGAAATTGGTGAGAGACGAAAAAGTCCACCAAAGGGACGGAAGGAGTAGAGACCTATGAGGTTGGGTAGGGAGGCAATCTGAGAGCATGGTTTTAGAAAGAGCTGAGTGACTTTTCCTGTAATTAAATACAGATTGTCCTTGATTTACATTCAAGCTGTGCTTTTTGACTTTACAATTGACGGAAGGCAAGATGCGTTTACTCAAAGCTGTGTTTTGCTCTTGCATTTGGATCTGTCCCTGGGCTGGTGCTGTGTGATATGATTTTCTCCCGTGAAGCTAAGACATCACCCAGTCAGCCACGTGATCCCAAGGAAAGCAGCAGGCATCCTCCAGTGTACTTCGTTGCTGAGCCATGCTGTTGGGAGGTAAAGGGCATCACAGTATTTTTGACTCACAATATTTTCCACTTGCAATTGTTTTATCAGGGTGGGACTCTATCCTAACCCAAGGAGCACCTGTAGTCTAACCCTTCAGCTTTAATTTGGCTCAGTATTTTACTGAGTGTGTGCACCATAAATGACAGAAATCCCCACCCCTCTCTCCTGACAGGCACGCTTTGCTTAGAGCATATTTGGGTTGCAATCTTTTTGCCACTGAAATGAACATCGTCCAGTAAATCTCCAGGTACATACATGATTAACTTTAAAGGTGGGCTTTTAGAAAACTAATACTAAAAGCTTTAACATTTTGATGTATGATGTCTTTTCAGTACTGTTTGTAAAGACTGAGGAAATTGAGTTGCATAATTCCAGTCAAAAATAGTCTCATATAACAAAACCAATCCAGAATTTTAAAAGCCTTTAAAAAATACGCATAATACACGAGGTTGTGAGGTGGATTTAACAACTCTGAGCCTGAGGTGTCCCCACTGTTGCCTATGAAGGTGCAGGGAGTCAAAGCAGCCCTTGTCTCCACACGGCACTCTGCACTCATCTAAATCTCTTTGTTTCATTCTATTGGTTTTCCTTCATCCATTCCAAACTTTCCCTGGGACCCTTTCCATGGGGGATATACTCACCCTTAACTATCTTCATGCCGGTGTTGGAGAGCTGCTTCTCTTTGACCCCATCAATCTCCTGCCCTCTTCTCTCACTAATGACCCAGTCGGAGCAGTTCCTCTGTGTGGGCTCCCAGCACTGTGAGTTGGTTTCCGGTCGGGTAGGGTGCTGCCTGCACCTTCAGCTCCACCCCTTGGAGAGAGATCCCGGGGGCCCCCACGGCAGATCTGTTCATATCTGTAGGGATTCACTAATAATGGAAATGAATAAATATTTGTTGAAACTAATCAATGCACATCTCAGAGATTAGTAATTATAATAGCTTTCATATAATAACAATCACTTCTGCAATGTTCCATGCTGGTTTGATCAGTTTCCATATTTAATACTAACCCCAGAATCAGCACCGTGATATAAACTGTATATCCATTTTAAGGTAAGGGAAACCAGCCCCGTATATAAACCATCTTCATTTTGCAGGAGAGTTGGGAGAAACTAAAACATCATCTGGGGTGTTACTGATTTTCTAGGGACAGAATTTAATGCAATTCTGCCTGACTTTGAGGTCCATGTGTTTTATTGTTCTCTCAACATGCTTGCATGGATACAGGACATACCACCCAGAGACTGACCACAGGATTGTTAGGAGCCAAAGAAATCTTGCTATTTTCTATTAGTAAAATTTCATTACATGTTCGCCAAAGGATAAAATGTTTTCCTGTGAATAAGTATAGTAAAATGCCTGAAAGAGATGGAGACAGACAGAGGGGCAAGAATGGGAGGCAGAGAGAGAGTGAGAGGGAGAGAGACAGACAGACAGACAGACAGAGACAGGAAGAAGGAAGAGGAAGGGAAGGAGAAAAAAGAGGAGGAGGAGGAAGGAAGGAAGGAAGGAAGGAAGGAAGATGAAAGGAGGTGAGAGCACACTGCTACTCTTTTATAAATGAATGACTGTGATCATAGGACTGGAGCTCTGACCTCAGTGGTGGTCAGTCCCTTCTCCCTGGCCAGTCACTCTGTTCTTTCACATCTGCCACAGTGCCCTAGGCCACACCTAGGCTTTTAAGAACTCAGAATCCTGGGATACTTTTGAGACAGCTGAGCAGTATGTAGTAGGACCTGCGAATTGGAGCCTGCGGGGAAATCCGTGGGTGACCGCTGGCTTCCTGCCCAGGAGGTCAACGTGGACAGCAGGAGGAGGGACCTGAGATCATCACCTCCCTGAAGGAAGTGGAGGCCAGCGGCCTTAGCATGGGCTTCCATGGGGCTGGGGCAGATGGGGGGAAGTGCCTGCCCAGTGCTGACCAGGCACTGCTGCCCATGGATGGCCACTTCCCCTCTGTTGTGTGCTGGGCAGCTCCTCTGTGCCAGCTCTGCAGTGAGTTTGTGCAGGTGGGGTATGTACCTGTGCGGCTGGAACACTCAGATCCCGTGTGAGAGCTGAGTTCTGTGATGTGACCACTGGCAGCACTCAGCACGGCACCTGCTCCCACTGAGCTCTCTGAACCCTCGAATGATCCAAGTCCTACCCAGGATCTTTATGGATGGGGCACAAAAAAATTAGGTACAAACTTTGTCATTGGGGCTCTAAGATTCGGGTATCGTGTAGTTACAGCTGTATGTCCTAAATTGTTCTTATTTTTTTCCTTCTACTGCCACGTGTCCCTTGAGGTGGGGTCACCTCAACCTGGACTTCACTGACTCCCACTCCATGCCACGTTCCTCTCAGCCTTTCCCACTCCGTAATCTGAGCACCTTTGACTAGTGCATAACAAGAAGACGCACGCACGTTCTGTCCTGCGTACGTTCTGCTCTTTCCACGCCCTGTGTCTCTAAGGGTCAGACATCCTAAACCTTACAAAACTGCACTAAGTCCTACCTAGGGAAGAACAAGGGCTGAAAAGTCACAGCTAGAAAACAAGACCACGTCACTTACTGTATTAACTTTTTATCTGGCTTATGTCCGTCATTCTGGGCCCCCGTAAAGCTCTTTATTAAACGGTGCTTTTGTGTGGTGCTTCTTGATTAAACAGAAGGACACTTTAATAAAGAGCCCTGTGACACTTGTGGCTGTGAGTGCTGCCAGAGTACTGCTGAGGCTGTGGTTCGTTTCTACCATAGGATCCTCTGTATGACGGTACCTGGGGAAAACACGGACACTAAGAATAGTCATTATTTTGAGCAATTGGCCTTTTTTCATGCTGTGGGTCCTGTGGTCTGTGCAAGCAATTAGGTATAAATCCATCCATTCATTTGCTTAACTGATGAAGTTATCTGCAATGTAGATAAAGTAAAACAAATCCTCATGGCCAGGTTGGACTTGGTGGTGTCGGACGCAGTGTTTGGAGCAAGGGACGGCAGCCCTTCAGCTCCTCCCTTTGGGACCAAAGGGCTCTGTCAAGTTTGACATTGATGTCTGTCCTTTGCAGCTTGACTGCATTAATAGAGAGGGTTACAGCCGGGCTCCAAATGTTGAGTGTGCTTTATTAAAGTGATAGAGGAACTGCAGAATTAACAACTCATGCAAACTCTCCTAGGAAACCCAACCCTGATTTGACACATTAGTGATCCAGTTCTGATAAGAACAGTGAAACCTCAGGTCACCCAATGATCCCTTCTGTAACTCTGCAATCATCATTGCTGGGCCTGGTGGCTTTGTGGTCATAGTCGGCCTGAAAGAAATTTCCAGAAATCCCTGTCCTGTGTGTGTCTGTTTAGAGAGGGCCATGCTTGGGAGATTCATTCTTTGGAGATACCAAGGTTGAAAGGAAGCAGTGGCAACTGTCTTGGGGATCGCACAGTTGCCACTCGCTTTTCATGAACAAGACTGAAGCTGGGGTACCTTCCCCAGATCCTCGCTTGGCTGCTTTGGTTCGTGAGGAAGGTGTGTTTAGTTCTGTAACAAAGAGCCCTGGCTTCTGCCTGACATCACATCACAGAGAATCTGGTGCTCCCTCTGAAACCTACCTGGCACTCTGGGATTTACAGAACACAGGACAAAAAATCCGCAAGGAACACTGCAATAAGTGCTCTTTGTAAGTTCTTCCTGGGAAGCTCCACTGCCATTCTATTTTGCTTCTCTCAAAAACAATATTCCAAATGCGACATTTCACTTATGGCTGGTGATCTTTTCTGCTACTGAATAGATTTGCATCCTTCCTTTCATCCATCCCTGCATCCATTCTTTATATTCAACAAATAAGTCCTGAGAATCTACTATCTAATGTGTCTCAGTCCCTTATCAGGTTCTGGGAATTTATTTTTTTATCTCTTGGTACTGGGAATCGAGCTCATGACCTTACACTTGCCTGGAAGGTACTCGTGCCGCTGAGCCATGTTCCCTGTCCCAAGTCTGGAAATTTAGACATGAATAGGAGTGAGGAGGGTGGAGATAGTGTACAGTTTTAAAATGTGATGGGAAATGACAAAGTAGTGCATAATTTCATGATAGGAAATGGTAGGGAAGAGCTACCATTTCTTAGAAAGGTCTTGAGTTCAGGGAAAGCTGTCACAAGGAGACAAGCAATGCAAGGCTTTCAGTGACAAGGTCACCAGAAATCAATGTTCTTTAAAATAAACTGAGAACCTAGCAGTATGCAGAGACTCTGCTCAATGGAGTGAAGTGCACAGGTACAGGTATTTGGCACAGGGTAAGAGGAGATCGTCATTAGCTTTTGTACAGGCGGACGTTAGGTGCAAGACAGTTGGTAAGTCCAGAAGAGTGCTGTCCATCTCAGTCCCGGTCTCTGGAGAGAATCTGGGCTTGACACGTATATTTGGAAGTTTTCCATAGCAATATGAGAGATGGAGCTTATGGCTCTGCACAACGCAGTTGGAGTCAAAAGTGTGTGCATTTTCTTCGTGCACAGGGTCCATGGCCCCCCTGTTCACCCTGGGCTTTGACTCCCCGATTCCAGACTCCACTGGCTCTGTATCTGGGTTTGTGATGCTCCTCAGACACTTGCTGGACTCAGCCCACTGTGTACAGATTTTCTGCCTACGGTTTCTCTGTGGAGGCTGCATGCAGTCACCCACGAACCATGTCTTCTAGTCTGTCTGGTCTGTACCTGTAGCCAAGTGGTCAGAGCTGCTGCCCACCCACCTTGGGCACTGCCTGGAGGACTCTCCACTGCCTGTGCTTCTGTCTTGAATTCCTTCCCATGTGCTATTGATGCTACCACTATCCTGCCACTGTTGCTACTCTGGTCTCAGCCACAGCCCTATTTCACTGGGAGAAATACTGTGGCTTCCTTACCACTCTCCCTGCTTCTAAACTTGGACCCCTGTAACTCACTCACTGCCTATGCAGAGGCAAGACTGACCCCTGTAAGTGTAAATCTAATCATTTTTTCCCTCTGCCTAAATCGACTTGGCTGCTTCCATCACTTAATGTACATCCTGCTGGGGCAGGAAGGGTCTTGGGTGATCTGGCTCTTGGCTCTTTCTAGAAGACTGTGATGTGCTCAGCTTACCCTGGGGTGGTGTGTGCTTCATTCAGCAGGCCCTCCTTTCTTTTTTTTAAATTTTATTTAAAGAGAAAAAACAAAACAAAACAAAACAGAATAAAGGGTAGCAACAATACAGAATTCCAAGGAAAAAAGGAAAAGAACAACAGCAAAAAATCCTAAGAAATTATTACTTGACAAATTACATACTGACTTCTTGGAAATAGTTGTTCAAATTACAGAGTTAAAACATGTAAAGTAGACATTCAAACAGTGAGACTGTTAACAGTTCTGCTCCACGATCTGACTAAAATAGCAATATGGTCATCCATCTTACCCATGCAAATATACATGCAATTATATCAAAAGGGTAAAATTAAACACAACTAAACAGAGCAAAGCAGATCACAAGAAAGCAATGTAAGAGACAAAAATTTCAAAACTAGACAATTGGAGATATTCACTCTCTATCATATTGACTCTTGTTTTCTTCCAAATAGATTGTCACATACAGGGAATTCACATGAAACAACCGAGTATGGAATTGATCTGAGCAGGACAAGGAGGGCATTTCAGGTCTTCAAGACCAGACATTTGGAAAGCCAAGAATGGCTGTCATAGTGTCTCACATTCTCCTCAACACAGCTGTTCATACCTTCATATGTGTTGAACTTAAACAAGACAAAGCAAGCTAAAATCACGTTGAAAAAAAAGTGATAGTTTTGCTGGATTACACATCATGACATTATGGAATCAGCACTGGGTATTGTAGTGTCTCTTTTTCTTCAAAGTAGTTGTTCATTTCAACATGTGTTATATAGTTGGTTCTCATAAACTGTTTATGAGCTCTACACATGCATGAGTCTCTACATGTATATCTATCATTTCTATGTTAGAGGGAAAAACAAAACAAAGCAAGACAAAACAAAACAATTCTTAGAAAAGCATGAGGCAAAAAGTCACATAAAACTGCAATACAAGGTGATCTACAATGGTTAACAACATTAATAAAAACGAAGCATTGGAGACATTATAAGACTTCAAAAGCAAGTAATAATCAAACTAGAGTGGGTATCTTGGTGAATCTTGTCATCTTCAGTGTAGTTGCCTATACTCTCAGACTTGATGCTATCAATGATAACAGATTTAAATAAAATCAGTCAATACAAAGTAGCAATCTAACAAACCAGATTCAAATAAGATCAGTCATAATAAGACAGTATAAGTTATAAAGGGCTTCAGATTAAGTTGATAGGAAAACTAGGGATGATTACCATAATATGTCCTCTTATTTTGGGGATAGCTGACCATGTCCTCCAGTCTAGTGTAAGTAGACAAACTGGAACAGCATGTAATCCATCCAAGCAGAGTGGTGAGAATAATGTAAATTTTAAATCTTGTTAGCCAATTAACAATATCCTCTGCCTCCCTTTTTTAGACAATTCCTCTCCTTTCACTCCCATAGGGTGCACTGCTTGTTTTGGGTCCTACTGCCTCCCTATATAGAGCATCTCAATGGACCCTATCTCCTGATCTACTCTGCCTGTGTTTCTCTCTGTTAATATTTCAAGGCCATCTATATTAGAGATTACATCCAATCTTCTCTGCCTTATGTCTGCTATTCTGTTTTTCTGCCATTGGTTGTCTATTTTTGTGTTCCACTCCACTATCTGCCCTGTTCACTGAGGCCTCTCTGCCACTGTTCCTGATATGCTTGTATTCTTGTTCTCTCTCCCTAGAATGTCCTTCAGTATTTTTGTAGGGTTGGACTGCTGGTGACAAATTCTCCAAGTTCCTCTTTGTCATGGAAGCATCTTGCTTCTCCATTAATTTCTAGAGAGAGTTTTGCAGGATATATCAATCTGGGCTGGAGATTGTTCTCCTTCAGCACTTGAATTACTTCACTCCAAGCTCTTCTTGATCTGATGATCTGTGTCAAGAAGTTTGCTGTT
>PVJX010000055.1:278180-386444 GCA_004027295.1 Dolichotis patagonum
GTATGCTTCATACATCTGCATATCATTTCTTTTTTCTATGCTTGGGAAATTTTCCTTAATAATTTCTGTGAATAGCCTTTGTAATTCCTCTGTTTTGATTCCTGCTTCTTCATTCACATGCTTTATTCTTAAGTTATAGATCCTCTTGTCGTCTTCCAGTCTTTGTATCTTTACTGCCTGCTCCCTTGTTATTTTTAAGAGATCTTCCCTTTCATGATCGCACATTGCAAGCCTGTGTTCAATTTTTGATAGTCTATCTTTGGTTTCTTTCAAGCAGTTTTGCCAGCTTTCTATGGAGTCTTTAGTTTCCTGATAATCTCTTTGAATCTGCTTCATGAATTCTAGGTTTTTTTCTGTATTCTTCATTAAATGTTTCTCTCCTTTTGTGTTCCTCCATTCTTCTGTCTGTGTCTTTTTGAGAGGTGCCCAGCCTTTCTTTTATTAATCTACTTATCTCTTGTTTAATTTGAATTAATAATTCAGTTTTGGTCCCACTTACGAGGTCCTGAAGATATCTCTTTATGTCCACTAACGCTGTGTTTGATGTTGCATTTTTGCTGCCCTCAATCTCTTTTATATTTACCTCTCCTGGATCAATGTTCTCAGAGTTGGGGGCTTGGGGTTTTTTCTCATTTCTCCCTTTCGTCATGTTTTTGGTTCCTTCCATACAAGTGTACAGTGTAATTCCCAGACCCTTTTCTTGTTGGTTAAGGCTCCTCTAGAGGGTTCAGGCTAGGAGCTTTTGCCCTGTTCAATAGGCTATCAGAGATTAAAGTTCACACACAGGCAGTGTGCACTGGCTCCTCCCCTCCGGGCCAGTCAACCTTTGCAGGCCTTCACTGCGTCAGTGTGTGCCAATCTCATGGAATTAATTTGTAGCGACTGACTGGGTCCTGTAGGCCCTCCTTTCTGCTGGGAACAGGCTCTGCCCTTCTGCACCTCAGCTCATCCCACATATGGGCCAAGCCACATAAAGCATCTTTGTGCGAGTCCCAGTTCTTTGAGAGATTTCATTATTCGAGTCTTAGCTCAAATATCATTTTCTCAGATGAAGCAATTTCTTGTTATGCAATCCAAAGCAATCTGGCTTAGTCTGCAATCACAGAGCATCATGGTCAGGGGGGTGTAAATGACAGACCTTTATTCCTCCAGTTCTAGAAGCTGGAGTCCAAGATCAAGGTGTGGGTACATTCGGTTCCAGATGAGGGCTCCTTCCTGGCCTGCAGTTTCCATCCTCTTGCTGTGTCCTTGCCTGGGGGTGGGTGAAAGAGACAGAGCGAGATCTTTTCCTCTTCCTAAGGACACTGATACTTCTATGGCCCCACCCTCATGACCCATTAAACATAATTTCCTCTCCAAATTCCTTCTCCAGAATCATCAGGTTACGAGTTAGAACTTCCATATATGAATTTTGTTTCTTTTTTGGTACCAACAATCAAATTCAGGACCTTGCACTTGCCAGGCAGGCTCTTGTGCTGCTGAACTGTATCCCAGGCCCAACAGATGACGTTTTATGGGGAAAGAAACGTTCAGGCCATGACAGAATCCCACCACATTTACCCAGTTCTACACCACATGTCACCATCCTTACTGCCATCACGCTTATTGCAACTAGTGAATGCTCGCTTCATTCATTTCGTCTGTGTGACTTCCAGTTGACCTGTTGTGCCCGGGTTCATATGCTGTTACTGTGTCAAGACACCTATTTCTCTCTGCTCCCCCTGGGTCTCCATTGCTTATCCAGTGCCTAAGGCACAGTATGCTCAGATACCAAGAGGTCTTTGTGTGCAGGGTCTGACAGTGTGTGTTTGCATTTCATTTTTCTGTTCATGAGAGTGTTGCCTTCCTCTACAGATATGGAAGATTTGACCTGATAACTTATGAGCACAAGAAAAGAGAAAGGCCAATGTGCTAGGGAAGGATGTGCTCTTGACATCATGCGTTTTCCTATTTTCACTTAGCTTTACTTCATTTTCATTCCAAGTTGGATGTAGTTCCAAATTTTTTATTTGGAAAAGCAATGTGGATTTTCTTTACATCATCCTTTCCATTTGCTTGATAATTGCACTATTTATGGAATTTCTTTTTCTAGCTTCTTCTTTGTTCCTGAGTTCCTATAATTCTATTTATTTTCATTCAAGAGAATTTCCTTGGGATACGATTACGGAAGTAGAATTTCTGGCTCAAAACTGAGAAGAATAAAACTTAAAGGTTTTATTGCATGGCAATGTCTTCTTCTTACAAAGATTGGTCCAATTTGTTATGCCAAAATCCATGTGTGACAGTTCCTGTTTCCCAAAAATCTTGTCATTGTGGACTTTAATCATTTTTTTTATCAGTTGTACTTTGTTTTGCTAATGAATGCGTGTTGGAAGGCACCCCGGAAAACTCACAAAGATGTGTTGCCGCACACAGTGGCTCTGTTCAGAGCCAGCCTCTCACTCACACAATTCCGTAAACTTGGTTTTGTCAGAGTCTACAGAAGTGAAAATGCTTGAAGTCAGAGGAAGCAGAGAACCCAGTGCAAGCTGGGTGAAACTAGGAGACAGATATATTGACTGAACCGGGAAACTACTCCATATTTTCTCTGTTCTCTTGGACTTGCTTTCTTCTTGGTGTCCACCTGGCTCTGATGTTGGGAGGAAACCTACTGACATGACTGTTTCTGTGTAACACAACAACGAGATATAGAACACACCTTAATGTTTAGTGACTGTGCTTTAAGAATTGAGATGGTCCCCAAATAATTGCCCTACTCCCCACTGCAAAGATGCCTCCCATGTCTCTCTGGAATGAACTGGGTCCCTGGTCCCTTCCTGAAGTAATTATTATCTTATGGTGGGAGGGTTATCTTCAACCTGTGTTTCTCTACCCATCCCAGACAAACCCACAGTCTGCGGTGGGTGACCAATGAAACCCACTTGCCTGAGCAGGGATGGGAGGGGGCCGTCAGGAAAGGGAAAATGCAAGAAGAAAACAAAGGGGTGCACTGAACAAGAGGAAGTGGATACTGGCTAAACTGCATCAGTTTCCAACTAAACACCAAAATGTGACCACACTCTCACTAACCAAACTCACAGAGACTGGAGAGCAAAGGAAGGCTGGGGTGTACACTGAGAACCAGGACCATCTAGGGACAAATACTGTGATGTTGAATAATAAAAATAGGTTCCCTGGATGTGAACAACGTATCAACCAGAATGACTGGGTTCATTTAAAAAGCCGAGAATTAATTTAAGCTTGGTTATTCTTAATGGCCCATGTCTCTTCAGGCTGTGGGAATTTAATGTACCACCTCCTCCACAGGTCAGAGAGGCCAGGAGATCCTAGCTGCTGGCCCACCTCCTTCTGGTCTAGACGGTCCTGCTGAGTTCTTGGTGCTAAATGCCAAATTGAGAATATCAAATTCATATCACAGTTTTCAAAAGACCAAACATAGGAGCAATTCCTAGGTTTCAGCTTTAAAAATTATCAAAATAAAATTACGTGGATTAGATGTTATTTCTGCATCACAGTTCATTTTCTGTAACATTTATTCTCAGATGGTGGTTGGGCTGTCCGTTGGGAAACACATCATGTTCCCTCCAGGTGTGACCGGCACATCTTTTGCTGTTGCCTTGCTTCCTGTTTGAGCAGAAGTGGTCCCTTCCTACTCTTTTTTTTTTAAATAAAAAAATTGTATTTATTTAGAAGCATTCAGAATGTCAACAAAACAGCTGCAATTTTTTTTTTTTTTGGAAATTACAGAGTGGTGTTCAATTAACAGAACAAGTATTTTGCATAAGCTGCATCAGAAATGACCGAAGATGAAACGCTACCGTCCCCGTAGATAACTAACTTGTGCTTTGCACCCGGGAGAACCTGCTGTAATGTCCAGGCCAGTTTGCAGCCTCCGTATGTGAGCGTGGCTCTGGTGTCCGTATGTACCAGGCAAGGTCAGTGAAGCCCACCAGGACAGGGCTACCTCAAGACACACTCGGTAGTGTGTTAACTATGCAAGAAAGGGTATTGTACAGTTTAGAAACAAATCGTACCCAGCCTCACACTTCAATTTTTTTTTTCAAAAGGGGTGAGTTGTGTACGGGGTAGGGGGTTAAGTACCTTATAGACAAGAAAGAAAAAACTGTGCTAGAACCAACTTATTCATCATCATCGTCGTCTTTGTCGTCATCCTCCGCTTCCTCCTCTTCCTTCTTTTCTTGCTGTTTCAGCCTTGACAGCTCCTTTTTCGCTGCCTCATGCTTTCCTTCAGCACCGTAGGCAGCCATGTCCTTTTGCACTTTCCCTTCAGTTTAGCAGCCGTCCCCTCCTAAGGCTGCTGGCCCCGCTGCAGTATCATTCCGGGTTCTCTGCGACATCCCCAGTGGAGAGGCCGGGATGTTCTCCTTTGATTTGTGGACCGTACTGAGAACAGAACAAGAAGGCCAGAGGAGGCCTCTGGGGTGCACTGGGGTCCTTGAACTTCTTTTTCGTTTCTCCCTCAGGAGTGTGAGTTTTCATTTCTCTTTCACAGCGAGGCTTGTCCCCTCTGTCTGGCCTTCAGATTGTCCCCTCTCTTTAGCAGACCTGGCCTTCTACCTCTCCAAGCCCTTAGGAAACGCTGAAAAGTTGACGGGAGGTAAACCGTCTGTCACAGCTGGGGGGTGGTCAGCTCTCTCACTGCTGGACACCAGAGCCACGCTCACAGTGTAAAGGAGGGGAGGTTTAATTTAGCCCACGCCTCGGTACCATCTTGCAGGAAGGGCACCGTAGAGCAGAGCTGAGTAGCTTATGTGACCAAACAGCGGAGCAGGAGGACAACACCAGAGAGAAGGGGTGAAAGACACCAGCATAGGACCGGAGGCCATGCCCCAGGACCCGCCAACACACCAGAAAGTGTGCTTGGCTAATCTGCTAGGCATCCCTGAATCCCATGATTCAATGAGGGTTCACAATCACTGCAGGCCACTTTTGGAAGAATCTACTTTATGCACAGAGGCATTTCCCCTTTCTAACCTGTTTTGGCTAATTTGGGTCCTCTGTATTTAAAATTTTACAATAAGCCTGTGAAAAAGAAAACACTTAAAAGAAGGGGAGCGGTTGCTAAATTTGGGTAAAGATTGTATCCAATTCATAGGTCCATTTAGCCAGCCCACTACACAGAGAGTACTTAGCCCTCCGGTCTATAAATGTGGTATGACTCAGTTTATCGATACTTAGTTCGCTTTCTCTCAACAGTGTTTGTACTTTCCTGTGTGCAGGACACTATTTAATTGTTCCATATGTTCTATTGTGTTAAATGCTATTGTGAGTAGCATTCGAATCTTATAGTCAGATTATTTATTGCTTGCATACATAGATACTCTTGAGTTTTGTGTAATGATTTTTGAATGCTGTGACCTTGCTGGTCTCTATTATGAGTTCTAGAGGTCTCTCTGTGTGTGTGTTTATCAGAACACTTTATGCATGCCATCAGGTGTACAAAGAAAGACTCTTCCAGTGTGAATGTGGTTTATTGCACTGTGATTGATTGGCGGTGCCTTCCGGTATAGCCTCTGATGAAAGTGACAAGATTCAGCACCCTGCCTTGCTGTGGATCTCAGGGAGACAATAGTCAGTCTTTTAAGACCGAGTGTGTTGTTAATGCCATTTTTTGTGTTGAGGATATTCTCATTTATTCTTTGTTGAGAGATTCTTACCTTAAATATTGGATGGATTTCGTCAAATGTTTTTTCTACATTTACTGTGATTGTTGCTGCTTGTCTTTATTTTGTGAATGTGGCACATTACTTTAACTTGCATATTAAAAAACTTTGCCTTTCTAACATAACTCTCACTTGGTTAGGGCATATTATTGTTTTTATGTGTTGTTTGGTTTCATTTGCTGTTATGCAGTTGAAGATTTTTGCATCTATTTGTCATGTTCTTTAATTCTTGTGCCTTTTGCTTTGGTATCTGAGTAATATTGGTTTGATAGAATTAAACAGGAATTGTTCCTCTTTTTTTATTTCCTGGAAGTTTATGAAAGGTTGGTATTATTTTTAAAATAGCATTCTTTAAGTATTTTGACAGATTCCACAAGTGAAGTTATGTTGGTCTGAACTTGTTTTTGTGACAATATTTTCAGTTACTAATGGAATTTATTTACTTGTTATATATCTGTCCAGATTTTCTGTTTTCTTTGAATCATCTTTGATAATTTGTCTCTCAGAATTTGTTTTACTTAAGCTGTTTAATTTATTGATACAGTATTTCCTCCAAAAGGTTTTGTTTCCCAAGTGATTGATAGTGACATTTACTCTTTCAGTCTTTTGAAATTCGTGTCTTCTGTCTTTTCAGTTTAGAAATTTAGATAAAGGGGCCTGGGATTTAGCTCAGCGGCGTAAGTGCCTGGCTTGTAAGCATAGTCGTGAGTTTGATCCCCGGTACCAGGAAAAAAAAAAATTAGATGAAGGCTAAATGTGTTTATATTTTTAAAAAAAGAAGTCTGGCTTCATTGGTACTTTTCTTGTTTTTCTGTGCAGTGTTTTCTGTGCCTTGATTTTCTGCTTGTTTTGTGTTTAGCTTTATTTTTTTTCTCTGGTTTCATAAAGTCAAAGTTTAGGGCAATGATTTGAGGTTTCTCTTGTTTTCTTGGCCACTAGAGGCCTAACCATTCCACTAAGTATGGATTTAATATATTTTGCTAATTTTAATATATTTTCATTTTCTTTCAGTTAAAAACTATTTTCTAATATCACTTTTTTTGGATTTTTATTTTCATTCGTAGATTTTTTTGGGAAATAGGCTGTTTAATTTTCTTTTAGTCGGAGCTTTCCTATGCAGGTTTTTTTGATGAACAGATTTTAAAAGTAATAAATAAGTCTAATATTTTGGTTCTTACTTTAGGGTTATTTTTTTCTGTGACTCTATAAATATTGCCAATCAAAAATATATTCTCCTAGATTGTCCAATAAAATCGCTTTAGTTTTAATTTATATATTAAGCCCCATGATGTATGTCATATATCAGCAGGTGAGACTTTAGATTCATTTTTTTCCTCAAGGCGTGGTCTTAATCTGCTATCTGCACTACAGCACTATTTGTTAAAAACAGTTTCCTTTTTCAGTAAGTATTTTTGGTGCTATTGTTTACAAGCAAGGAACTGTATTTCTGGGTCTCTGTTCTCTTTCATTGATCTGTTCATCAGTTTGTACGTCTGTACCCCAATGTCATACATATCTTAATTTACTAATAACAAACTTTTGACTTCTGGACATTTTGGGCTGGATAATTCTTTGTTTTACGGGATTGTCCTGTGTCCTATGCTGTCTAGCATCATTTTGTCTTCCCAACATTAAATTTGAAGACATCCCTCCCAGTGTGGCATAGCTTATAATTTGGTGCTAGAACTAACAGATTTTATTTAAATGTGCATTTATTTCAAACTCTGAGAAGGGCGGAATTCTAGATTGAAGTTATTTTTCTGTCACTAATTTCAAGATGTGTTTTCACATATCTGACTTTTCCGGGTTTTATGAGATCATTGTGACCACTCAAGCCACTGTTCCTCTTTAGATAGTGTGATTTTCTTTTCTGGTTCACGTCAAAGTTTTATCTTCATTTTTGGTTTTAGCATGTTAACTAGTGGATAGTGTGTGTATGTGTGTGTGTGTCTGTGTGTGTGTGTGTGTGTCTGTGATCTACACAGCATTAAATAAGCTTCTTGAATCTGTAAATTGACTACAGTATGTCTTAGTTATTCCACAGATGTGAAACAGCTTCTGGAACAAAACCCATTTCTATAATCATTTTTAGAAATTCTTGATGTATTTTTAGATACAAGCTTTTTTGTTGGACATTTGTTCTGCAAATGCTTTTTTATTTTAAAGGAAAAATAAAATGAACTTTCAAAACAAAATAATAGGAGAGCAACAACAGATGATGAATTAGGTATGACTATCCTCAAAATAGATACTCAGAGTACAAAATATAGGCATGAAAATGGTAAAACAATATTATCACAAATCTTTCCTTTCAATGAACTAAGAGAAACTAGTAATATAACTATCTTAACTAGCTTGTATTTTTTTTTCCTTTTCTCTTCCTTCCTTTCTCCTTCCCCCAATCCAGTTTCTCTTTCCTTTTAAACAGTTTCTTTGTATTTCACAATATCAGGTGTACATTCTGGACCTTATTTACACTTTTGGCTTCTCACACCAGGGAGACAATATGATGCTTACAAAAGTGAGACTGATTTATTTCACTTGTGAGTACAGTCTCAAATTGCATTCATTTACCTATAAAAGACTCAGGGTTGTCCTTCTTTATGGCTGGGTAGTACTTTATTGTGTAAAAATACCACATCCTTTTTATCTATTCCTCAGTTGATGAGAATATGAATTGTTTTCAAGATTTCGCTGTCACAAACTGTGCTGCTATAAAGGTGGCTGCACATACATTTCTGTGGTATAATGTTTTTAATTCCTCCAGGAAGATATCCAGGAGAATAGCTGGCGAATTGGGACCTCTATTCATAGTCTTTTTTTGAGGAATCTCCATACTGACCTCCACAGTGGTTGCACCAGTCTGCACTCCTACGGACAGTGGAGAAGGATTCTTTTTTCCCCCACAACCCCTCCAGCACTTGTTATTGGTTGATTTCTTGATGATAGCCATTCTTTCTGGGGTGAGATGGAATCTCAGTGTTGTTTTAAGTCGTGTCTCTCAAATGAGCGATGATGTTGAACATCTTTTCACATATTAACTTTCTGTATTCAGGGTTTCACTACCTTAACTCTGACTTTTTCACTAGTGTTTTTGTAGTTTTCTAGAAATGTCTTCACTTTAATAATGGCAATGTTTTCTTTTTCTTTTTGTCTTTCTTTTTTGTTGTTTTAGCTGTAGTGTTTTAACAGCTTTTCTGATGTCTACCTGAACTGATAACTGTACCTATAGAAAGTGTGCAATTTGGTAAGTTTCGGCTTACCTGTTCACTTTGGAAATTACCGCTGCAATCAAAAATAGAGCAATCAATCACTTCTACAAGTCTCTCTTTTTTTTGTATTTTTCCTTTTAACCATTCTTTCATCCACTCCCTTCCTTAGACTTACTGCCATCTTTTATTTTTATCACTAGTCTTTCTTCATGCATTTAGTAGCTTATTTATTAAATACTTATTATACATACATGGAATAACACAATGTATGGGAGTTTTGGGGGAGAGACTTTGGTTCCTGCCCTGAAGCATAAATATTTTGAAATGCATCCATGTTATTACTTGATTAGTTCCTTTTCACTGCCGAGTAGTATTGTAGCACATGGATATATGAAAACTCGTTTGCATATTAACCTGTTAATAAAACATCTAGATCTTTCTGTTCCTTACTTTTAAAAGTACAGCTTCTATGAATGTTTGCTTGAGAAAAGTATGCTTTGTTTTCTCTTGCCTAAATAAATACTTGCAATGGAAATCGTCAGATCAGTCTAAGGAGTGTATCGGATGTTTTAAGAAACCGCCATATTTTATCTTTCTTATTTTGGGCTTTATTTCTTCTTCTTTTTCTAGTTTCTGCAAATGGAAATTGAGGTCACTGATTTGAGATCTTTTTTCTTTTCTAATGCCAGGGTTCCATGCCACATATTTCTCTTTAAGCACTGTTTTGTCACAAACCCTGCTATTTCTATTTTCACACTAAATTCAGCATGGTTTTCCTTTTTAGTTTTGACTTTAAGTCATTCACAACTTGGATGTGTTTTACTTACACTTGAAATTCTTAAGGATTTTCCTAGTAGTTTTTGTTAGTGTTTTCGAGGTTAATTCCAATGTCGCTTGACTCGAGTCATTCTGAATTTACCCAGGCGAGCTGTATGGCCTCAGAAGCCGACCATCTTGCTAGGGGTTCCATGCATCTTGAAATAAACATAAATTTTAGTGTTACATAGAGTTACTTAGTTTTTCTATGCTCTTACAAGTTTGCTGTCTAGTTGATTTATCAATTATTGAAAGAATAGTGATGTCTCTGACTATAAATATTAATTTGTCTGTCTACAGTTAAATTTTTTATGAGTACATGTTTGCCATGCATAATGATCATAGTTATCACAGGAAATTTGTACTTGTACATAATATATCTTACTTCTTTTTTCTCACTCTCCTTCCCTCCCTTTGACTCTTTCCCTCCCCATTTATAAAAGTGTTGTTTTCTTTTATTTCTTTCCATTCTTTTTAAAAAATCCCTTTACCTTTCCTTCTCTTTCCTCTCCTCCCTTCCTTGTTCCCTTCCCACTGGAACAAGTTCTTCCTACTTCGCTGTCCAAAGCAGCAGTGACAGTGTGAGCCAGCCTTTGACTCCTTATTTACCCTTTGCTGCACGTATCTGAAGCTCTTTTTCAGGCAAATATTTAGAATTGCTGTATTTTCTTTATGAACCGATTCCTCTCCTGTGATGAAATACATTTATTTATCCCCGGTAATGTTCTCAGCTACGATATCTATGTTAATATTTACACAGATTTTGACTTTTAAAAAATTATTATTTCATATCAGTCTATGTTTGTGATACTTCAGAAGTTCATTTGTCCTGAGGAGTTGGTGCATCTATGGGGCAACTTTCTCCCTTTTTACCTTCCTTTCTCCTCGGTTTTCTCTGTCCCCATCTCCCTATCTCTTTCCCAACTCCTCAAAGCCTGCTTCCTGTTTTCTATCATCTGTCTTTTATTTTGTTCTTTAAACCATTTATGCTTAGGGTCTCTCATATAAGAGAACCTATGCGACACCTTCTGTGTGTGATTTATTTAATTTAGCATCACTGTCTCTTATTTAGTTTTAGCATGGTAAGATTTTTTTCAACTCTTTTTCCTTCCCTGTTTGGATCAGCTTTTAAAGTTAGGTTCTTGTAGGCACAATATATTTTGGTCTTGCTTTTTCATCCAGTGTAACAAATACTGCTTTTTGTTTGGGGAGAGAACAATTGGTTTAAACTATTTACACTGAATGTGTTTATTGATTTGTTTTAGTTTTAGTTTAAATTTACTATCATTTGTTTTCCATTTGTCCTACCAGCTTTTTTCTCTCCATTTGATATTTCTCTTCCTTCTTTTGGACAAATAGAAAATTACGTATGCGTCTATTTCTTTCTTTCTTGGCTTACAAGCTATATTTTTCTCTTTTTTGTATTTTAGTTTACTCTTTGTTATAGAGAGTGCACAATATACTGTTTCCTTTAATACTGTCTCACAGTTTCTTATATGAGAACTTAATAACCATATATTGAGCATCTCTGAATAAAAAATTCAGAATATAAAATGTTCCAAAATCTGGAAACTTTTAGTGCCAGTATAACACCACATGTGGAAAATTTCACATCTGTCTTCATGAAATCAGTCTCAGTCAAAACAAAGCTGTACTAAAAATACTGCATAAAATTACCTTGAGTCCACAAGACTAAGGAGTCCATGAAACACAATAAATTTCATGGACAGACTTAGGACTCATTCCTAGAATGCCTCCTTATGAGCATAACAAGTATTTCAGAATCCCAAATCTGAAACACTCTGGCCTGCAGCATTTTGAGTAAGGTATCTGCAATCTGAGTCCCATTTCACTATTCTGCTGTCTTCTTTCTTTTGTCATTAATTTTGTCTCTAACATGTTGAAACTTCATGCTGTCTCATTACTGTATTGTAAGAGTCAATTATCCTTTCAAATAGTTGGTTTATGTGCTTAATTATGATTACTGGTTTTTGTTTCATTACATAAATCTTCATTTTAATCTGGTTATCATTAGATTTTTGTCTGAAAGACATATATATATATATATATATATATATACATATAGTTTGTTTGTTTGTTTTGTTTTGTTTTTTCAGTAGGCCTACCTTGGATTAATTCTTTCAGCTTTCCTATGTTTTTAGAGAACCTATTTTGCCTTTATTTGGAAGATTTTTTCAAAAGGAGTAGAATTATTCAGCTGATAGTTTTTAGTGTTTCAAGAATCTTAAAGATGACGGACACCTGCTGTACCCTTAGCTTTGCATCTACACTTAGCCTTCCCTGTTTTTTGCTGGTTACTTCTATAGTTTTCTCTTTATCACTGATTTTAAAGAATGATAGTCATTGGTTCTCTTTCTTTCTTTCTTTCTTTCTTTCTTTCTTTCTTCTTTCTTTCTTTCTTTCTTTCTTTCTTCTTTCTTTCTTTCTTTCTTTCTTTCTTCTTTCTTTCCTTTTCTGATTGCATTTGCCTATCTTCTGTATTCAAAACTTTCACTTATCATTTTCTATTTTATTTTTCTGTTCCTGGATATTTTTATACATTTCTTCAATGTTTTCTTTATTATATAAATTCATTCTCCTTCAAACACCACAAACTTTAGTCTTCATTACTGAGATGATGCCTCAGACTATTTTCTGCTGTCATAGAAGAACGTCACAGACTGTGTAAGTTATGAACAATAGAAGGCTATTTCCCTCATGGTTTTGCAGGCCAGGAAGCACATCTCCAGCCCTCTGTGAGTGTTGTTGTACTGCATAATTGCAAGGCGGAAGGGTAGCCAGTCCCAAAGGTGGGCAAGAGAGAAAGGAGTGGACTGACCTCCTAATACATATGCTGCCAAAGCAAGCATCAAGTTCTGACCTTGTAAAAACCCAGTTTCCTCCTAATTAGCCCACTCCTGTGAGAATGGCATTAATGCATTTATACCCAAAGATTCCACTTTGTAACATCCCGAGGTCATTCAGTGTCAGCATGAATCTTGGGAGAACATTTAGATCACAGCAGAGGATAACGTGAAGAGGATAAATCCTGTTTCATGTTCTTTCCTTATAATCAGCTTTTTATTCCCACTTGTGTCTTTCCGGGAGGTTACTAATTTGAGCATGGCATTAACAAATAAGTTCATGGTACACTTCATAATTTTAAGTTATTCTCTTTCATTATACATTTCTTGCACATAATTCTTCAATGATGTTTTGATCTCTATACTCAACTTCTTTATATAGCACACTTTTAGTAGAAAAACTTAAAGTGTCTTAATAGGCATAAAATTATATTTTCAATATGAGTTAGGTACTTGGCATACTTGCATCTATTTGCACACTTTCCTATAAATTTAAAACTATTTAATAAATAGGGTTACTTAAGATACTATGTATTTTGACTGGGGAACATTCTGTATGTGTCAGATTTTTTGGTACTTTCACACATTTTAATAAGTTTCATAATTTCTTTGCATTTTTATTTAGGATTATTTCTAAATCTTGGTTGGCATGACACAAAGTTTTTCTCTAGTTTTTTCCTAGTTTATTACTTCTAGAACATAAGAAAATCTCCAGTTTATGTCTACGAACTTCTATCCTTAACTTTTCAAAATTTCAAAATTCATATAGTAATTTTAAGTTGATTATCTTGGATTTTCTTGTTATATAATCAAATTGTCTGACAATGACGACATTGGAAACATTTTTCCTATTGTTTATAGCTCCTTTTATTTTAGTTTTACCAAAGAGCACTTTCAGTACAATTGCTGAAAAGAATTATTCTATATTTTGCCTTATTACTGACATCAGTAATCATCATCTCAGTTGAATGAATGCTGTGATCTCCTCTTAGTCTCTACCTGTGTTCATGAATACAGAACTGTATCCAATTTCTTTCTCTGTGTAGGAAAAACATGCTACCATTTTCTTTTTGGGATTTCTTGCAGGAGTGAAACATTTTGATAGACTTCTCAAGGTTGATTTGTGTTTGTATTCCAGGAAAATCTGCTTAGCTGTTCATTATATTTTAATAACAGAGTGCTAGGGACAATAACATTTGGTGGCATTAGTTCTAACAATTTTTGTATCTATATTAAATTGTGAGATCTTATTTTTCAGTGATGTATGGTTTTGTGTATTTGCTTATTTTATTTTGGGGCTTTTGAAGAAATTGTTTTGCATAGCATAATAAAATGCATCAATTTTAAGTTTATAAGTTTATAAGTTTTCACAAATACAAGCAGCTGTTAACCATTGCCAAATATTGAATGTTTCCATGGTCTCCTGTTTCTTCATAGCCAACACTCTCCCTTCCTCCCAGGCCCAGCTAACCCTGACCTGCCTTCTGCAACTATTGCTTTGACTTTTATAGCATTTTATGGAAATGGAATCACAGAGGTATATTCAATCATTAATGTTTTTCATTTTATTTTACCAGTACAATCGTGTAGTACAATTAATGCTTACACTTGTGCTGAGGTGGTGCATGCATGTAACACATTTTAATTTTTTCTTTCCCTTCCTTCCCTCTCCCCTCCACTCATTCATTGATCTTCCTGTTTTTGCTACATGTTTTGCAGTAAATAATACTTACATTCTTTGTGCAGAGTTGGTTCATATACTCAATTTTTGTGTCTGGCTTTTTCCATTTATCAAAATACTTTTTGAGTTCTATTTTGGTTCATGTATTATTTGTCTGTTCCTTTTTAATTGCACAGACCTGCCAGGTGAGTAGATGTTTGAATTATTTCCAGTTTATTTTTGATAAAGCAGCTATAACCTTTTGCTTTCAAGTTACGGTGCAGACTTAAGTTTTCATTTCTTTTGGATCAATGTTTTGGAGTAAGACTATTTGGTCTAGCATTACAAGAGAATAGTTAACTTCACAGGAATCTATCAAATTACGTTGCAATTAACGGCATCCCAGAGTGTCAATTATTTTAGATCATTGCCTTACCCTGTCTTGTCTTTTTAATTGTAGCATTTCTAGTAATTATGTACTAGGAATTTCTCAATGTGACATTATTTGATCTCCCTGGTGTGAAATGGTATTAATGTTTTCTCTTGTTTATTTATTCTTTATATGTTTTCTTGGGTGAAATTTCTACTCAAAGCTTTTGCCTGTTTTTAGTTGCTTTATAAAAATGTTTGTTTTTATTTAAATTCTGATGTTTATATATTCTGGGTAAAAATATTTGGGTTACTAATACTTTCTACTAATCTATGGTTTGTACTTTTTGTATATGATTAGTGAAGATTTAAACAGTAAAGAAACTCCAGGTCAAAGATTTCTTCTTATATTTTTGTTCTAGAAAGTTCATGGGCTTATATTTTACATTTAGAGCATAATGACTTGGATTGAACAAGTATTTCTTAGATGAGACACAAAAACATGAACCAAAAAAGAAAGAAAAAGAGCCCATCAGATTTTACGTTAAAAATAAACTAGGGTTGGAGGCAGTGGAGAGATATTTTTAAGATATTACAGAAGAAATCCTAAACTACGGACCTGGAATTATATAGCCAATAAGATACTTGCAAAAATGAAGGTGGAGCACATTTTCTCAGCATATAGCAACTAAGAGAGTTTATTACCAGCAGACCTGCACTGTAAGAAATGTTTAAGTTCTTATGACAGAAGGAAAAAAATGTGAGATGAAAACCACCACTGCATATGCTAGAAAAACCATTACAAGTTGCCAAATGTGTGGATACAATATTGTAGATGTTTTTCTTGTTTTATAAAATCTCCTGATAGGAAAGTTTGCTGTCTGAGGCAATGCAAGTGCATTGTGTGATTCATAACACGGGTGGAAATAAAATACATGAAAGCGGTGGCCGAGAAGCTGCAGAGGGAAGGAGAGATTGCTGCTGCCGAACTCTTCGTGCTGTAAATGCGCGGTGCTGAAAGGTGGGCTGAGCTAAGCTACTGGTGCACACAGTAAGCCCAAAAGCTGCTCAGCACCTAAGAGGAGGAAGATGCCTCATAAGCCTCCAAAAACTAAGGAAGGGTGAATGGGAGTCATTTGTAGGAAAATAGATGCACCCCTGACACTATCATGTTAAGGGAAGTAAATCAGACACACAAGCTTAAATATTGTGTGGTTTCTCTCACGTGCAAAACTCAAAGTATAAATAAATGAAAGAGCAAGATAAAAGACAATAGAAAACAGGGAGATAAATCTTTTGCAAAAGGAAAGGGGCCAATGAGATGTAGGGAGGTGGAAGGAGGGAGGAGAAAGGAATGAAAAAGGATTAAGATGTCTGTACACACGGAAAAACTCCCCACGAGGAGTATAACCATTGCCTACTGTGCACATGGACTCATAAAAACTTTGAAAAAAAGTAAAATCATAAAACCCATTGTGCTTGCACACAAGTGCGTGCACACACGCAACACACACTTTGGAATTGGAATTTTTATGTGTTTAGAAATTTTCCAAATATAGAATTTTGATGAGCATTGAATTTGTAAAAATAACAATTTGTAAAAATATCAAAATGAAATGTCTTCTCATTAGTGCATAGGAACTGCTGATTGTCTTTAGGAGTCATGGAAATATACCACTCCAAGTGCTGCCAATATTACCGCATAAATGGGATGGAAATGATTCTGTGATGAGTTATGCACACACAGTGGTGGCCTTCTTTCTGGGGATTCATGAGTGAGTCTCTGTGGGTGTCTTTTCCAGATACTACAGGCACTGAACCAACCATCAAATGCAACTGAATTTGGCACCAGACTTTGAATCTTTCTATCACCAAGAGTGAAACAAAGATTATTAACAAATAACGATGCATATTAAAGCACATTAGTTGTACTGAGATTTTATTATCAATGATAGTTTCCTTTTGAAAAGTCTTGATGTATACTTAATATGTAAAATGCATTTCAAAATATAAATCTTGGTTATTTTATTTTTACTTATCTTCCCCTTTTAATTTTCTACCATCATAATATAGAATCTACCTTGTTTTGATGATGAGGGTATTGACCCCAGGATCTTTGCTTTGAATTACATCTCCAGCTGTTTTAATTTCTTTTCTTTTCTTTCTTTCTTTTTTTCTTTGAGACAGGGTGTCATTGAGTAACTGAATTGCCCAGGGTTGGTCTGATCTTGAGATCCTCCTGCCTCAGCATTCCAGAGTGCCACTATGCCTCATGTAATATCTATGTACTTTTATAACTTCAATTTATTCTGTTATTTATTTTAATAGTTTTACATCATAATAAATAAACATATAAAGTACATCATAAATATATATGTATTTATACTATGACATGTTACATATGGCTATATTATTGCATATTATATATTCCTAATTATAGGAATTAGTGTTACATAGCATTATTTATTTGGAGATTAAAATGAATCAGCATAGTGAGATTTCAGTGAGTGGGAGACTCATTTCTAAAGGTTTGTTCTGTCTGCTCTGAGTCAGACCATCACTGCGCATGCGCTCACGAACTTCCACAGAGCCTTGAGTGGTGTGGACTGAGGTTCGTCTATAGCACTGCTAAACTGTGAGGCCTGAGAAAAAGGAAAGCTTTTGAGTTCTTATTTCCCTTTTATAGAAAAGAGCATGTAGTGCTATTCAACACATTGCTGAAAGGATTGGGTGAATTAATGTATGTAAAATAATGAAAATAATGTATGGGATACAGTAGTGCTTGCCACAGTCACTAATTTTATTCTTACCAGTAGCGACTGCCAACACCTAACGGTATTTAATAAGTACTAGGTGTTATATTGTAGATTTCCACGTGTATTAGCTCAGTGCTCATTTAAAGGAGGGGACAAGGTGGTTTGGGGCTTGTGTCTAGATGTCCTCATGTGGTCACAACTCGGGCCTTTTGGCGGTGGGTGGATCTGGAGGTGGATCAAGGATGTGTGAGTTCTAAATCAGCCCACTCACTGGCTTGGTATAGTTTTGGGTGGGACTAAGGGTGCCCCAACCTGGGTGTGAGTTTTGGGTGGGATTAAGGGTGCCCCAACCTGGCTTGGATAAGACAGTAAAGGGGAAAAGCCCTCTTTTATTCTATTTTTATTTTTCTCACCTGCCTCATATAATACAGCCTCCTCACTTGTTCACAGATACCTGCAGTTCACTGCCTGGTTCTTCATCCATGACGACATCTTGGGCACTGTGTTTTCATTCCCCACCTGTTCCCCAAGGTCACAGGACCTGTCCTGTCCTATAAAAACCTACAGCTCTGATTGTGTACTTTCTGCCTGTAAAAGCCTATAAAAAGCCCAGACCACCAGAGGGCGAGGCCTGGCTTTCTTTGTTACTGGGAGTCACCTTGGCCAAGACCACCAGTGGGAAACAAAGGTGTTCATTGCCTCCAAATCCTGGGTGTTGTTTCCGTGTCTCACCCTGCCACAGCGATATAAGCAGCAGGAAGAGAACCACTGCTTGTTGCTTGTTGGCTGTTTGCTGTCTTCTGCCTGCCCTGCCGTGGACTGTTTCTCCTCTGCCCTGGTCCTTGCCTTAGTGCCTGCCAACTATGAACTGAAACCTCTACCAACTGTAAGCTAAGATAAACCTTTCCTCCTTTAATTTTGGGTGTCAACAATGAGGAAATTAACTAAAACGGGGGAATATACAAAATGTTACTCCCACTTGGGAGATGAGCAAACCTGCACACTGGAAGCTCAGTTTTTATTGTGATAGTGTGTTTAGGTTAAAACTGCCTTTTGTTTACCGAAAATGTCATTTTGCCCAGGGGAGATAGACAGGCATCTTGATTACAGTAAGCTTCAAAAAGTAGTTTTGCACTAATTGTCGCAAATTGGATTAAACTAGCACGATGCAATATTTTGCCCTTAACATCATCTTTGATCTTCAAAGTTGCATTTATTTCTTAAGATAAAAGGAGAAAATTAGCTTTAATACTTTTAATGTACTTTGCAATGGTTCATGTAGTATATGAATTAGTTGATCTTTGACATTTTGAAAGAATCCAGAATGAATTGTGACACTCTGTGTACATGAGTATTTATTAATAACTACTAATTGTGACATCATCTTGGCCACATTTGCTTGACCTCCAATGATGATGTGAATAGCACGGTGTGGATCAGCATGGCACAGATGAAGGTTTCAAGGCACCTTCGGATGTTCAGTGTGACTGAGTATTTTCATAGTTGGTTCCTCTCTAGTCAATGATGAGTCGAAACTACAGAACTAGCTGATCGATGTCTATAACCTTTACCTTTAGAAATAAAGCCACAGAAGTTACTTGTTTTCTCTTCTGTTGTACAGTCTCTAGTGTCTAGTTTGCGTCTAGCACTGCCATAAAATTGGGCTGCTCACAATATCAGGAATCAAACTTCTTGCCTAAAGCAATGCACAGGGAGTTAGCATTGCAGGAATATAATGACAGTGCACAAATATAGGTGTCAAAATATCTGGTGCTATGAACAAAGTTTCAAATTGCAGGAGGGCTCTGGAATTCCAGGAGATCACTATGACGGAGATGACACTTAAACTGTATTCTGAAGGTGAGATTTTTTTCCCTGCGGATGAACCAGGCATTGTTAAAAGACACTGGATGGTGAAAGGATGGAGAGCTAGGCAAAGTCAGAGGAAAGTGGCTGGAGAGACATCAGAGGCTTGGATGAAGAGAAGGCTCCACTGATAGATGGTTTGGCTTTTATCCTACAGGAAATAAGACCATTTCCAGAACAAAACGCCTACCCTGTGTTCGGCTCCGCGGAAGACTTCAGAGATGCACCAGTGCAGGCACAGATAGACTTTTTGTCCTTGGGATACTCATGTGGTATGGAACACATAGGAGCAGTCGTTTGTCCTGACAATTGGTGTTGAGGATGACTGGGATAATTTGTGGCTAAGCTCTATAGAAATCAACAGATAATTAAAGACTGGAGAAGAATCCAGATGTGGCAGCACAGGCCTGAAATTCTAGCACCTTAGGAGGCAAAACCAGGAGGATCTCAACTCTGAGCCCACCCTAGGCAACTTAGTAACTTACTTAGTCCTTGTCCAAAATCTAAAAGATGGGTGGAATTCGTGCCTAGTTCAAAAAAATGTAGGTAAAGGTGAGAGAGTACACATGTCACTTTCTTAGCACCGGGTCAAATACCTAACAACTGCAATTAATGGAGTAGACATTTATTTTTGGTTCATGGCTTCAGAGGAGTCATTCCATGGCAAATTGATTCTAATATGGAAATTTCATAATGGAAGAAATCTGGTGAATCCATGGCAGCCAGGAAGGAGAGATGAGAGAGAAGAGAGGAGACAGAGAGAGAGGGAGAAGGGAGAGAGACAGAGAGAGAGGGAGAAGGGAGAGAGAAAAGGGGAAAGACGGGGGGAGAGAAGGGAGGGGGAAAGAGATGGGATAGAGGAGAGAGGAGAGAAAGGAGAGTGGCTCAGCTCCTCTAACCGTTCCTCCCTCTTAACAGCACGGTCAGCCATGATCCAATCACCTTCCACCTCTGGAAACGTGATACTTTGGGGACTATTTTAGATGTAAACCATAACAGGGAAAAATCGAACATTTCTATTGACATGTGAATTGGACAGTGACGTACTAAGGGTTATAGGACAAGAATCAAAGGTCCAGGGAGAAATGTCCAGTTCAGTCTTTGACCTGAGTGGAACTCTTTTACTATGGCTGAACACCCAGTGGAGCCAATTAAAATACTCATCAGTAAGGTGCCAGTTTAAATACCATTTCCCCAAAAAGGGATTCTCTGACCATGTTAACCAGGGAATGTGCTCTCTGAGGTCACTCCTATGGTCACCATGATTTATCTTCTTACTGCTTTTTTGGCTTCTGTAACTACCTTATTCATCCGTTGGTTCACTGGATGTTTTCCCAGCTGGAATGTAAACTTCACAACAAGGACAGAGACACAGTCTCTTTTGTTTCCATTCCCCACCTTATTCAAGGAGAGGGACTGCACCAGGCTCTCCGTGCACCCTTGTTCAGAATGGACGGACCGAGGAGAGGCTGAATTGGAGGCACTGACATGTGAGCTCGAGGTCACTGTTGGTGAGTGTGAAGTCTGTGTCTTTGAGATACTTTCTCAGTCTCTATCCAGTCTTTCACCACCTCCTGCTCTTCTCTGAAGGGCAAGTTTGCATCACAGAAGTGTGCAAGGCACAATGGGGGTGTATGCAGGACCCAGGGACTGGGCATGCAGGTCAGATGTTCTCATTTGCCCGAGGACACATTGCAGAAAACACAGGCACAGACAGGCTACCGTTTAGTAGTTTCATCCACTACAGAAAATAAAGACAGCTCTGCACACTAGCAACGCTAAAATCCCGAGAAAATTACTTTAGGTTGGCCTGACTCAGCCCTGGTGACAACCCTGGGCCCCATGTCCTACAGTCAGGGTGGGTGGTGTCATGAGCAGAGTGACCCCAGTCCCATCATCTTCATTGACTCATTAACAGTGTCATCCTTCGCTTCTGAAATTAAACTTGTTCATGGCCGTTCAGTCACAGTGAATAAAACAACTTGCCCGCCGGGTAGAGATCACCTCAGGAAGCCAGCTCAGGGTGGGGGCAGGTGAAAGTGGTGTCCAGGAGCCCAAGGTGACCAGGCAGGGGGCAGAGCCAGTAGGCATCCCTTCTAGACAGGCACCCATTCTAGACATTGTATCTACATCGAAGCCAGAGCCCTGGAGCATATCATGATTCTCCCCAAGTGCACTGGCTTCTTGAAATCCCCTTCTCAGGATTCCACAGTGAGGCAGGTGTGTGGTAAGGACAGAGTGAGTGTCCACCTCAGGCCTCCAGCTGACTCTCTCTCTCTCTGTCTCTCTCTCTCCAAGGACGTCCTCTCCTACAGACCTCTGTACTTGGGTTTTTTTGGGAGTGAAATGCTTGGTCCAAATTTCCCACACAAAGTTCCTTTCCAACCCAGATGGCCTTAAGATCCCTGAAATGCACTGAGAAACACACTGCATGGTTGTCTATGTTATCACACATGCCACCATCCCTTATCGCTAATGTTGAACCTGAAGGTGACTATGAATTCTGAATGAATTCTCGTTTTTCTCCAATGTGGTGAGATGCGAAGGGATTTTGGCCACCAGGGAGCAGAGGCCACAAATCCTGATGCCTCTGCTACTATGTGTTCATGTGCATTTTTCTTAAACACATGTCCACACACCTTGTTTTAAATTTTGCATCTGATAAAATTGGCATTTTAATTTACATACATTTAAATTTTGCATTCTCTTGCTTTGTAGATTTCTTTTCTCTTCTCTCACTCTCCTTGCCCTTGCTTTCTGTCTGCTTTTTTGTTGTCCCATCTTAATTCCTTCCCTCTCCACAGCTTGTCTTCTCTTTGCCCTGTGTTCTCTTTCCTTCCTCCTTGATAATGGGCATGAAGTGTCAAATGGCTTTGCCTCTGGACAGGACTGCTATTTGTGAGGAGCCATTTTCCTAGTCCTAGGGACACAGCTTTCATTGTGATCCTTAACCTGAATTAATATAGGTTATGTGAGATGAACTCAGAAAAAATACTGTCTTCCGAAAAGCTCTTGAGAATCCTTAATTCTAGATCCTTTCTACATTAGAAAGTCCAGAGTGTGCTTCAAAGTCCGGACTTTCTTGGCAGGGTTTCTTTGGGGCATGCATTTCTCATTGTCAGCTCCCGGCCAAGCAGCCTGCTCCCAAAGTTGAAGACAAGGTCTGTTTTCTTGCTGTTTGAGGGTGTGGTTTGCCTACTCCTCGGTAAACCTGGACTTAGTCGTACGAGACCAACGCAGTGTTGACTTAGCTGCTCCACAACTTCAACACGGTACCAAAAGCAAGTTGAGATGAGAGCACAGAAACGCATAACACCCACGGGAATTTATGAAGAGATTCATTTGGAAAATGAAAAGGAAACTGCAATGAGATGTTTACACATTCCTGGGGGGGAGGAAGCTCTATTCATAGACTTTGTTGCTAAGTTTTAAAGAATTTATAGGCTATTTCTCTCTGAAGTTGCAGTGAAACCTTTTATTTAAGACTTGGATATGCTTTGCATTTTAGTTCTTGGCCAGAGTAAGCGCCATATTGTGGGTCTTTGTTCGTTCATTCAAAAATTATGTCTTGCACTCGTGCTGTGCACATGGGCTAAACAGAAAAGACAAAGTTCCTGCCCTCAAAGAGCGTATGCTTTGCTATTGAAAGAAGATACTATGTAAGATTCCTGGTTTTGAGACAGAAAGGAAGTTCATACCACTACAGTGTGGTGAGCAGTCACGGAATGACACAGCGTGAGGATGGAGATAGAGAGCGAGGCGGGGTCATGGCAAGGAGCAGAGGTTTTATCCTAAGTGTAGTTGACGCATCACAATCAGGATCTTCACAATCGATTCCAAGACCAAAGCTACAGACCAGAAATTCCTTCTTGCGGGGCTAGAATTGAGCTATTATTCATTCCATACTCCTGCTGGTCCCTTAAACCTCCCCTTGTAGGAATCAATAGTGCTACCTGTAACATAATATGGTTCAAAACAAATCAGAGTTAGGAAAAGCTTTCAGCAGAACTGACTCCAGTATTCCCCGGACTCCTGACTCCCTGTGACAAATCTCCCATTCTTTCTGTAGTGACTGCACGCAATATGGGCTTGCTAGGGTCTGAGCAGCTCCTCGTGAGTTCTTCTGAGAGGGCCTAATGGTCTGACTTAGCAATTACATCTATGCAAATATGTTATGAATTAACATATCAACTATCTCTGTTATTTTCCTCTACTGATCTCTACAAACAATTGGAAAATGAGCCATGTCAAAAATCTTCTTCAAAAATGTAGCTCTTCAAACTTCTGAAAACTAGCAGCAACAGGAGGGAAAGAAAAAATAGACTGAGCACTTTTTATTCATCTTCTACCTAGACTGACCACTTGGCCCAAATCCAAATGTTGTTTAAAATTTTCATGATGTTTTCACAGTGAAAGTTTAAACTTGGGTGCAGTTTTCCAATAGTCAGCATCTGTTTTAGCAGAATTTGGGTTATCTCCCATTTAGCTTCTTGTAGAATTTTCTTATCTAGTACTTTTTTAATTAAAAGACTCTTGCAGAATTTCAATCCTGGGTACTCCATTACTCTGAACAGTCTTACAACTTTGGATACACATCTTAGCATTTCAGGAGCTTCACTCTGAGAAAGTCCTTCACGGAATAGTAAGAGCAAGAATTAGACAGAAACAGCAGCCAAATTCAAGCTTTCATGGGACTGGGGTTAGTAGGAGCTATGCATTGTTCCTGTTGTTCTGTAGATCTTTCGTGCAATGTTGTTTATTTTCATTGATTTCTCAAGCACGTGTTGAGTCTCAGTAAAATTTCTCCCTAAAAAACAGTGTGCACTAGGCGAACTCAGGTATTCTTACACTGCATCCTGTCTACCTTTAACTTCCACACTCTTCCAAGGAAGATGTATGATGTAGGAAACAGAAAACAAGGGAGGAGGAGGAAATGGGATAAAGAAAAGAGAGGAGAAAAATAGCAAGGGAAGATTCCAATGGAGGGGTAGAAAAAACAGGAGAGGAGATAAGCGAGGGAGGCTTTGAGGAGAAGGTTTGAAGGATCAGCTCCAAAGGACGCACTGGGGGAAGTGTGAGGAAAGAAGTGGGGGACGTAAGAGCTGAGACAGTGACAGGGCAGTGAGGAAGTAAAGAGAGAGGAAAGGCCACTGTTTAGCCTCAAAGTGACTGCAGCCTTGCCTCAGCTTCTTGCTGGTGCTGTAACAAACCGCCACAGATTTTTTGGTTTTAACAACACAAAAAGAGCATTTGGGGTCAGGCATCTGAAACTCATCTCACCAGGCTAAAATCCAAGTCAGCAGGGCTGTTTTCTTTCCTGGAGTCTCTCAGGGAAAATTTGTTTCTTTGCCTTTCAACATTCTAGAAGTTGCCCACAGTTCTTGGCTTAATGTCCCCTTCCTACATCTACAAATCCTAAATTTTCAAAGCCAGCCATGGTAGACTGAGTCTCACACAGAATAACTCTGGTTTCTGTTTCTATTGTCATCTCTTTATCTCTCTCTCCTTCTGTCCCTTGCCCCTTTCCTTTTTTCCTTTCTGCCTCACTTCTACTTCTTTTTCTCCCTCCTCCTCCTTTCTCTCTCTCTCTCTCTCTCTCTCTCTCTCTTCTCCTCTCTTCTCTCTTCTCTCTTCTCTCTTCTCTCTTCTCTCTTCTCTCTTCTCTCTTCTCTCTTCTCTCTTCTCTCTTCTCTCTTCTCTCTTCTCTCTTCTCTCTTCTCTCTTCTCTCTTCTCTCTCTCTCTCTCTCTCTCTCTCTCTCTCTCTCTCTCTCTCTCTCTCTCTTTCTGGACCATATGGACAGTCCTGAATAGTTTTCTCATTCAAAGGCAACCAGTAACCTTATTTCCACCTGCAACATTAACTCCATTACCATAGACCCTAACCTATCATATTAGTCAGATTTTCTATTGCTAAGAACAAACATTTGACTCTCAAACTCCTTTAAAACTCAAAAAACCAATTAATTTATCCCAAAGTTCATGGGAGTAGGGTAAACATGTATACTCTAAAAGGCAGGAATAAGGAAATAGAAAACAAATGTGACCAGAGCAAGACTAAGAAGAGCAGGGCAAATGTTAAGTCTTCTATCTCTATGTCCAGCATTCTTGGTACATGGTGATAAAACTTGGGGGTTCCTGCTTTATGACCTTGCTGGTTTCAGCCCACCTGGCTTATCTCCAGGGCTGCCTCCACTGTTGGTCTTCAGTTCTCCTTGGTAGACTTTTCACATTCCTGGAATCCCCAACTTGTTTCATTTCCCACTGTGCCTTTGACTTCATTTGCACAGCTTTACCCATTGCTCTTTCAGGTAATCTTTGCTTGGCCTCCAAGATATTTTTAGTTTTATTTTTTTTTGGAATGTATAGAAGCTTCCAGATCCTACAATTCTCTCATTCTTCATTCCTAAACAATAAGTATCAGTGTGGATGACACCAAGATATTTTTATCAGCAGGAACAACAGGCAGACCCCCTTGGACCAAGACCCCAGAGGCCTCTGTGTCTGCTTGGTTGAGCATAGTGAAATGAGTCCTGGGGAACCAATTTCTTAGATGGCCTTTCTCTTACAGGGACCCAGAATTCTCTTCTGAAATGAAAGATTTACCTTTTTGTGCCCTCGAGCCTGGGAAGAGTGGGATCTTGCTGATTCCTGAGATGCCTCAAGCCATCTTTAATCTTAAACCTGTTGAAAGTACATTGAATCTTTTAATGGTGTTAATTTTTGCAGTAGCCACACTCCTTTGGCATCAACTTTACACATGGCTCTTTTAAGAGTTTTTGAAATTCTTATATTAGTTTTTGCCTCTGATTCTCACTGTAAATCTGTCTACAGACACCTACCAGTACTCATGTCACAGAATTCTGGCATTCCTTGAAATTTCCTTTGCTGGATTTATTAGTCTCCCATATTAAAATCCAGCCTCAAAGTCTTGGGATATGGGCAAAATTCAGACAGTTTCTTTTCTGCTGTCATGTAATGCCCATGGCTTCTGGTCCAGTTTCCACAGAGTCCTTACTCCCCTTGGAAACCTCCTGAGTCAGGCGTTTATTGTCCACATTCTTGTCAGTGCTCTGACCTTCTGATGTCTGAGCAGAGTCACCCATTTGGCTCCACTTACAGCATTCTAGGGCCTCTCTAGCCTAGATCCCCAAACCTCTCCTATTTCCTCCTACCAGCCAGATCCAAAGACACCTTAACCACACCACCAGGTATAGTCACAGTAATGACATCACCCTTGATACCAGTTTCCTGTGCTAGTCAGCTTTCCTCTTCCAGAGACCAAATATGTGACAGTCAGCTTAAACAAAGGAGATTTATTTGAGTCAGTGTTTCAGGTGATGCTGTCAATGGTCAGCTGGTTCCTAGGCAGGAGCATTATGGTATAAGTGTGTGGGGAGCAAAGCTGTTAAATTCATGATGACCAAGAAGTAGACTGTAAGGACAGAGTCAGAGAAGAGAGGGTAAGAGGGCAGATATGGATTCCAATGTCGCATTGCTGTGACCTGCACAGACATAAACAGAAATGTGTTTTACTAATCCCCTAGGTGGCTCCCAAGCCTATCAAACTGACAGTTAAGCTTAACTGACACACGTATTTACACAGTTGGGGGATTAGTGCATAGACAGCTTGGAGAGGGGGCACTATGTTACACACAATGAACCTGTAGCAGTACAGTTTTCTTCCTGACCCCTGGACTGCTCAGCCATAAATCTATCCAGTACTCTAGCTTTTGGTCACATGTGTGTATGGAGAATGAGGCTGGATACAGTGTCTCTTCTATGATGGTTTTTTAAAGGAGTCACAGGAATCAGTCTTCTCTGTCTAGCTCATAACACATTTTGTAAATTACCTCTTCTCATACTCTGCACCCACTGTGGTTCAGTTCTGGAAACAAGATCGTATGTTGATTAGCAAACTTAAATGTGTAGAGGTCTGAACAAAGTAAGGGATAGGAAAGTGCATATTGGGTTTTGGTTCTCCATGTGACTGGGTTAGGCTTCCATGACTTGCAGGAAGTCTGTGTGTCCTATTTGAACAGTTCCAGATGGAAGAAGAGCAGATTCATGAGGATGAGGAGTGTGGGACGGAGCCAGAAGTGGTGCTTTGAAAAACCATCCCAAGAAAGGGAAACCATCCCAAAGAAATAGCTCATTTCTCATTTTCGTTTCTTGCCTTCTTGCAAGGATTCTTTCTTTTTGCTTTCTTGCTCATAGCCAGTTTTTGTGATTGATTAAACTGGCTATGCAGTCACTCAAAATAGATAGCTCAACATTTTCATTGAATTAAAGTGGCATGTTTTGTACATTACAGTTAATATTAGCGGTATTTGGAGTAGAAAATTCTCAGTGTATCTGGCCTTTGCAATAAAATAGGACTTCTGAATTGTGTTTGTTTATATATACATGCATTAGCGTCTAATTTTCCAAATATCAGTTGATGGTACACAAATGTGAAGTTAGGTCAATCATATGTTTAGTAATATGTTATTGGAAAACCATTTTTTTAAAAACAGTGCCAAGTAATATTTACTTGTGCTGTAGGATTGCTTCTAGTATATGCTCACATGTTGATAATGAACTAGGAGTTGGCTAGAGTAATTTAGTAACTCTAAGCCTGAAAAATTATACTCCCTTCATTAGCATAAATAGATACAAAGTTATACAAGCAAACAGGATGTGATCCACTCTGTAGAGCCACTGAGGGTATCTTGAAAGGGTAGATAGCTGACATTTTAAGATATGTGATGACTCACTTAGGAGAAAACAGGAGATATTGGAAAGATGACAACGTTAAGAGTTCCTGAAGGTCCTCCTTGTTGCTGGGAGGAATCAAAGAACAAAAGATGGCTGATCTGGTGTCAAGAATTGCATGTGTAGGATTTTCGAATACAGACTGAAAAGTACCTGGAGTTTTTTCTGCAGATACTAGTTTTCCAGTTTGAAAAATGAAACAGATCAAATAGGCATACAGTGGTACCTCGGTTCACAAACTTAATTCTTTCCACAGTTCTGGTTCCAAGATGAATTGGATGAGAACCAAATAAATTCAGTGGTAAGGCTCAGTGTTGATCTTATGGATAAATTTGATTCAGCACTCATGCAATTCAGTTTATGACCAGAATCATAGAACAAATTAAGTTCATGTACTGACGCATCACTGAATCTGATGCACAAAGAAATAAAGAGAGATTAATGGAAGCCAGTGTAGAACAAATAAATATCACCTAGAAGAAATTGCCTCAACTGGAAAGCAGAATGGACTGATTTTCTACAAAGGAAATAGAAGAGATAATCTTAGATTCCTCAGATGATATGAAATGACACATATCGACATATAGAGAGAAAAGAATACGAGATAAAAAATTTATACTCAGTCAAAATATAATTTATCTGTTAGGCAAGGGAGGGCAGTGTGTGTGTGTGTGTGTCTTAGTTACTTTTTACTAGTCGCTGAGACAAAATACCTGATGCCCAAAGTTGGGAAAGGAAAGGTTTATTTCTTACAGTTTTGGAGGTTTCAGTCCATACTCAGTTGGCTCCAAGGCAGGGTGGCATGGCAGGGCCACAGTTCATGGCGGCTGCAAAACAGCAAGCAGAAACCGGCAAGAGAGAGAGACACACCTTCTTCCTGCCATTACATCACATCCTGGCTCCACCCCTAGGAAGGTGTAGCACCGACACCGCCAATCCAAGCACTAGACAATATACCAGTCACAAACGTACAATGCAAATACATGAGGCCTGGGGCCACCGACATAAAACATGACAGTGTGTGTGTGTGTGTGTGTGTTTGTGTTTTCTTCAAGGATTCATAATATATATTTCATAATAGTCTCATATGAAGAAAAATAAAAGCATATGGATATACATTTATCAGATGATAATTTAAGTAAAACAATTATGCTAAATAAAAGATACAAAGTTTAAAATACACACAAATCATAAATAATATACACATTCATATATATATTTATATGGTTATGAACATACATTTAGTGTATAAACAGATAATAATAGTATGATTGACAATTTATGTTCTACATCTAAGTAAAGACAGACCTACAGAACATCAGGAGAATCTATAGTAATCTTGGAGTAAAAAATTCCAATGGTTTCAGAAAATGCTTAAATTTTATGGTAAGATACCAAGGAGTTAAAAGTCTTCATATGGTTTCATTTTCATCAAGTGGAGGATAGAAACAGATGAGCAAACTTTTGATTAGAAAAATTATTATTTACTATTGATACATTGATAAAACAAGGTAAGTTAATATTATTTTAGTTGACATCTAATTGAGGCAAGTTATTATTTTTATGGTCGAAAGGGCAATATTTGAGTTCACTTAAAAATCTAGAATTTGAAAACTAAGGTAGGCTGTTGAAAGCCAAGTCAAGGTAAGCAGAGAAGTGAAAACCGACAGTAAATGGCAGGTGGTTTAAAACAAAAGCACAAAATTGGATGGAAAAAATAAAACCAAACATTTTAATCAACACAATAAATAGATAAATGTGAATGGATTTTCATTCTCGCTCATAATATTGGTTTCTGGAATACTACTCCAAAATACATGTGTACAGGCACAATGTGCTTGGTATTTCAAGTAGTAAGTCCAATGAAAAGGCCAAAGAAAATTAAGACATGCTTATTCTAGCACAGATGAACCAGGCCAAGGCAATAAGCTAAAGGGAGAGGGAATGGCCAAGGGCAATGCCAAACTGAAAGCCAAGTGCATTGTGTGGGGAGGAGCATGGCACTGCCTGCAAAAATGCATTCAAATGTCTTTCTTTCCACAAAAGCAAAATGCAGCCAACTAGAATAAAAAATGGAGATCAAACTTGACAATGTGAAATTAGGCTGGAATACACTAACAAAACATTTTAGAAAGCAAACAATAAGTAGGCAATGAGCAGGCATATAAAAAAGAATTTGATCATTCAAGAATTTGATTTGATAGACTCATACAAAGAAAATTGTATTCCTTACATTAGATATGTATTCTTTTTACACTTACAAAATTAAACACGTTCAAAATTTCAAAAGTTGTCATGGTAGTTTCTTTTATTGTTCACAATCTTGTAAGTAAAATGTCAAATATAAAATTAAACAAAAACTGTATGATGGCAATTAAGGCATTCTTAGTCTCCAAAGCAAAAATGGTATCAGAATTAAAATTAAAATTATGTACATGAAAAGAACAAAACTGCATGATACCATGTATTGACAGTGAAATATGTAACACTAGGAAATTTGTAAGATTTTTTTAATGCCAGTAGAAAAATACATGAGAACATGGCTACAAAATACAGAAAAGTTAAAAATAAAACTAAAAGGAATAGAACTAATCAAGAACACAAAGTGAAAGTAAAGAATCAGAAAACAACCAAATAGGCATACACTACCATTAATAAGGAAAACACTTGCTCCCTTACAATAATAAAATAAATGAAATTCTCAAAAACTAATTTATGAAAAAACCCAGAAAATGGAAACTATAACACATCATCTAAACGCGCTCATGAAAGGGGATTTTCAGAACTGCTTTAGAAAGAGGCAAGAATGATGAGAAGACTGTGTTCAAATCTGGAGTGTTTTGGCCTTTTTTAAAGAAGTGTTCTGAGTCTTTGGGAGTATTTTGAAGGGGAATGATGCTAACATGTCTTTCAGTGTGATCACATTTTAAAGATTTATGCATTCACTGTGTATTTTGATCACCTTGTAGATACTTGTAGGTTAAAAAGAAAATAAAACCACAGGCATAAACAAACCCAGAAGACGCTACTGAAAGGGTGGCTGTGTCTCTAAGCATTCACAAGCCTGAAAATGGAAGAAGTAGAGAGCAGGCAGGTGGGGCCCGGGGTCCCTAAGCTGTCGGAGTAGCTGGGATGCCCAGGGCAACTTGTTTCTTGACCCTGTGCC
The DNA here is from genome assembly GCA_004027295.1 of Dolichotis patagonum. Taxonomy (NCBI): domain Eukaryota; kingdom Metazoa; phylum Chordata; class Mammalia; order Rodentia; family Caviidae; genus Dolichotis; species Dolichotis patagonum. The sequence continues at coordinate 309,326 of PVJX010000055.1, forward strand.
GCAATGCAACCCTGCTTCCTGCAGAGCCACAAAGCAGTCTAACTCACAGCGGTGGACCCAAGTTGGAGCCCTGTGTTAAAGTGATGAGATTTTGTCAGAAATTCACAGGAAGTGCCCAGCTGCCCCCCAAACAGACTGCACAGATCCTAAACACGCCCCTTGGTTAAGCAAGTAAATACTCCACACCAAAGTATATGAAAACTATAGTGGTCACTGATTTAATAAAAACCTGCCCTGTGATAACAGAAGCCATATTCAACCAATGGAAATCTTCATACTCTGTAGAGAAAATAAAGGGCGTGGATAAAGCCATAGTTTTGTTCTAGTAGATAAGGAATGAAACAAATTGGTGAGAAGAGTAAGACATAAATATGTATTAATAGTAGCAAAGTTTTGTTTGAAAAATAAAACCTTTGGGACACATACCAATATTTTAAGGTAAACATTTGAAATGAAAATAAAATACTTTCTAAATCCTCAGAAGAGCAATCATAATCAAAAATCCTTGAAGCAAAGGGGGAAATAAAAATATAAAAACCTCAAAAGTAATGGGGGGCATGTAATGTGATAAAAATAGAAATCACTAAATAAGATGAAAAATGGAAAAACTGAATCATCATGATCAACTGGAATAGGTAACATCTATCAACTAAAGAAGATTATTTATGAGCACAAAATAAACAGGAATAAATAGAATTCAAGTTGAAAAGCTTTTAAAAAGCACATTTTTCATATTGATGAAAGGCGTAATCAACCAAGAAAATATTATAGTCAATAATATTTATGCACCCAGCAATACTGCTTAAAATACATGAAGCAACAATGATTAGTCATGGAGGGAAAACTGACAAGGCTGAAAATCTAGTGAGAGACTTTTTGACAGAACAGATCAGCAGTCCAAAATAAGTATTGGCATAAGGAGCATAAAATGTTTGAAGAAATAGAATTTGAGTTCATTATAAATTTGTTTTGCAAATTTAAATAATGAAATACATTTACTTGTACAAACAAACATGTACAAGTTTGAATTTCACAAAGCTGTACTTCAAAAAATAGCACACATGAGATGTTCAAAAATATTGAGTATGGATTAAAAGTCAGAAGAAATCTTGACAAGTTACAGAAAGCGTATTTCACATAATCTATACCCATTAAATAAAATGCAATAAAAGGATTAATGACCAAAAGAGCAAAAAGATCATACTCACCAAAAAGGTATGTACTTACATGAAACATATATATTATAGTTATTAAATTTGAGGCAGCATGAACATGTAATTTATTATTTAAGATTTAAGGTAAAAATAGCACAAATGCGAAGACGGTTGCGCTGGTTAGTTGACCTGTCAGCCTGCTGGCCGTGGGATGCCTAGGTAGCCACTCAGTTCCGGGTGTGCTGAGGAGCGTGATTCTAACAGCACCTGAACTGGCGGGCTGAGCCAGGCGGACCTCCCCTCAGCCTCCTTTGGCTCCCTCTCGGTAGAATTCTGACAGTCCAGCAGTAAATTGACTAACCTATGGCCTTAAAGTATTAGAGGCCGTGGGTGGTGGCACATGCCTGTAATCTCAGCACTCAGGGGGCTGAGGCAAGGGGATTGCTGAAAGTTTGAGGCCAGCCTGGTCTGCAAACTGAGTTCAGTGCCAGCTTGGACGACACTGTGTTTCAAAAAATAAAATAATAGAGAAATAGGAAAATTTTGCGGCTCTGTAGGTGGCTCAGAGTTAAGAGTGCATGACTGGCGTGTATAAGTCCCCAGTGTCAAACCCAGCACCAGAAAAAGAATTTGCTAAATAAAACTGAGTTTTCAGTGTATAATGTCACCACAGGGAAAGTCAGTTTTCTGTTTGTTTGTTTGCTTGTTGAGACAGGGTCTTGTTACCCAGTTCAGGCTGACCTTGAGTTCACTGTGTAGCTGGGGCTGGCCTCCTGCCTCAGCCTCCAGAGTGCTGGGGTTACAGGTGTGTGTCATCAGGCCCAGCTGTCGGTTCTTTTTACAGCAGGAAAAAAGGAATTAATTAATAAATACAATAGTAACAACACGAACATAAAATGGTGTAGCATGGAGTTACCCCCCAAACTGGAGAAGTCTTAAGTATATAATTAGAACACTCCTATCAGTGTGTTTAATTAGGAACTTAGTTTGGATGGTTTCTGAACACGCAGCATTTGAGGAGCTGACTGGGTTACATGGTTCTTGGCAGACGTTGGCTGCTCCAGGTCAACTCTGCCCGACCTCAGCCCTGATGCCTCACAGCATGAATCCCGTGGGTCTCCAGGGAGGAGGGGGAGGGCGAGGAGCTCTGCTAAAGCCGCAGACACCGCGGCTGCGGAACACAACAATATCAGATAGGGACAGCAGGCGGGTGACAAATTGCATTGCATTGGGCCCAAAATAGTCCAGGCCCATTTTCCAACTTTCAGGACCTTCATCAGGATGGGGGACCTCTGTCGGGAAGCCAACGCAAAAGGGAGTGACCTTGAATCCTGGCCGGCTGCTAATGGACTGCAGAGAATTGACAGAACCCAACGGCCTGCCGGAAGATGCATGGTTTCTTTCAGCAGACAGGTGAAAGATGAAATGGACTGGCTTAAAAAAATAAAGAGCTTCAGACTTATTGATTTTTATAAACAAAACCCTTCGGGTGCTCTACAAGTAGAAAGATACTATGACAATCTGTCTTCCAGGAATAAAAATAGAGACTTGTACAAATTAAGTGGGCTTTACTTCTGGAAAGTGTGCCAAAGCAGAGACAGCTTTAGGTGCTGCACCCACTGCTCTTTTTTCTTTGCTTATTTTCTTTTATTTTATCAGAAAGTAGTTTTCATAGCCTTTTTGCATTTTGTTTTGTTTTGTTTTGTATTGTTTGTGAAAAATAAAGGTGGAGAGCACTGGAGAGGCCTCCTTAGACGTTTGATTTGTAACGGGGTTAGGCGCTGGGAGGAAGCCGGCTTCCTCGGGAGGAAACCCAGCCTCGCCCAGCCTCCACTTTCCCCAGAAAGGTCCTCTCAAAGCTCTGACCTAGGTGGGCATTTTCATAGCGTGTAATTAAAATTTTTCCACCTCCAGGTCTATCAACTTCCTGTTCCTTTGTTCCTCAAGTCACTTCCCAGGCAATGCTGTTTATTTACAAACCTAGCCCCTTTATTCCTTGGAGAGGGGCAGCCAGGAATCACTGTTTCACGAAACACGTTATTTGTGTTTCTAGGACCAGGAAGGAAAAGCATACCAAGGAGGAAGACGGGGAGTAGAGCTTTTAGTGAGTGATGACTCTGTAGAAATCACCCCCTGATTATTTCAGGTTGTATTGCATTTAACTCACACACCAGCCTTGCGACGTCTGCGTGAATATCTGCAGATCATACGTGATGCTTAGCAAAAGCTAAGGGCTTTAGATGTGGTCCTGCAGCTGGTAACCTTGGTCCCACTCCAAAGTGCGTGATCTCTGTGCTGTTACATAATGACACCAAATTTAAGTGCAAATTAACTTGGCTGTGATATCATCACTCCCTCCAAGAAATGAGCCTCAAAAATAGACTGCGAGGCTTTCAATTGCCCATGACCACAGGGACAAACCAGGACGAATGACCCGGTGCCTGGGTTGATGATGTTTACGTAATGGTAGTGCACAGCTGGATTTTGAAATGTGGCTGAGAAAAGACAGAGAGCTTCCCCGGGGATGAGCGGAGGTGCCAGGCAATATTAACTGGAAGGTGAAACCATTTAAGGCATTTCTAGGTCTGACTGATATTCAAAAGAGTACTGAGATAATTCATTCTGGTAGGCAGTAAGTTAATTTGCTAAATCAATGGCATTCAAATAATAAAGTCCAGTGCTCCTGTATCTTTTTTCTGGCCATATAATGGTTTTGACTTGCGTGGTTTAACTATACTTTATTTTTACTGTGTCATGTGCATATGTCCCTATGTGTACACGGGTGAGCATACTTGTTGCATACATACAGAAAATAACTGCCAGGCATAATGGTGCACACCAATAATCCTAGCACTCAGGATGCTGAGGCAGGAGGATTTCTGTGAGTTCAAGGCCGGCCTGGGTTACAAAGTGAGTCCAAGCTCAGCGTGAACTGCATAGTGAAACCCTTGACTCAAAAGACCCCAAAATGTTATCATACAATAATATATATTTTTACCTATATAGTATGCACACATACACATATGCAAAGTTTATTATGTTTCAAGTAACACTGAACAATTTTAACTAGTTAAGGATAAGTAGAATTTTTAGAATAATAGTCTGCTGTCTCATGAGAAAAAAGGAAACAATGAATCAACAAATGTCAAGTAAGACATCTAAACCGAGGGTTTTGATATTAGTAGCTTATCAAAGGTCTCCCCATATTGCTGGCATAAGCATGAATTGACTCACACTCTTCCTGGTCTATTTAGGACTGGCGGCCAGTCCTGAAGCCGTGGAAACAGGAGCGTGACTGTATTTAACATGGAACTGGCTGACGGACGTGGAGGAGACACTGTTTCCGGGATGGTTGAAAAAGAGGGGAGAAAAATGGCAGACCTGGGAACTAGATTCCTCTAGGAGAATTTTGGTGAAAGAGTCCTACTCACTGCTCTTGTTTTAAATATGCAAGAAGTTTAGACGAAGTCACAGCTGATTAGATATCCAGTAAGTAGGCACCTTAGCCAAAGCAGCATCCGGTTCTGCTTAGCGGTGGCCCCTTGGTCTAGGAACTATTACAATAAAGACTTCTGTTATTGTAAAGAGAACAGAAGGCCGTGCAGAATGACCAAGCCTACGTCCTCTACAGATGCTCCTCAACTTACTATGTGATTCCATCTCGACAAACCCATCATAAACGTAAAATATCGTAAATTTAAAATGCTTAAACATTCCTCCCCTCCCTCCTCCTTGTTATACTTCTTCCTCTCCTCTCCCCCGCCCTCCGTTGCTTGTTCTCCTCCCTCTCCTCCTCCTTCTTCCCCTCCCTATTGATCCTCAGCCTCTTTTCATTCCTCCCCCCTTCTCCCTGGGATGCTAGTGCTTGGGGAACACAGCTGCCCTGCTCTGAGAACCTGCTGAGGGAAACTGAGGCTCCCAGCGGACACACGGTGGGGCTGGGGGGAGTAGCAGAACTGAGCCTCCAGATGCCGCTGAGCGAGACAAACTGTGAGTCACGGGGCCGCGTTGCAGAGCCCTGAGGTGATTCGATGCTGCTGTCTGAGGTTGTTAAGTTCCTTAGGAAGCATTAGCTGGTTCATTGGTACTGACACTGAGTACTGGACATTGGACGCAGCCCTCACCCAAACCTAAAATTGTGATAGTAGTTTGACTGACAGAGAGTAGGCAGAAAGACGTAGAGGGAGTCTAACAGCCCTTTTGTGAGCCGTTGGTGAGCGTTAAAGGAAAGTGAAGGAAAGCTAATCTGAAAGTGAGAGGAAAGGGGATCCCTTAGGTCAGCTGTCCCCAGCCTTTTTGGTGCCACCAACTGCTTTAATGGGAGACAGTTTTTCCCTGGCTGTGGTGGGTAGGGTGGTTTCATGATGATTTACATGGATTACAGTTATTGCCTGCTTTACTTCTGCTGTTGTAATATATGGTGAACAAAGAGTCATAATGCAGAGTCAGTGGGTGCCCTGAGCTTGTCTACCTGCAACTAGGCAGTCCCGCCTGGGTGACGGAGACAGTGGCTCCCGAAGTGGCTGCTCTTGTCCAGTCAGCTCTGTAATCTCCTTTTGGTTGCTGTCACTGCACAAAAGCCTGCTTCACAAAGACAGAGTGTTGAAAATGGAACCGGGCTTTTCAGCGCTTTTGTGGCAGTCTCTGCCCTGAGTCCTGAACGTACGGAGATTTGAAGTTGGCTCAGACCTATGGTTAAGGTTACTGCAATTTGTGTTCGCAAGCAGCTGATCTTCTACCCCTGAAAGTTCATTCACCTGGATTGTTTGCAAATGGGTTTTGAATGCATTTGTTCCCACTGCAGTTGGGAAGTGTAGTGGATTTGTAACTGGTGGTCAATTTAAATACCACCTAGATTGAATCAGCATGGTGCTGAGCGTGCATGGCCCACCTGAGAACTGCTGCCAGCATGCAAAGGAGACCAGGAGAGGAAGAGAGAGGCGTTGTGCATTTTCCTAAGTGTTGTTGTTTGGAGACAGTGGTTTCCCCTTGAGGAACTTATGGAGCTTCATCCCTGGTATAAACTCAGCTGTTATCATCAGAGGAGCTCGGGACCTTGTTGCCGAGAATGGCTGCGGTTCGCTTTGGGGGCGCTCTGGTCCTTACTTTGAGCATCGCTTCCTGGCTCTGGAGGGGAAGATGTGTGCTGTGTAATCTCCAAGAGAAGCTTGTCATTCTGGCTTCCTGATATGAACTCAGCTGTTCTCATCATGCTGAGGGTGGCAATGGTAATTTTAGGGGAGCCCTGATCCTTACTTTGAGCATTGCTTCTTGGCTCCACTGCAGAACGCTCAACCTACTGGCACAGATCCTTCACCCCACTGGCACAGACTTTCTAGCTTTCAACTCTGACCTTTGGGCCTTCCCAGTGCAGATCCGTGATATAGACTTGCATGGGTCATTGTCATGGGCTGTAGGTTTTCAGCTGAACTCATGTAGGTTATTGCCACGGGACCCAGGCCCTCAGCTGGATTTTCTAGATCTTTAGTGCTGTGAAAAGATTTCCTGCACTTTCTTTGTATTTGACTCCTTGGGTGAACATTGTAAATAATACTATAAGTTATGTGCCCCGTATGGAATTGTTCTCCTTGCAACCCCTGACTACAACAGGAATTAATGCTCCAACTCTTTTGAAAGCTGAGATAGGTGATCATACAGCAGCTCAGTCTCATACAAAACCTTTGGTAATGTTTGAATCACTTCAAAAATCCCAGTGCTCACTTATAAACCCCATAGTCCCAGTTTGGCTTTGGATGTAGTCACGGTATCTGGCGACTTGGACATAGCTGTCATTCTCTCCTGGAATAATTGATTGAGTTTGTTGAGCAGGTTGAATATGTCATAGGAGAATGCAAGTTTTGTCACCCATCCTGTGTCACGGAAATGTGCTACCAGTTGTGGCTGTGTTTCTGAAAGAAATCTTGGGGGTGGCTTTCCTATCTCAAATCTCTGTCCAGTTATCCACCCTTAGGGAGCCATCTTACTTCTGCATTTGAGAGCAGACGTGTGCTATGCATCTATCTCCTCACAGAACCGTGTGAACAGATGTGAATGAACGGCATGTACTTTAATTTGGTTGATAATTTTAATCACATCCTGCAAAATGCCGTTGTGTTTGGGTGACATTTTTAGGCCAGCCAGCATTCTAGATAGATGACACAGTGTGTAGGCTCATATTCAGAAAAACTCTTTGACTTGATTAGTGGAATCACAAAGACACCCAGGCATGGCAGCTGCTCCATGTGAGTATCTAAGGGCACAAAGTGAGCCATTGGGGTTTCCTGAAATGTAGTTCTTCAAAGACTTGTATATTTCTGAAGCTATGGTGCTGATTGATAGCAAAAGTGCACATAAAATATCCTTATGCAAATCCTTCTGTAAAACATATCACACAAAAGCAAGCATTGTTGACATGTTGTCAACACTGGGAGACTTTCCAGTCTGCATTGTGTACTGAGGTGAGTCATTAATCCTCTCTAAGAATTGCACTTCAATATACTTGGCTATTTTGTCAATTCATGTACTTATTGTGCTAGCTGGAAAGGAAACATGTGCCACTTTTGAAACATCAGTCTCTCTGAAAAGTTCATCACCACCATCTTTATCAGCAGGCAGGGCTGACTCTTCACCAACAGTAAAGGGCTTCTTAGCTTTAGCAGTGTGGTAGCCACCACAAATGATGCTGTCAGGGCAGACACATCTGATCAAGTTATATCCTTCACTAATTGCTCTTGTTCTTGGTGTTCACATTTTTATTTCCTGAAAAAACTCTAAACCCTTATCTTTTGATGCATGGAGCTTGGGTTCCATACGGCGAAGCAATGTTGAAGCCTTCATGGTTTCCTTGCATAGTGGGGTCAGCACTTACTATACAATGTGAGCTTTGTATTTGACTCCTTGGGTGAATATTATAAATAATACTATAAATTATATGCCACGGTTCAGAATATGAACCATCTGTTGCAATGAATCTGTAATTTAAGTAGGACTCAGTGTATATTTCTAGATGCAGTTTTCTTTGTGTTGGTAGTCTTAAATCTTTTGCTGCCTTGGAGTTGGGTCTTTCCCTCTTTCTTAAGAGCCTCTCCAGTGATATTTGCTTTTACTCATTTTGGCAAAGGTTAAGCTTTTTGGCTTATCAAAACTGTGACAGAGGCAAGTCCCTCATTGTGGGAAAGAGGTATGGATGTGAGTAAATAAAATAGTGGATCAGCTATCCATGAGCTAAAATAATTGCCAGATTGTGACTTAAATTCTTCCCACAGATGCAGCTGTACAAGTAAAGTATATCAGCTCACTTGCGACTGTAAAACCTGACATGCCATGCAGCTTTACTGTGCTGCTCACTGTAATGTACTCAATTTACTATGATCTCTGTGCAGCAAATCCTTCCCACTAATGTCAGTCTGTATTTTCAGCTGCTCCTCAATGCTAGCATCACCACCTCAGCTCCACCTCAGTTCATCAGGCATTAGATTCTCATACACAGAAGGCAACCTTGCTCTCTGTGCAGCTCACAGTAGAATCTATTCTTTGGGAATCTAATGGTTTCCCCAGTCTGACAGCTGTAGTGAACACCTGTGAACCCAGATGAACCCTCACTTGCTGGCTTGCCACTCCTTTTCTCCTATGGGGTCAGTCCCCAATAGGCCATGTACTGATACTTGATTCTGGTCTGTGGCCCAGGGTTTGGGGACACTTGCTTTACGTAGTTTAGGGAAATGTGTCAGCAATGTCCTGTGCTGTAAGGTGGCAAATAGAAAATGCAGCTAATGAATAGCTCATGTAGCTCAAGATTTTTCCAGACAAGGAGTTGATGGTTGTCTGACATTTTTGTCTTGCTTATTATAAAACGTGAGAAGGAGAGACAAGCTGAGGGAGGATCTTAAATATGCCGAGGTGGAGACCTACTGGGACTGAAAATAAAACTGATTCTCACACCCAGAGATTTGCTTCCAAAATTATAAAGGGCTAAAGAGCAAAGATAAATTCTAGATGGGACTGTAAGACATCTTACTAAGACTTCAGAAAGAGCTAAGGCGTGTCTCACGCCACTCAATCGGACAAAAAGCATGCCTTTCACAGCCTTCTCACCCAACAAAGGACCTTGTAAAGACCATGCCTCAACGTTGATTTTGACAGAAAGCCTAAAATAGAGAAAATCTTTTCTTTAATAGAAAATAGACCTGCATAAATGTGGCATTTGGTCTATTAGAGTTGATTATAAATTAGTTCATAAAAAACATGACCTCAGTTTGGACTGAAGAAAATAAAGACAGTATCCAATCACTACAGTTAGAAAGTTGTGTGAGTACCTGTTCCATCCCTATTCATGAAGCATGCAAGAGGCACAGGACTGGCCTATTTAGCTGAAAAGTCTTTATACCTCAAGCAACCATACTCAACATGCAGTCCTTGAGGGAACCCACTGGAGGACCCACACTGGTCACTAGAACCTGCATTCCAAAATGGTACCTCTTTGAGGAAAGACTTGAAGTTCTAGGGGGAAGCATGGGTTACGCCAAATGGTATTTTCCACAGCCAGAAGCACCAGGGTTTATCTGACCCCACAATTCTTACAGATGACAGTGACGCTCCTCCAGCAAGAGATGATTCAGGTCCCATTCCCTTGAAGGAGGTGTACTTTTCTAACTGCCTTAGGTGACAGAATTAGTGGTGACCCTACAACTTCCTGGTTTGGAACACAAAAGGCAAGTGACTCCTATCTTCTCTCTCTCTCTCTCTCTCTCTCTCTCTCTCTCTCTCTCTCTCTCTCTCTCCTATTTGGGACACTCCTCACCCTCTGAGTGAATCACATCCTGTGCTGGTGGAAACCCACTCTGGCCTGTCTGCCCTGCGAAGAGGGAACGGAGCCCTCAGCCTTCCCAGCGCAGCGCAGGAATCAGCCTGTGCTCAGAGGTTCAGTCTTCAGCTTGGAGCCGCTCGAGGAGATGGCTTAAGGGAGGCAGCCTTGCTCAAGCCTCATTCAGACTGTAGGTTTGTGAGCAAAATAAACTGCACCATCTTCAGCCATACTATTTGGGGGCATTCGGATGAACCCCTAGGTGACTGGAACAATACGCTGGGACGCTTACACTCCAAACCCTTGGCATGAGTAAGACTACATTACCGACCTGCGCCTCCGATCTGGATTGCAGGCGCTTTCCTGCCAAAACGCAGCGGCTCTTGGTCCCTACCTGCTCAGTCGGGAACTTGCGCCTCAGCAAAGCTCACCCAGGCCTTCAGTGTTCAATGCTTAAAGAGAAGACGTGTGTACACACCCTCCTGTGCCTGGGCATGCACGAATGCACATGTGCAAACACACACACGTGCGCACACTGCAGCTCCCCCTTATCTGCAGAAATTCAGTGCTTTTCCTCCTTTCACTCCAGGAAGCTCCATCCCCAAACTATCTTTCTACTCATAACTACTTAGCGATGCATGCTTCACATCCCAACTCATTGTCACAAAAAACCCAGTGTTTACCTTTTCTTTGGTTTGGTTTTGTGTTTTGAGACAGGGTCTTGCTATTTAGCTCAGGCTGGTGTTGAACTCGCTGTGTAGTCCAGGCTGGCCTTGAACTCTGGCGATCCTCCTGCCTCAGCCTCCTGAGAGCTGAGATTATAAGCATGCACCAGTAGGCCTGGCTGGTATTAACTCTTCACCAGAGTTACTCAGGTGGAATTTTGTGCTGTCTTCTGGAACCTTCATCCACTTTGTAACGGGGATCTCCTTTGGGTCCTGTGTAGGCACTGTACTTGTAACTGAATGACGAATCTGTGGTTCCACATCTTTGCTCAGCCTTCAGCTTCCCTCTCTCTCTCCCTCCTCCTCTGTCTCTGTTTCCTTTCTCCACTCCCCTCCTTCCTTCTTACCTTCTTAGGTCAAACTCTACAGGGTGCACTGCAGGCGGCTCCCGACCTCCTGAATGGCTGGATGTAACTGCAGCTCTTCCTCTGTGCAGTGAACACAAGGTCTCCGTGTGGTCCCTGGCGTCCTCTGCACCCTGCTGAGGACTTGGCATGGGAAGCAGTGCTTTTCAACAGCAGTGAGAGAAGACACTGACACACAGGTTCCCTCCGTGCAGTGCAGGGTGGATGTGCGTTCTCTTCACGTCTGCTTTCTTCCGAGGCCTCACTGGTTAGTTGTGATGTACCCAGTGTTGTGGTGGGTTTTGTGTTGCATAGCTTCATTGCAAACCCAGTGTTCATTCCGCTTTGTACCTGATTGTTTCTGTTAAAGTTAATATACACTGGTGTTCCTACGTGGCTTCTGGAAGCACAGTTTTAATAGTTGCTCACAATATTCAATTTGGTGCGTCAGCCATAACTGACTGAACCGTTCCACGGTTATCAAAGAGCAGATTCCTTTCTGTCACGACTATGAAGGCTGCATACCTGGGAACCTACTTAACTTAATAGTCTCTCCCCTTGTAATGGACGCTTTCTTTAATCCTGTCAAAACAGGACATTGCATTTTTATTCCCAGAAGCCGTCTGGTCTTATTTTCATCGCGTATTTTCATTACACAGAAGAAAGCGTTTTCTTTATTCTTAGTTTCAGGTAGCGATCTTATTTATACTTTGCCATCCTAATAAAAAACAGTCTGGGGTACCTTGGCGCACATGTCTTTATTATCATTGGAAAGATGAACTATATGTTTTTATTGCTTGGCTTATAATGTTTGCTAGCTACTGTTGCTCTTATGAATTGCCTTTTCTTCTCATTTCGTTTAGCCAAACTGTACTGAGGTAGTGTGCTGTGAAGCCAGGATGGCCAAACTTTGGGCAAGTCCAGTCACCGGTGGCCTCATCTGTCACTTGCATAGGTGTACGGCCCTTGTAGTTGAGATGAGACAGTGGGTGTGAAAATTAACCATGCTACATCCTCTCGCCTGGGTTAGGACAGCCTAGCGGATTGGCCAAACACAGTTGCAGTGTGCCTGTGGGTGTTTCCAGAGATGACTGGCATGCAGGTCAGCACACGGAGGGGGAAGACCCACCCTGATTGCTGTGCTACCACCTGATAGGAGTTTAGCCTGGATGGAACAAAAAGGCAAAAAGGCGCAAGTGGGTGCGAGTTTGAAGGGCTCTACTCTGCTTGAGCGGGTGTGTGTTTTACTGCCAGCTTGTGGATTCATCAGACTTCATTTTCTCCAGCCTTGCAGTGTGGATTCCTGGCAGTGAGGCTGCAGGGAGCCTCTGGACCCTGGGGCTCTGCTATGTCCCATGAAGCCCCATGGAGACACAGGCAGACTTTGAGGAGGGGACTGCTTCCTGTGTGTGGGATGCTCGTCACTGGATTAATCCACGGGTGGGTTTAGAGGTGCTTGTGACCTTGGGGGTGAGGCTGGCCAGGAGGTGTGTCCCTCCCTCCTCCTCCCTTCATCCCACAGGCTGCTCCCTGCTCTGCCTAAACTGTCTCTCCATTGTTGGGCCACCTGCCTGGAAAACTCCTAACTTTGGACTCCGTAACCTTGAGAGGATACAAACCTTTCCTCCTTTAACTTGCAGGTTCTGGATATTTTGTTCCAGCAGTGAGAAAGCCAGGCAGGCTCTCAGACTGGTGCAGTAGCCTTGGTCTTTCTTGTGCTGTGACTTGCTGCTTCTTGCAGGCGGCCGCTCCTGCGTCCTCTGTCTTCCCGGAGGACAGGCAGCCTCTGTGGACTCTCCCGCCTCTGATCTTGCAAGCCTTCCTAATAAATCCCCTTGCAGGATTTGTATAAATTCTGTTCTGGAGAACTCTAATCAATGCTCTAGATGTCAGAAACCATAAGAACTAAATCTGGAAAGTAGCAAGTACTCAAGAAATTATTCTTGATCGAATAGCATCATTTTTATTACATCAGTAACTTGATTATAATAGGTGGGCCGTGTGTTCACAATCAAGTGATAGTCATCCTTGATTACTGGTGTTTGCAAAATGAACTTTATTGCTTTGCTCTTAGCTGCGGTCTCAAATCCTGTATTGGTTCTTAGCGTGTACCACTGATTAGAAAGAGTTTTACAGTTTAAGAACTTTTTTGGTTTCTGTTGTGACCCAGTTTATTTTGTTGCTTTTCTGAACTGACCGAGTGACTTGGTGTTTTGTTACTGTCTGATTTCTGATGTTTACCCTGTCTTGTGTTTAAAGCGTCACCTTATCTGGTCACGATGGTAATGTGTTAGCACACCATCCACTTTTATTACAAAGGACTCCAGAGTTTCCAAATCTATAGTCATTGATTTACAGTTTTTTGTCTCAGGATCCAGGTATACTTTGATCATCAGGATTATGTTTCTCTCCTTAATTAAGTTGAATTTTCTTTATTTCTTTTGGGCTTTAGGTGGTTTTCTGTAGTGTAGAAATTTTCTGCTGCTGAATGTTTGCAAGACCTAGTTTTAAAAAATCAATGAGACCTCGGGCTTCCCTTGGAGTCCTCCTCAGCAGTCACCAGCTGCTTTGCACACTACTATGGGTGCATTTTCTATGCATGTTGGAATAGTTTGGCAATCTGAATTAATGTTTTATAAAATTACCTGTTATTTTTAAATTTCAGATTAACATATGTCAGCTGTTGTGTTTTGTTATTATGCCTTCCTTTGAAATTTTCCTTTTAATTCCTTTTTCCTTCTAGAGTTCTTCTAGGTTTCATCCTTTTTGAAATTTGCTGTGTTGGATCAGAATATGGTGCTCCGATAGTTCATTTTTTAGCATTTTTACTGTCATTATTTTTTTCAGCATCAGATTTTCTCCTTTAAAAAAAGTTCCAGTGCAGAACTTTGTTATTTATTTTATGTGTATTTGCTGTATGGTTTAACTCTAAATAACATTTTTAAAATTTAAAACTTTCTCTCCCTCTCTCTTTCTATTTTCAGTACTGTAGATTAAACTCTGGGCCTTGCTCTGAGCTACATCTCTAGCCCACTTTTTATTTTGAGGCAGAATCTCTCTAATTTCCCCAGCCTGGGCTTGAGCTTGTGACTCTGTCACAGCTTCCTAGAGTGCTGGGATTGCAGGCCTGTGTCACCAGTCCTGCTTTATTTATGGCTTGGTGTTAGGCTTTGACTAGGCATCCATGATGTAACTATGAATATGAGTATTATTTTCACTAGAAGCTTACATGGGTGGAAAAGAGTCATTGGTAAATAAGGACTGAAAAAGAATGATGGTAAGTATTATGGTGTGTGTCTGGCTATCTGCTTAAAGCCTCATGCAATCATGGAGGCAGCCGAATCTAGAGTTTGTGATTAGTTCATTGTCTAGTGCTGGGATTGGCAGTGTGAGTGCTGCACCCACCCAGGGGTGGAGCCAGCATTCAACTTAGAGGAGGGAAGGAGGTGTGCTTTTCCGCTTTGTGCCCTTTTGCTCTTGCTGTTTTTGGATGCCATAAACGGCTGCCCCTCAGCCACGCTACCCTGCCTTGGAGCCAGCTGACTATGGACTGAAAACTCAAAAAACTGCAAGCTAAATAAACCTTTCCTTCCTTCATATTGGGTGTCAGGTATTTTGTCTCAACAGCGAGAGAAAAGTAATCAAGAGAGTAAGCATTATAAAATGACCATAGAGTCCTATAAAGCTGTAGAAAAGGAGTATATATGAGAAAGATCATGCAGCATTCCACACGTATTAAATGTTACTTTTGCTTTTCTTTTGTGCCCTGGGTCATCTCTAAGACACAACCCAAAGTATTTGACTTTGACTCCTTTTAGTCTCCTTCCTGCTATTCTCTTTCATTCCTCAGGTGGGCTGTGTTCAAACATTGGCCCATTCCTTCCTTCTATCCTCCATCCTTCCACCCTGCCTTCCTCTCTTATTTCTGTTTCCACTCTTCTTTTCTTTTCTTTTCTTTTCTTTTCTTTTCTTTTCTTTTCTTTTCTTTCTTTTGTTTCTCTCTCTATTTCTCTCCCTCTGTCTCTCCCCTCCTCGTTTCTCTCTCGTCTTTGCTTTTTTCTTTCATCATAATTTAATTAATCGTTCCATCTGTGTGTATATGTGGATACGGGCTCAGAAATCCCTCCTCATTGGTCAGGACTATAGCTCAGCAGCACAGTACTTGCCTGGCAAGCACAAGGTCCTGAGTTCAATTGCAAGTACCAAAAAAAAAAATCTCTCTTCACACCTAGACAGTACACCAAGCACTGGGAGTGAGCCTAGGATATCAGTAGCTCTCTGCTCTGGTCCTAATGGTATATTCTGTTTACTCTGGCACAGAGCTTCCCAAAGTGAACCCAAAATTAATAGAAAGTACATGAGGAAATAATTTGGGCACCTTTGTGTTAAAGGCTTGTCTTTTCTATTAGCTTTTTCAGTGACTTTAATGTGTTTTGGCATCCCCAAGAAAGAAACAGGGAATGCAGCATTTTCATATTAATTCAGTGTGGGGCCTTCTTGAGGGAATGCAGGTCCTTGCATCAGGCTTTAGGAAGAGTTCTTTTCAACTATCTCAGATGCATGGGCTTTAGAGCCTCTCAGACTCAGAAATGGAGAGGCAGAATAGCCACTGGATTTGTCAACATGTGTAGGACAAGGTTAATGGTGGGATAAACCAGAATTAAAACAGAAAGTGCACTCAAAATTTGCAATATAATATGTAACATATATCTAGACATACAAATTATACATACATGATATACATGCATTATATAACTATGTAATATAAAACTGAATTGTTTTAATTGAAACTTTTGTGTGTGTGATGGATTACATAGAGAATGGCTACTGGAAGATTTGGTAGAAAAAGACTTATTTGTGAGACAGCAAAATAGCATGAAAAATGTAACAAATGACAGTGAGGCTGGTTTTTAATTTTTAAATTGGTGAGATCAATGATTCTCATTTTTGGAGCCAAACTCTTCTGGGCAAAAGTCTAATGAATTGAATCTGCCTCCACGTGCATGCTGTTAAAGAGGGGTAATGGTGAGGAGAGAATTTTTTGTGTTTCTTCTAAAACACTAAAACCATGAGGACCGGCTACAGTTGGTACTAATTCAAAACAGGATGACAAAATGCACTATCAACCCAGGGATTTTTATTTCCAAGAGCAGTATTGGTAGACTCTCTATTGTTTTTTTTTGTAAAATTTATTTTTCAATAATTTAAGATTTATAAAGATGATTCTTGATGTGACTATCACTAGCATGAAAAATGTAACAAAATTCAGCAAAAATGTACAAACTGAGTTCGTATTCATCATTTTGTCTTCTTGTGAAGAAGAGCTGCAGAGTTCGTTTCTACACACCCTGTACCCAGCTTCTCCCAGTGCTCAGGACCCTTAACAGTGGCACAATGATCAGAAGTAGGAAATCAGCGTAGTGCCATGCTAGCAACTAAACTGCACGCTCTATTCAGAGCTCCTGGTTTTCCACTAATGGGTTTTTAAAAAAATTTACATGACATTTATTTATCATGTGTTCTTAGTCTAAACTATCCTTACTTGTCACTGTTTCCTTGTGTGTCATGGTGACCTTGACACTTCTGAAACGAGCTGCCAGATAGTCTGTAAAATGCTCCCTGATTTATTACGCTTGTCTGATGTTTTTGTATGCTTAGACTAAGCTGTACATTTTGGGGAAGAACAACTCAGATTTGATGGCGTTACTGTCAAGGACATGAAATGTCAGAGTGACCTAGGATGCTAACCCGGACCCTTGGCTGAAGGTCATGTCCTCCAGGATTCCCAACCATCAAGTTAGGAATATCTTTTCCTGCTAGATGTGACACACCAAGTCCAATAGATAACATGGGGCAAGGAGATAATCCTGTCTTCTGGAAGGAGAAATGTCAAAGAAGTTGTGGACATGTGTTAAAACCATCGTCTGTGCTGGCTAATAAACATATCAGGAAGATTTGTCAGACGTATGTAATACTCTGAGCTGCTTTGATATTGCACCCTTTAGGGACAGCCATTGTCACCGTGGTGCTCCAGCGGCGAGTTCCACTTTCCTTCATCCTTCTGTGTTTGTCCATGGAATCCTTTGGCATGAAAAGCTGCCCTTTCTTCTTCATTTTTATTTACCCACTATTTCTACCAGTGTAGACTTACAGATGTTTATTTTATTCTTTGGGTTATTGCTCTAAGCTGTCATTTTATATTTCTTGCTCAAGTGATTCCAACTTTGGTCACAGGGCTCTCTTTCAGGTTGGTGCTAATGATTTAAAGACACACATCCTGCTGACATGTTTCTGCTTTTTAAAGCATTTTCTTAGTTTCTGTTATCAAAGTATTCTCTTATGTTATCTTACTTCTTGCTGCAGCCCTGGAATGGTTCATTCTGTATAGGGCTCGGAATGGAGAGATGAAGATTGATTTCTCTCTCTTCCCCAGAAAAAAGTATATGCACATATATATTCTCATATATATCTTTATATATATATATATATATATATATATATATATATATACATATATATACATAATAATATATAATTGAACAAAAACCACCCTGAACTGTGGTTAGGCTACACAGTTGAGATCAAGCTGAAGATATATATATATACATACACACAGTTTTTTTGTTCTTAAATATCTCTATACACATTTCCAAAAATGTCAGTTCATTTTGATCTACCCAACTCCAGCCCAGCATCATGGGTTCATGCTACCCTACCATTCTTTATCATAGTATCTTTTTATGAGAGGGGAAAAACTCATTTTTGTTGTTCAGTTATATATTTTTTGTCAATATCGAGAATATATTTAAAGTAATTTCAAAATAACCAACATGTACTACTGTAAGGAATGGATTTTTCATTTCGAAACCAGGCTTAAATACAGCACTTTTTGTCTACAACCTCTTTATACGGAGTTGGAATCACTGCTCCCCAAAGATAGACCCGGAGCTTTCTCTTCTGTCCCACACCCTGGAGTGTGGTAGTGCCCCACAGCCGAGTCCCGCTGGAGCCACGTGCCAGCACCTGCGTTTCACCTTGGGTTGTGGGACCCTCTCCTCTGACTTTCTGCCAATTGCATTACCAGTGAACAGAGAAGGGCTGAAGCCTCCAGCTGCAGTTATACATCTGTCTGTTGCTCATTTCAGATCTATCTAGAAGTGATCTAAAGTATGCAGGTGGATATGTGTAAGTTATATGCAGATTTTACACCTTTCTGCATCAGCAACTTGAGTAGCCACAGATTTTGAAATCTGGAGGGGTCTGGGACCAGTCTTCCCTGGATGTTGAGGGGTGATGGTAGTTTGAATCTCTGCTAGATGTAGACACTTTCAGGATTAATACATCATCTCAGAAAATTAAAGTGTATTATCATTGATGTTGGGTTCTATCTCTGATAATATTCCTTGTTTTGCAGGTAACATTAGGTGAAATTAATACTAATTTTTGATCACTTTTTGTAACTTAAAGTGGATTTTTAGTTTGGATAGTAGTAGTCAGGTCTTACCTTGTACCCAATTTAAAAATCTCAATTTTTTAAATAATGTATGTATATCAGTTCCTTCCCATGGGATTGCAGATGTGACTGAGTTAATAGCTACTTTCTGGCTCGATGCTTTTTATCTGTTCTATTTTTTTCTGACTCCTCTTGGACTTTTTGAGGATTTTGTTTCCTCTCTTGACTTACTTATACCATTAAAACTTTAAGGGATGGTCCAAAAGTTTGTAACACATATTTTTAATTAATCTGAGTCCACTTTTGAGTAAGAGTATACTGTTCATCTAATTCAAGAATCTTACAGGAGTGTATTTCCACCCCAACCATTCTTCGTAATATTGTCATATGTGTTAAATTTATATTTGCTGCAAACATAAATGCATTATATTTTATTGTTTTTATTCTATTTCCATTGATGCACGTTTTATTTTCTACATCCAGATTCCAAATGTGCATTCCCTTTGCTTCTACAATTTCCATTAATACTTTTTGAGTAATAGGTAGGTCTGTTAGCAATTTACTATCTCAGGTTTTGTTTGTGTGATATTATTTTTAATTCCTATTCCTTTAAGTTTACAGCTTTCATAAAAACACAGTAAGTAAAATAGTTTTTTTCCCTCCTTTGTCCCTTTTCACACACACCCTTAAACTCACCCCTAATTCTTGGCATTGATGACTCTGTTATCTGTCCCTAGAGCTCTATGTTTTTGAGAATACTATATAAACAGGAATATATGGTATTCACCATAACACCTTTGTGATTAGTCCACATTGTTAAGTATCAATAGTTTATTTCCTTTTTGTGGTTGAACAACACTCTGTTGTATGGTGGTCCGTAGCTTTCTTTTATTCCACTGAGGCACATTTGCATTATTTTGCATGTTTAGCAATCGTGAATGGAGCTTCTATCAGCATTCACGGGTTAGTTTTTGTAGAAACACAAGCTTCCATTTTTCTAGAGCACACATTCTTGATGAAGGAAGTAACACTCCTAAGGGGAAAGATTTGATGTGGGGGCAAAAATATCCCACGCCGTCTGTGTATAAAGCACAGATACACGTACATAAACAGATACACAGTGTGTCCGTAGTATTAAATTTCACAGGGAGATGACTAGCAAAATAGTTGAAAGGGGTGATGAAAAACATGTTTACAAATATCATTCGAGAGTAGATTCCTAGATGCAGTATGTTGGATTATACTTTCAGTGTGTTGACCTATATAACAAATGGTCAAAATAGTTTCAAACTAGCCACAGTACTTTGCATTCCCACCAGCAGAGTACATGGCTTCCAGTTGCTCCACACCCCTGCTGACTTCTGGTGTTGTCAGGACTTTTAATAAGCCATCCTTGTACCTTACTATTGTTTTATGTTGCATTTACCCAATGACTAACATCAGAGCAAAGTTTTATAGGCTAATTTGTCATCCTTATATGATCTTGGTGGAGTTTACTCAAGTTTTCATGATTTAAAAAAAAAAAAACTATTTTTTTCATGGGAATTTATATTTCCAGAAAAACTGTTTAGAGAGTGCAGAACCCCATATACTACCCGTCTCCCCACTGTGTTCTTTTATCATTAATGTTTTTGCATTAATGTGATACATGTGCTGCAGCAGCGGACCGGTATGGATACATTTTTATTAATCAAAGGCCACAGTCCACATTAGGCCTCACTGTTTGTACGGTTATATGGATTTCAACAAATGTGTCATGCTATGTATCTACCATTAAAGTGTCATACGGAATAATTCCATACCCTGTAACACCCTGCATAACACCTGTTCACCCACCCTCCCCTCCACCTCAAACCATGGCAATCACTGGTTTTTGCATTGTCTGTAGAGCTTTCCTTTTATTCTGGAATGTCACATAGTTGGAATCATATGGTACAGAAACACTTTAGACTGGGTTCTTTCGCTTAGATAATTTGTTCTTTGTGTATCATTGCATCACTTAATAGCTTATTTCTTTCATTGATGAAGAATGTTTCAAGGAATCATTGCACCAATTTGCTTATCCACTCACCTACTGAACGACAACTTGGTTGCTTCAACTTTTTAGAAATTGTGAATGGAGCTCCTGTAAACCTTTGTATACAGGATTTTGTGTGGACTTAAGTTTTTAACTCATAACCAACTCGTCTTATTGAAAACAGCATAACTTGTCAAAATCTGACAGTTTGCAAAGAGGTTCAATCTGTCTTAGGTACATAGGCAAGAAAATGCCTACATACTTATGATACCACATCTAAAAAGTACAAAATCCAATGTAACTTTTAACTGAGTTTCTTTTTTTTCTTTTCTGGGAATTGACATTTGAGGATCAATCATGTAATTTATCACATTAAATAGAATAAAGAAATGAAATCATATAATCATCTCAGCTGTTAAAATAAAAAAGATTGGTAACCATTAAGAAATGATAATAATAAATAATGAATCATGAATGTACACACACACACACACACACACGCACACACACACACACATTTACACTCTACCTATCAGTTCCTAGTTCATGGGTGAATTTTCAAAGTCCCCATGGAAAGGAGGTTTAGATTCTAAGATTCATTGGAATGACTTTGGAAACGATGACTTATAAGATGCAGTGGAAAAGGGGAATCCACTTGCCAGAACAAAGCAGGTGTTGGGGATATATTTAGTTAATCTTTTGGGTAAAACCACCACTTTTGATAGCATGAAAAAGAAAATGTCATGTCTGTTAATGTCTCTCTCCTCAGACAGATCCTGGGAACTCAATCCAGCCCAGAGCAGAAATGGCTACAGTGCAGATGGTTCTGGAAGTCCTACAGTTCTTCCAGCTTTCTGGTCTGGGGGTAACGTGGCCATGGAGGCAGTCAGATTTCCCCAGGCCAGGGAGAGGCGGTTGTAAACGCAGTATCGGGAGTAACATCTCTGGCAGGTTTGGGTGTGTTCTGACTGTAGGATAGCAACTCTGGGACACTTATGGTCGGATAGGTAACCCCTGAACACTCTATCCCAGGACCCTGGGGACCCAGGTGGCATATTTTCAACCCTAAGCTACTGATGTGTCATTTCTAATTAGGGACAAAAATGAAAAACAGAGATATACATCTCACACACTTTTAAGTTTGTGAACCATGCAAAGGGTGAGCATTCTGGGACTAAAGGTCTAGATAGAGGAAACACCTGGGTTTTATACCGGCCTGGAGTCCCTGTAGAAAACAGTGCAATGTCTGTTAATTAGGGCCCTGCTCTGGGTTAGGGATGCCAGGTGGAGGAAAGGCGGGCAGTCTAGGTGCAGGGAAGGGCCACAATGTGGGGGCTCCGAAGTTGGATCCTGGTGCCAGCAGTATCTTTGAATATGGACCCAGAGGACCTCCCCTTCTCATCCATGGTAATGTGCAGAGGGTTTGTCTCATTTGACTTTTTTATTTTATATGTTTAACATTATTGGGACAAATCAGAATGGTCCACTAGTCTGTAGAGCTCCAAGTTTGCCCTCTGTGGAGCACTGTTCTGGGGCTCTGGGTACAAGATCCCCAACATCGGCCTTCAGAAACACTTCTCAGCCTGCACCCCTGAAGGAGTCTCTCTCCAAGACTGGGTCTCAGCACATTTCGTCTTAGGGATGTAAATGTTAAAAATAGATCCCAGAAAATGAGATTCTTTAGGCGAAGCAAGTGCGTAAGTTTAGCTCCTTGCTCAAACTCTGCTTTTGAAATAGTGGGAGACCCTGGATGAGGCCATTTCACATCTTCAAATCTACAAACAAAAGAGGCACATGTTCCTGTTTTGATACTGGGATAGCACACTGGAACCTCCAAGTTGGGCTTAGCTCCTGTTTTTACATTATTAATTACCAAAAGATGGAAGTCAGTATTTGTCATCCCAAAATAGGAACGGCGCATATGTTGAGATTTAAACTTAGAATAAAGTGTGCCTGTCTTGCTTCCCTCCCTCCGAATCCATCCCCTCCGGGCTGACATATTTTTTGTTTGCTCTGAACTTGGAAATAGAACGTTTGAGCTCTGAGACTCCCCTTGTTTCTTTCTGGTCGGGAATAGTGCAACATAGACTTCTATTTTGGACAGAGACCTTCTGCTTTGAAGGTCTGGGGAAGAGAAAGGCCTGCGGGCTTCTTCAGTACAGCATTTGTGGTGCTGAGCAGAGCTCTGGCTTCTCTGCCAAGCCGGTGTGCGTCTTTACCTACGCTGGGGCCCGAGCAGAGGACACAGCGCGGCCGCTGTCTCAGCGAGGCTGAGTCCTTGTGTGAGCGAGCGGTGGTGAGGACGATCCAGGTGGTTTCCCAGTGGGGCCCAAGCAGGGATTCGGGGCGCCTAGAGGAGCTCTGCAGTGTGCTCTCTAAGGCAGGCGGGCCGCGTGTGGCAGTGGCTGTGGTGTCAAGGACAGAGGTGTCCTCTGGACTCAAGGATGAGCAGAGGCTTCCTCTTCTTGACCGAGCCGTGTTCCTTCAAAGCATTTTGCGTGCAACTGTACAAACTTTCAGCACCGGAACTCTCTGGGTGCTGCTCTCTTGATTTTGCTCGGGCAGTGTGTGCAGTTGAAAGCACACGGACGTCAGAATCGGGCTGGAATTAGCCACGAGGAATTTGGACGCATCGTGTCTCTTAGCTTTATCCTTCTCCTGTTGTTAGGAAAAAGGAAAGGAAGAAACAAAGGTCTGAGAAACCCGAGAGGCAGTGTACCAACACTGGCGACCAGACCCGCCCTCCTGCAGGCTGCGGGGTCTTTTGCAGGTCACGGGTGTTCACTGGGAGGAGTTTGCGGCTCCCTGCTTGAAGGAGCATGCGCGGTCACGGTTGCCCAAGAAGGAGGCTTGGGACAGCGCAGAGGGTAGTGGCTGCGCTTGTGAGCTGGGTTGATCCTGTTTGAGTAAGGATGCAGCCTAGGTGGGAGAGGATGGCCAGAGGGGTCCCTGGTCAGGACAGCGGCAGTCCGAGTCCTTTAATAAGAATTATTAACAATAATTTTTATACAGATTAAAAACGAGAAACACATCACATATACTTAGAAAATAGATTAGCTATTTTCATTATGTCTATTTTTAGTACTTAGTTACTATGTTTATTATGAAAATAAGATGGGCTTTCTCTGGAAAATCTCAGACCATCCAGCTCTGAACATCAGCCCTGACTGTCATTTCTGATCCATCTGCACAAACTAACAAGTTGCTTTTCTCTTCTCCATTGTTTGTATTAATCAACCCATCTGGGCTCCAGAATGCAGTCTATTTATACTTTCTTTTAATCGCATGGTGGGCTTGCCAAATACCGCGACCTGATGTGCAGTCCTCAAAAACTCATGTCAGGACACCTATATAACCCTCCCCGTCTACACACACATGCACACATGCACATACATGCACACATGCACATGCATGTGCACACACACACACACACACACAGAGCTCTGAGACTTGGGGCATTTATGTAGCTTAAATTCTACTCTCCTTTTGAGCTTGAGATCGCTGAGATCCCTAGAGTTCAAACACAGAGCTACGGTCCTCAGATTTGGAAGTGACCCCCATAGAATCCATTTTCCAGCTGTAGGTCTGCAGTTGTACAATATCCTTGCAAAGCTGCTTTCTCCCGCCGTCCATCTACCCTCAGAGAACAACGGACTCTCGGAGCAGCAGCCTCCAGCCCCACAAGCTCAGCCGTCCTGCAGCTTCCTTTCAGCCCTGAATGGAAGGCCAGTGCAGAAGCCTTCGCAGGGTTCCAGCTCCATGGTCCTTGAGGTCGGGTCGGGCCCTCTGCCACATTCTGGTGCCTCTATGACCTCCGGACAGCACCAGGCTTGGCCAAGTCTTTCCTGTGTCCGAGCCTCTCACCGTGGCCTTTGGTGTCCCCGGCAGGAGGGCAGGAGCTCTGAACTGGTCCTGCAAGTAGCAAACAGAGGCTGGCAGTGGGGTGCAGGATCAGACAACTCAGGGCAGATTCCTAATTTGCAAAATGGGGGTGAGTCTCCACTCACAGGCATACTCTGAGAAAATGGTATAAATGTGTGTATTTCTTTGCTTTACTGAAGGTCTGTCAAACAAGCACAGTACTAACTGAATTTCTTTGCTAGAATAATAGTAATGTGACCCTAAGGCTGAGGCCTCTGAAGCTCCTGGGAAGCATAGGGAGACCAGGCATTCTTCTCCTCCCTTCCCTTCCCTTCCCTTCCCTTCCCTTCATTCCCTTCCCTTCCCTTCCCTTCCCTTCCCTTCCCTTCCCTTCCCTTCCCTTCCTCTGTCCCTGAGTCCTGGTCTAGGACACCGACTCCCATCCCAGCTGGTGTGGCCCATGGCAGGCATCACAGCTGCCAGGCACAGGCCGAGGATGGTGTGGAGGGGACAAGCCAGCTGTGTCCCTCCAGGATGACTAGCAGACACCACGCCAGTCACTCAGGAGGCTGGAGCAGCAGACCCTACCCTTTGGAGTCCGAAATCAGGTTTTCTTAAAGAGTGTGCCTTAGGGTACAAGAACTGGGAGGTTCTTGGATTTGGGGGCAAAGAAGTTTCTGGCATCTGGTGTATGTAGGACTCACAGACTGGATTGGAAGTTTTAAGTTGATACGAGCAGAATTTGGATCCCACCTAGCTGGGAGGGAAAATGCATATCTGAGAAACTGAGTATGAAACTCGGAACTGGGCACCACGCCCATGAACAGGCTGCAGGGGCCAGCGGGGCACATCTGGAGACGGCTCCCTGCTTGCCAGGACACCCAGAGCCTCGGCCCTCCGAGGGCCACGCTGTCCTTTCCCATTGAGGACAGCTGGGAAAGCAGGTGTTCTCAGTGCTGGGCCTCAGGGGAGCTTCTCCCTGCAGCTGGCGGCGCCCTGGACAGACGGGTTATCCTAAACCCACCGGTCCTGGGGCCAGCGGGCTGGGCCAAGGAAGCAGCTTTTGCTAAATGATAAGGAGAGGTGGAGACACTTCTCTTCTGTCTTCTACTCCGCACTAACACCACAGTCCTTCTCCTGCTCAGGTAACATGCTCACACTGGGGGCCAGAATTAATAATTTATTTTCAGTGGAGGGGGTGCTGATGAATAGCTTCACATAACTGCTAAGTATTATTATAATTAGGGAGCTAAGCAGATGCATTTATCTTGTATCTACTAATTAAGCAGGGAAGTAAATTAATTTTTCCCTATCCCTGCTCATTTTGCCTGTTGGTTATTTTTATATCAAGTACAAGGAGAAACCCTTCTCTCTTTCAGTATGGATTACATATGCTGTGCTCCTCTGTCCAATCAATTTAGATAAAACTGGATCCGCCCTAGAGAATTTTTATTTGGGGGAGTGGGGTGGGAGGAGGCGATAAGGCCTCCTTGTCTGAGTGAGTTATAAATAGCTGGCAAATAAATAGCAAGTCCCAGCTGCTGATGGGGGGGGAAATCCCCGTTTTTCCTCTTGCTACTGTATAATTAGCATGAGTCACTGTCCTCTTGGCTGGGAGGGTGTGCGGGAGACGAGGAGGAGGCATGGAGGAGACCCCAGGGTGCCAGAGCTGGAAAAAGCCAGCCAGCTGGAATCTGAGGAAGGTGCTGCTTGCTCTGCATTCAGTAGCCCAGAGACTGGAAGCTGAGCACGAATGAAGCAAAGCAGCTTTCTGGTCCTTGTGGGGTCGGGCAGGAGTGAAGGGATATCACTGTTGAAAGGGTCCCCTGCTAGGATGCTGAATGCATGCCCCATTCACCCCATTTCCTCTCAGAGGCCCTAGGACATCCGTGGCTGACAGCTGTGGTCTTCTTCAAATGCCTGTGTCTTCTAGGGTTCCCTATTTGGTCCCCAAGTGTCCCTGCTGGCAAGATCTGGGCAATTCTATTTCCACTTTGGCCACCACCATGTCCCTGGAGAAAGGCCAGGCCTTTCCCAGGCTGGCTCAGTCTGTGCAAATCCTGCCATTCTTGAATGGATTTTCCCACCTGCGATTATGGAAAATCATGCAACTGCTCTATACCACCCTGTTGGGGTCTGTGCCTGAACCCCCAGCCCCCCAGATGGGTGCACGGCAAAGGCCCAAAGGAATTAGACAAGCGGCATGGTCTTTAGCACTGCAGGAGGAGTGAGGTCCTAGCTCTGCTGGCTGGCTGACCGACTGACCCTGGGCAGCCCCTGTTTAATCAGAACAAACAAGGAGCCAGTGGACAATGCAGGAAACCTGAGCAGGATCTTGGGAGGGTTCAAGGAGCCCTCAGAGCAACAGACCATGCTAATTAAGGAAAACTAGAAAGTCTCCAGGCGGCTTCCGCTGTGGCCTATCTTGTCCCCTGAGGGGTCTCCTCAGTTCTCCTCAGTTCTGCCGTGCCCAGGCCACTCCACAGCCATGTATGTGTATTCAGTTTCAACAGCTCCAATACCACCACTCCTGCCCACCCCTAAGATACACACACACTCACACCCCCCCAAGGTTCCTGGTTCCTGGCATCAGCGGATCCCCACCGGGCGGTCCCAAGCCTGCTGCTCAGACCCAGGCCCATCTCTGTCAGTTTCTGCTTGGCCATGGTCAGCAGTGACCTTGCAGCACAGGGCCCAGGCTGAGTGAGTGAGGCGCCTCCTGTGGGCAGACACTGAGGGGTGCTGACTCTACTCCTATGGTCCTGAAAGCAAAGGGCCCCTCAAACCATGTGTGCTGGGAACCCGCACTGCCTCCCAGTGGAGTGTGTGGGCTGAATAATGGCCCCCAAGAATGTCCTGGTCTTGATCCCTGAGACTTGGGAAAATTTCATCTTCCATGGTAAAAGCAGAGTTAATAGATGCTAAATTACGGATCTAATAAGGGGGGGGGTCGCTCTGGATTTTCTGAATGGGCTTTAAATGCAATCACAAGTGTCCCTATAAGTGGGGGACAGGCAAAGGAAAATGTCTTGACCTTGACAGAGAGAGCAAGATTTGAAAATTACACTGTGGGCTTTGAAAATGGGAGGGAGCTGCCAGGCCCAGGCATGGGGCGACCTCCAGAAGGTGGCAATGCTGGGACAAGACTGCCCCTGCCCTGGAGTCCCTGGAGAGAGTGTGGCCCTGCAGCTGGCACTTTGATGTTGACCCCTTAGCCCTTTTTGGCTCCAGGACTGTAAGGAAACAAATGTGTTTTCTTTCAAGCCGGTCACTTTGCAGTCCTGCATTTCAGCAGCTGTAGGGAATCACCCCAGGAGCACACTGTCCCCCTACCCCTGACTTCTCCCAAAGTGCCCTGTGTGCTTGGGACTCAGACCCGGGAGTGGAACGGAAAGTCACAGAGCACTCGGCCACACTCACCAGAGCCAGGCCGAGATTGCCCCAGAATCTGACCACTGCCAGAGATTTGTATTCTGCAGCTCCAAAGTGCCAGGTTGACACAGCCGGTGAGCTGGGAGGCCCCGGGGAAGGGAGTGGGGGTCTCGGTACATTTCACAAGGTGCCTCAAACAGGACATTTTCTACACTAAGGTGTTCACCTACCCGAGACAGACCAGCACACTTGCAATATGCAAACACATAAAAGGAGCACGACAGGGTTAATTTGTTTTTTCTTTTCTAGTCCCACAGTTAATAAATAGCATCACAGAGATTCTTTTTCTGCCTCTCCTTTATTTTCTCCTTCAAATATGGAATTTAGAAGCCCTGCCTGGAGCTTCCAAGATCTAAAATTTAACATCTGTCATTTATAATGAGTCTGGGACCAGGGAAAAACGCAGCTCCCGCAGCCACTGGCGAAGCAGCCTTCTTTAGTTACAGGTGGGGCGGAGGGAGAGACCTTGTCTGTTGAGGCGGGAAGCCCTGTGCCATTATGTGGCCCAGGGCCCTCAGCTTTCCGGGTGTGGCCCGGCCCCCATCACTGCCCACTTCTCCCTGCTGCCCCCCTGCTCTGGGCTCAGGCATTGGGCTCCACCATGTTGCAAGAGGGGTGCACCCCCATCTCTCCTGGTGCACTCAGGCGCACCTGCTGGGCTCGCCCCGTCCTCATTTATCCACTGGGGTTCCAGGGTCCTTTATGACCAAGCTTCTCCTTTGCCCTCTGGGCAGAGCCACTGGCCTTCCTAGCATCAGCTCCCCGCTCTCCAGGGGCTTACTTCCCTCCTTCCCACCACACCCCGAATCCGTACCTCACTGATTCTCTATCTTTTCCCTTGAGTGACTGGGCACAGTGCCTGGTACATAAAGGTCACTCATTAAATGTTTGTTCAGTGAGTGAATGAATTAATACATAAATATAATAAAGTGGAATGTTATTATGGCTAGAAAATTAAGTCTGCTATGTCTGAACAGCACCATCTAAGACTCGCCCCAGGGTGAGCTAAAGCCGGGGAGGAAACTTTGCAGGATAAATTCCCGTCTGACCCTTCGGAAATGAGGTGAGGCAGTGCTGCAGTGATTTTTCCTCCTTGGTTTTTATATTTCATTTCAGCAACTGCAGCCCGTCTCAGCCGCAGTGGAGCCGTAGGTCTCCTGGAGCGAGCTGACACAGAGTAAGTGTGCCGGGAGATTATGCGGGGAATTGGAGGTGAACACCAATTCACTAGGGCCGGGAAATGAAAGTTTCATGGGAAGAAATAGCAGTCATGTGAATCTTCCCTGCAACTCAGAGATGGATGGATAGAGCAGTGGACTCAGTCGTGGTTCTTTAAAAACCTTCAACAGACTTGGGGCTCCGAGGAAGAAGGTCTGGAGCAGTACCTGCTGGGGATGGGCGGGGCGGGGAGGCCTGGCAGCCCCAAGGCATAGTATTTCTCTCAGTTTCACCATGGTCTCAGCTTAAGGAGTGCGTGGTTCAAAGCCTCACGTGCTGCCAGCCTTCCTCTTTGAGCCTTTTCTTGGTGATTTTATGTCTTAATTCAAAAAAATCCTGCCGTGAAGAAGCTGAGAAGTCCTGGAGTGTGTGAGACGAGGGAGAGGGGCCAGTGGATGGAGAAATAGGCTTCCGTCTGTGATGGTAGAAAAACAAGACCTGCAAAACGTGTTCGGCTTAAGGGTAAATCAATGCTGTGAGTTTGTGACTCCTGGTTAGTGGAAACAGAAAGGCACGAGGGTCAGGACAAGGGGCAGAAGGACTATGACTTCTGTGATGCACGTCCTGCACCCCTGTCCCAGCTCTGCTACTTGGGGACAGAGGACTAGTGGGTCCCTGACAGGGGAGTCATAGCCCAGGAGTCCCCTTTCTGAAACCACTGCTGCATTGCTCAGATGCAGAAACACTACTGCGTAGCATGTTCATGGTTTATTATGTGCTTTATTATTTTAATGTCACAACATCACCTTCCCTGAGCATTTCCCAGGAAGTTAATTGTTAATTTCTCTAGGTTAAATTATAGATTCTCTATAATATATACGTATACATATATGTATATACATATACATATATAATATATACATATATATGTATACATATATGTATTATATATATGTATTTGGGGGTGTTTACATGTGTGTCATACATACATGCACCTCGGTATGTGTCTGTGTACATTATATATATATATAGACGTACACATATAAACAGCCTGTATTTCTGTATAGAGATCCGATAAATGACTCTTAAGTTGGTATCAGCTCCTAGGCAGTAATCGTGTATCTATTATCTTTGTCCTTTTTGAAAGCTTTTGAGATTTCCGAAGAAGTTATAGATAAGCAGCTGTCACCCTAGAAGTTATAGATAAGCAGCTGTCACCCTTGACCCTGACATGTCCTTTGTCAGGGATCCTCTGTTGCTAGGAGCGGAACTGCTTAGGGAACCGGAGGCTGCTGGGAAGCAGAGGGTCGGATCTGGGAAGTGCACACGGCTCTCACCGCGTATCTGATCTTCCCTCCCTGCTGGCCCTGCTCCTTGTCACAGTGCAAAGTGGCTTCTGCTGTGAGACTCCGGGTCTCCTCTTTGATCTCTGTGACTTTGCCCCCTGCCTTTGGCTCTCAGATGATGTAATTCCAGCCAAGCTTGGCGCCGCCCCTGTTCTGACTGGGATGTGTACTGTGGAGCAGAAGTCTCACGAGGTTTCGGATTCACAGCGCAAAGTACACTAGGAGGAAAAAGACTTAGATTCACCGAAGCGCATCTGCTGTGGGCAGGGTAAGGGCAAGGCCGGGGCGGTAGCACATTTCCGAAGATGGAATCAGGCTTGCTTTGCATTTTTACTATAAACGGTAAAAGTGCATGGTACAACCTGTAAAAAGTACTGAAAAACTTTTTAAAAAGGACTTTAAAATTGGCTCTGAAACTTTGATACATATATTCTACTCACAGGATTGTAAAGAACAGAATACTGAATTCAGAAAGAGTCACAAAAATGTTCAATTAAGCATTGATTTAAAAAATGCAGGGGAACGATATAGTCTAAGTTTTCATTAATATGAACCAATTAAATGACCACATAATGAAATTTGTTTCTGGTGCATCTAATCACTAAACGTTTTCTGTCATAACTAGCCTGTAAGTTAGTTTAAAAATGTAAAATTAGACAGGTAATAACATCTAAAGGATACTTGTAAGAATAAATAAATTATAAAGTTTATCACATCAAAATATTTGTATTTGCCAAGTTGGTATATGATTCTACACGTTTTATTTTCCCTTTTTCCTCTAAATTTTGTGTTTTCCAATTTTGTGTTGTATGAACTATACTAAAAATAGTCTCTCAATGTTGAATTTCCTTCGGTTTTCTCTTCCATTTCGGCTCCTGGATTGCGATTGGAAACGTAAATTGAGAAGTGTGAAGAAGGCATGGGTGGAACTGTGCAGATATAAAGTTCCTGGAAGAAATCTACTACAGTCCAATCTGTGGCAAGAAAAATATCTTAAGTAGGGCATTCATTTTGCCACATATCAATTAACCTCAGGCCCCTTTTAGACAAGTTAACACTTTTCTTGTCAAATAAAGAAAAATGATGATCGCTCAGTCTGCATGTCTCCAAACCCTGAAGTCTTCACAAAGGACACTCTTTGAGAGGTTCATTTTGCTACACAATTAAAGGGAAGTTTAGGAAACATCATTGATCACTTTTTTTATTCTGCGAGGGGAAAAAAAAAACTTCATTATAGCTATTGGAGATCTATCAATATGGTCTAAAATAGCAAACAATCTGGCAGAATTTTTAATACGATCTTTGAAAAAGCCCAGTGATTCTTCAGCTTTATGGTATTGTCATCTCAATTTCCTTTCTCCAGGCCTCCATATGGTCCCCCGAGAAGTCAGGCTTCGGCATGAATGAATGAGCACTTGTACTCGTCACCCCATTTAGAAAGTGGTGCCAATAAAGAAAACTGTAATGACACTGGGAAGAAAGAAATGCCAACATAGGATTGCCACATGCCAAGCAGTGTGGTGCCTTTCTGAAGCACATACTGTCTAGCGACTATAATCCACAGTTTGGTTTTAATTTGTCCACGGATTCATGGGTTTGCACATGTATGTTTTCCCTTAATGATGTCTACAAAGGTCTAGAGACTCTATGGAGGACACCTGGAAAATAGTGCCCTGGAGACTGTTCCACTGAGTGTGCTGGGGCAGAAGGGGTAGGCGTGAAACGGTTCAGCTTCTACCCTTGTGAAACTCATCTTTCCGTGATGGATATAGACACATACGAAAGGATACATACAAAAGCGGGAGATGTGCATATTATACACATTATGCATGATAATTTATACACACATGCTGTGTGATGTATCATAATACACCCATGTGTAACTGGCATGCGTTATGTGTAAGTGGTTGCACACTCATATGTGTTATGGATCAGTGTGAATCTGCTTCTGGTGGGTCACACATCATGCAGACTGTGTGCTCCTAGAATGAGTTTGGGATTTGCACATGCCTGAGTTCACACACTGGCTCTGTTGGGCACCAGTTCTGTGAGTACAGGCTGCCGACTTAACCTCTCCGAACCTCAGTTACCTCTTTGCCACAAAGCAAAATAATAACTCCTCCAAATCACTGGCCTTAGTGAGCCCCAAATAAATATTGGTTAGTATTGTATATTACTAGAGGTCAGTAAATGTGATTTGTAACACATACACTTATGTGCACATGTATTGTACCATGAAAGAAAACAAAATGGGCTAAGCAGAGGGCATGGGGACTGCTATTTTCGCAGAGTTGTCCTCTCTGAGAAGCTGACGTTTGAGTAGATACCTAATAAAATGAAAATAGCAAAGCATGCAAATAACTAAGGAAGGGAATTCCTGGCAGGTAGAATAGAAAGTGCAAATAGATTGGGGTGGGAGAGGGTTATGAACTGGAGCGAGTGTGCTATTTATAAATGTTGCTTGCTCCACTTTATCACCAGCATGGCAGTGCTCATGTTCTGTGCTCCAGCTGGGTGCAGAGTGTTTCTCAGAGGCCAGAAAATCACAAGGGGACACTGCCAGGGAACACAAACATGATCCCAGGCCTGGAGTCTTTAGGAGAGGTATATGTAGAAAAATAATGATTATTTAATCCCCACTTTCAGTCCTGTATATATAGAGCTTGGAAATTTCTACTCTGTCTAAATGACTAAACAAACCGGACAATCAACAACTCTTACATCTTCCAGATAAATGAGGTTACAGGAAAAACGTGAAAATTGGAGAATGCATGGACATATATACGAGGGCTGATAAAAATATGACATGCTTAATTAAAAAAAATAAGTAGAAGACATATTGTCAGTAATCCCCCCAAAACACCCCCGCCTTGCTTAAAACACAATCTATTGTGCTTGGCATTTTCTGAAACAGTCATGGAAGTCCTATTTCCTAAGTGTCTTTATGAGATGTGATTAAAAAATGCAGCAACTGCTACTGCCAAGTGCCACCCTGTGGAAAGCAGGTTGGTAATGACGTTACAGTGTGTCCCCATCACTTTATTCACTGATTGGGCATTGTGAAATTTCTCTTTCCCAAAGTGACCATGAAAGGTAAATGTTTGGAACTGATCCAAGACACTGAGGTGGCCACAATAGCACACCTGTGGCCACTCATGAAAGAAGATTCCAGAACTGCTTCAGACATTGGGCAAGAATGATGGAATTTGCGTGGTTGAAGTGAGTGGAAGTTTGGATGGTAATGTGTATCATTATTTGTAAGAAAATTCAACATTTACCTCATAGATAATAACCTGACTTAGTGGATGATTCTACTCAAGTAGAAGCCTTCTAGGAAATCAGTAGCAGGGAAGAGAAAAACCTGGATGCATTGCTAGGGGCTCAGTTTGGGCAAACATGAGAGGTAAGATTTGAGGGAAACTTGGTCATTGGGGGGCGTCCATGCTTTTGTTACCTTTATCTTCAGGAGGAGGTTCTCACAATGAGTATCAGGAAAAAACAAAACAACCCATTCTCTGACAGGTGAGCAGCACCTGTCCTGCTGGGCTTTGTGGGCATCTGGTGTAGAGTGTAGACTCCTCTACTCCGGCCTTTGGTGGGCTCCCCACTGGGAGAAGGGGAGCACCCATAGGCAGTCTCCCATAGATGTTCTGGGAGCTCCAGGGTCAAACAAGGTCTGAAAACAGAAAATCCTGAAGGTTACTTACTGAACAGGGACACAGGGCACTAACAGGTGGGCATGACTGGAGGACTGCGGAAAATGTCCCTGTTCTTCCCATCTTACTACCGTGTCGCATGGGGTCTGTTTTCCACAATTCCCCTTACCTGACCCTTCATGTGTACCTTTGTGATAGAAGGTGCAGGACACATGAAAGGACAACCATGTCCCATGATTCGAAGGGACCAAGTGTGCAAGCTCAGGTGTCAGGAATGCTGTGAACGTGGACAGAATTTAAACAGCTCTGCTTGATGTGTCAGCAGAGAGAGGAGATGGCATACGAGAAGAATATGAAGTGACTATCAGAGAGAGAGACAGAGGTAGAGAGAGAAAGACAGACAGAGAGGAAGAGACAGAGAGAAACTGACCAGTCTACAATTCTACTTGCTGTAACATTAACTTTCAAAAGTGATGAAAAAATAAAGTTTTTCCCAAGCCAAAAAAAAAAAAAAATTAAGGGATTTTTCTGCAAACAGACTAGCCTTGTAAGAGGTATTAAAAGAAGTTCTTCTGAGAGCAGAATGATGTAAGTCAGTGACTAGGGGTATACACAGACGGAATCATCCTAGGCATTCCCAAGATGCTTCAACATTCATAGGTCAGTAAATAAATGTAATATGTCACACAAATCTGAGCAAGGGCAAAAATCACATGACTTCAATAGACAGAGAAAAAGCCTCTGATGACATTTATTTTTGTTTAAAAAACCCAGAAAAACAGGTGTATAGGTTTATTTCAGTTCTAATTAAAACACAATAACAACTCTTTTTATCTAGAGAATCCTAACGTTTATATGGAACCAGACACTGAGAATAGCTAGAGCAGTCTTGAGTGGCAGGAGCAAAACAAGAAACATTGCAACCCTGGATTTCAAGTTATATCACAAAGCTACAGTGCTAAAAAACCACATGAAGTGACTATGAGAGAGAGAGAGAAAGAGAGAGAGAGACACAGAGAGACAGAGACAGAGAGACATAGAGAAAGATACAAACACAGATATGTGGTATAGGTACGAATGCAGATATGTGGGTCAGCACAGCCAAACTGAAGATACAGAACCCAGCTGATCCTTGAAAAAGGTCGGAAATATAAGATGGATGGATATAAGAGAGGCTCTTTACCTAACAGTGCTAGGAAAACTACCCACCAGTGGAAGAATATATCTCTCACTTTCTACTGCAACAACAACAAAAAACAAAACAAGAAAATCCAAAGTGGATCAGAGAGACCTAAATATTAGAACAGAAACATTGAAACTTGCAGAAGGTAAAGTATGTGAGACCCTTGGAGGCATAGGCATAGGAAAGGACTTCCTGGACAGAACCCTGCTTGACAAAAATAACACCAAGAATCAACACATGGATTATGTCAGATTGAAAATCCTTTGCAAGACAAAGGACATGACCAAGAGAATAAGGAGACAATCTACAGAGCGGGGAAAGTTTTTACCGGTTAATCCTCAGACAAAAGAGGAATATATTACATTTGCTGCCAACAGACTAGCCTTGTAAGCAGTGTTAAAAAAAGTTAAAAGAAGTTAAAGGAGTTAAAAGAAGGAATATATTAAATATATCTGGAATATATTAAAAGCTAAGAAAAGTAGACCTTCCCAAACAAATGATTCCATCAAAAGTGGGCCATTAGAGTGAATACACACTCTTCAGAGAAGTACAAATAGCTCCTGCCTGGCAAGTACAAGATCCTGGGTTCAATTTCCGGTGCAAAAACAAAACCAGACAAAAACCTAATCCCTCAGAAAACAACAAATGCTGGTGAGGTTGTAGGAGGAGAGTAAACTTTCTACATTGCTGACGAAAATATAAACTAGTGCAAGTACTGTGGAAATCAATATCAGTATCAATATTCCTCAAGATACTAAAAACAAAAATTTCCATTAGATCCAGCTAGTCCTTTTGGGTATATTCCCAAAAGATTTGAAGATATCATGTTAGTGACATATCTATATCTATATATTTCATAATATATAAGCCTTGGAAGTGAACTATAGGTCTGTGAACAGATGAATGGATGGTTTTATATATATATACACACACACACACACACACACACACATACGCTCATATATGACAGAATACTACTTGCCCATGAGGAAGGGTAAATTTGAGTTCTTTGTATAAAAATAGATGTACCTAGAGACTATAATGCTAAATGAAATAAATCAGACGAAGACTGTTGAATATTATATGGTTTGTCTTATTGATCACAAATATAAATGCTTTAAAGAGCACAATAAAAGATGATAGGGCTATAATGAAAGCATAAATCATAAATACATGGGAAATCTTCAAGTTAGTAACAATTAAACAATGAAGGTATGTATCAAAGAAGAAATCTAAAAATCAACTTTAAAAATCAACTTGTAAAAAATGTATGTAAAAGTATTACCTATCAAAATATGTGGGAGGTTCAAAAGTATTACGTAGGGAAATGTACTGCATGGAAAAAGTTCCAAAATTAATCATCTAAATATCCACCTTAGAAACCTAAAATAAGAAGAGCAAATTCAAATTCAAAGAAGACAGAAAAAAATTTATTCAGAGACCGATGAAATTGAAAACAGGAGATGGAATGAATAAAACCAGCAGCTATTCTTTGAAAAGGTCAATAAAATCAATAAATCTTAGCCAGGATAACATATTTAAAAAAGAGATACAAAATAGTAATGTTAGAAATAAAAATAACCAGATATCACTACAGATTTCATGAATATTACAAGGAAAATAAAAGAACATGATGAGTAACTCTATGGTCATAAATTTGATAATTTAAGTAAAATAATTAGTTCTTTGCAAGACAACCTACCAAAACTCACACAAGAAGTAGACAACAAAAAGAGGCTTATATATATTGAAGAAATTGAATCAGTAATTAATAACTTTTTCAAAAGAGAAAGTGCCAGGCCCAGTTGAGTTCACTGGTAAATTATTCCAAACATTTAAAGAAAAAATCCTACCGACTCTCCACAATCTCTTCTAGAAGAATGAAGCAGAAAGGATACTTCCTCACTCATCCCCCCCAAACCACTCGACTACTCAAACCAGGGACAGGCATCACGACAAAGTGTGATACTAACACCTCTCCCAAGCATAGGTGCAAAAATCCTCAATGAAATATAAGCAATTCCAATCTAAGATTTTATGAAACAAATCATATATAGTAACCAATTAAGATTTGACTCAGGTATGAAAGACTGGTTCCACATTAAAAAATCAAATGATGCAATTTATCACATGAAATTAACTCAAAGTGTGTTACACACCTAACTGTTAGATGTAGCATACAAGAACTTTAGATGATGACATAGGAGAAAGTCACGAATTCCTTTTATACAGAAATGACAGGAAAAGATGACCAGTGAAAGGAGTAATTGAGAAGCTGTACTTCATTGAAATGATAAAACTTTTGTTCTACTAAAGACAAGGTCTAAGGGATGAAAAGACAAGCTACAGACTGGAAGAAAATATTTGCAAAAGATACAGCTGACAAAAGACTATCATTCAAAATCCATAAATTCCTCTTAATATTCAACAAGAAGAAAATGTACAACCTAGATTAGAATGGGAAAAAGATCTGAATTTACATCTCCAAAGAAGATATCAAAATGGTAAATAAGTGTGTGGGTGAGTGTTCAACATGGTATGGCATTAGAGAATTACAGATTAAAACACCATATATTAGGATGGAGCAAATCCTCATGTATCTGGAGGGTTATTAGGGAGGTTGTTATGCAGGAACAGGACCTCTCCTGATGAGAGTAGACCATGAACAATGGTACAGCGAGTTTGATGACTTCCTACAAAACCAAGTGTGCGCTTCTTATCTGATCTAGTAATTACACTCCTTTGTACTTACACTAGTAAGTTGAAATCCTCTTATGCCCATCTCACACAGATGCTTATGGAAGCTATACCTATAATCACCAAAATTTAGAAGCATCCAGAATATTTTTGCATGGGCGAGTGGATAAATGAACCACGATAAATCCAGGCACTGGAATAGCCAGTGCTAAAGAAAATGACCTATCAAGCCAGGAAGAAGTGGAGACT
Source organism: Dolichotis patagonum (assembly GCA_004027295.1). NCBI lineage: Eukaryota > Metazoa > Chordata > Mammalia > Rodentia > Caviidae > Dolichotis > Dolichotis patagonum. Next base: position 347,404 of record PVJX010000055.1, read on the forward strand.
CTTAAATGCATACAGCTAAGTGGAAGAAGCCAATTTTAAGAAGCTGAGTTCTACATTAACTATATTATATCCCAAAAAGGTAACATTATAGAGACAGTAAAAAGCTGACTGTGGGGCATAAATAATCAGAATGCGGGTATTTTTAGGACTGAAACTGTTCTGTGTGATATTTAACAATGGACACACATCGTTACGCACTTGTCAAAACCTGGGCTATGTTATGGAGTTTGGGTGAGAAAGTGTCACTTTAGGTTTGTAGATTATAAAAAACATTAGGAGAAATGATAGAATTACAGGTTCTAGGTGTGTGGAACCAAAGAGTTTAGGAAATACTCATTTTTTTGTAAGCCTAAAACTACTAAAGAAATAAAAAGTAAAATAAAATAAAAAGAAAAGAAAAGAAAAGAAAAGGAACTATATTGATACCCCATACAAATAATACAATGACAGTTAATACTGGTGTCAGTGTGAACCAAGCCCAGTTATATATTTTATCTGTAAGGAAGAAGACACAGAGGTTCAGTCCTTTGCTTACGGTCGTGAAGCTAACACTTAACAGAGCTACAGTTTAAACTCAATTGTACATGACTCCCAAGCATATTCTGGGAGCACACTGTCTCCATGGTATGGGAGCATCTCCCACCGTAAGTGACACCAAGCTGACTTTTCATCCTTGAGGACCAGTCTTAGAGCAGGAAGGTGATGATCACAGGCAGAGCAGCACCCTTTGCAGCAATCAGGTCTCACAAGGTACAAACAGGAACAACAGTGTACTCATGACAATGGCAGTGGCCGTGGCAGCAGTGGGTGTGCACAGAGCATGGAAGCGTGCAGATAGCACAGAGTAGTGGTGAAAGGAGGAAAGGAGTGCGTGCTGGTTACTCTTCTTCTAGCTGAAACAAAATATTCAAGTTAAAGGGAGAGGTTTATTTTAGCTCATAGTCTGCAGAGTTGCAGCCCATAGTCAACTGGACTCAAGACAGCATGGCACGGGAGAGTGGCATCACAGAGGAAACAGTGCATGGCAGTGCAGGCAGGAGGCAAGAAACAGCAAGCAGTGAGCCTTCGAGACTTTTATCCAATCCAGGCTACAAGCCTAGTGGTTGGTGCCACTCACACCCAGGGTGCGCCTTGCCGTTGTCCACACCCAGAACTATGTTACACCACCCAGGAGACTAATTTAGTTGTCACACACCTTGAATACATCCTCACACACCTGGATCCAGCCACCTCTGAAAATCCCTACCCATGAGCACGGGAGGCTTTGGGGGGACATCTACATCTAAGTGATGGAGACACCTAGGTGGAGGGGTGGGGAGAATAGGAAGTTAACTTTTCCTGATGTTGGACCCCCACTTCCCCCAGTGACAGTGCTTCAGCTTTTGGTGGCTTGAGAAATCAGAGCTGGCTGAAGTGAGAACTGTTCTGTCCTCATGACTGACTTGTTCAGGAAACTGGATTATGGAGACTTCGGCGCTGACTAGGCGAGTGGTGTGTTGCAGCTGAGTGGGCCCAAAATAGTCTCGGCTTTTGTATACAGCGAGGAAAGGATTTTCAAGCATACTCTCTGTGGTAAGTAGTGTGTAGCTATACTTACTGAAAGGCAAAAGGGCAAAAAGGTCTTGAAAACTCAGGCTTTTAGAATTTAAAGCCCAGAAATTTGTCACTTTTGGTGACTCTTACTGACTTTCTCACTGCCACCTGGGGCTTGGTCATCTCTTAGGCTCTGGGTGTTTCATTCTGAAAATGGAAACATAGGTGCCAAAGGTGGTGCTTACAGCTGAGTGTAGGCAAGAGCGTGATTCGCTCTGCTCCTTTGTTTCTAACTGTACTAGCTGCACTATGCTTTGGTCATCTGTATGTACTGACCCGGAGGCCAAAATGTGTCTTATCATTTAGACCAAGGAAACTGACGGTGGGAATTTCAGGCTCTTTGACAATTGGAGCTATCGTCATGCTTCCAATGGAACCTCAATGACAGCTATCTTTGTGATCTGGGCATCCTTTTGATTTTTTGGTTCATGAGGGAATATAAACCAAGAAAACAGCTACAGACCCAATTCACATGATTCTAAGACCCTCTGAAGCATGTGATATTTGCTAACAAACTAAGCAGTTTTCCAAGAATACTAACCACTTGAGCACTTACCCTGCTCCATGTCCTGTTTGGTTCTCCGCCTACTGTGGTGAAAACATCACATATTCCCCTACGCCACGGAAGATCTGAGGTCATTTTTCCAAAGGTTTAAGTTTAGGTTGTAGTAAGGCTTACATTTTTCCAAATTCCAAATTCCAATTTTTCTACTACCCTCTCTGAAATCTTATCTCTGAAATCTTATTTCATCATTATAACACATTACCTGACATTAATCTAACATGTAACAGAACAAAGACATCACACAAGGATGCTGAATATTTATCCACAGAATAAAATCATCACTGATCAAAATTCCCAAGTAGCCGAGGGTTCCCTGTGCCTAAGGATCTGGGCTATGATTTCTGAGTCCCCTTCTGCTAATTTAGGATCCCAGCATCTAACAGCCTAGACCAGCAAGAATTTCAATGAGGTCCCAAAGTCTGCACACTCTTCCCCCATAGCCCAAGGTGCAGCCCTTATTAAATGGAGGAATTCATTACAGTTGTTATTATTATTATTATTATTTACCAAATGTGTCTTGTTGCCACATTTTTACTCATGGAATGCAGATGTGTACACTTCGAGACCGACATGCCACTGAAGGAGGCAGTGGTGGCATTTCAGCTTTTAAAGCTATTGAGACCCACTGCAAAGCACAGGCCAAAAGGGGCTGTAGTCCGAATACCAGGCGTCACTATCACCGCAAATAGATGTGATAAAGGAAAGAATCCAGTGAAAGGTTAAGAGAAGCAAGCCTCTCGGGATTCCATGGCAATGATTTCCAGGCTATTTCACATGACTGCGAGGGCTCACAAGTGGTTTACAGATTTTAATCTATATAAAGTCCTCTTGGTGAAAAGGACTTTTTAAGAGCACTCTTAGTGCCAGCGTTTTGTTTGTCCACCCTTCAGTATTTACGGTGTCGGGATTTGTGCTGCTCCCTGTTTTTATAACCCGTGCTTTCAGTATTCTGCCTTTCCGTTCTAGGAAATTTGTCTGCTTGACTTTCATTTGTTTTTGTTGGTTTAATAATCAATATTTCTTCTATTTGATAGGTCTAGTTCTTGAGCTATTTTTAAGTTACTTTTTTTATTCTTAAGTTCTCTGCATCTTTGTTTAACACTTAGGTCAAATGTTACCCTTGGATACTAGCTTTTAGATAACTGATGAAGTGCAAATAACATTTCAGGGTAGGCAGCAAAAGGACATAGTTCTAAAACCTGAGGATGGACACTTCTTTCTCAGAACTTGTAGAAACATATACAACTGGGGCAAATGTGACATAAACAGCATGTTTGTATGTGGTGTTAGAGTATTACTAGACAAAATATACCTTCACCACATTGCCCACACTTACGTGGCAGAGGGAAACGCTGACTGAATCTGTTCTTGTCTGACCATTGTGCTGGAGGCAGAGGTCAAACGTCCAGGGTATCACGTTGTCTCAAGTTCACAGTGGAGCCTTCCTTGTTTACCAGGTCAAAATGTACCTTTAGTGAATCACTTTTTGAAATACAACTCAGCAGAGGTAAATGGTGCAGTAGGATCGCTAAGCTGAATGGGAAAGGCATGCGCTGATTTGAATTTATTGTTTTTGTATTGTTCTATTTCACACTGGGGTGACACTGATGTTCTAGGACATAGCACAGCTGTGGGATTCCTACTAACTTTTTGATCTTGATGATGGAATAGGAAGATGATTTATTGTTTACTTGGCAGATTTCAAGACTTCCCTGAGCATTGGAGGAGGCAGTTTTTCATTCAGCCCAGACCGCGTAACTACGTCGTGAAGTCCAATTAGATTGTACATGGTCCATGGTCTAGTCCAAAGTGTGCATGCATTTATTTTTAATGATGGAATTTCAGTGCAGTATTGTCTTTGTATAGTTTTTATTTTCCGTTATTCTTTAAAGAAGGGATATTAAGAAGTTCTTTCCTTTGGGAGACTTGAATAAGAGCTGACCGTATTCAAAATGATAGGCTGTATGACTTTGGTCTTCTATTTCTGTGACACTAGGTTGTACTCTAACTGCCTGACCCATTCCCAATGGCTGTGGAAATTGAGTTTCCATTTTCTCTTTACAAGTGTGCAAAAATAATATGTCACAATTCAAATATGTGTCACTTGAAAGAGATTTATCACTATTAGCAAAATTTGGTATTTGGTTAGCTTTCCCTCGTGGATCAGGGCAGAATTGCCACTCAGCAGTTTTCCTGAGCTCCCCGAGAATCAATATCTGTTACCTCACATGTCTTTGTCCCTACAGACTTAAAGGATACAGTTTGGGCAAAGCAGAAGCTGTATTTGCTGAGGAGATGGTTACAGGAAGGCAGAATGCGCAACCCAAGGTCTATGAGTATTTTACTTTCTGTGGTCAGTTATTCAGTATCTGCTGAACTGAGGGCTCAACCTCCATATTATTCCAACCACATTTCCGTGTGTGTGTGTGTGTGTGTGTGTGTGTGTGTGTGTGTGTGTGTGTGTAAGAAATTGGAGTGATAAACTTTTACTCCAAGCCTAACTGAGTAAATAAACAGGGTATCAGCAATTTTTCCACTCAGCTTAGGAGTTCTAAAATGGACATTCATCCTGGGTGAGGTGGTGATAAATGATGTCTTCTTTGAGTTAATGCCTCATGATAGGGAAAATACTTGCTGTTTTGTGTCTTTTACTGAATCATCTTTCTGTTTTCTTTTCAGATTCTGATTTGATGGGATGTGTTATTCTATTAGAGTGAAAAATGCCAAATTGTACACATTGTGTAGTTAAGGAGGGTGAATTTTTATTTTAAGTGCCAATGAATCGTGGCAACAGTTGGTTAAACTGACAAAATTTGTTTTGATTCCCAAAGTTTTGAAAAGAAAACAATATGATTTTTAAAAATTAACATCCCAATTACAGGAATGAGTATTTATTGTACAGTGTAACACATGCAGCTCCTTCTGAAGCTGTAATGTTTGTAAGGGTGCCGAGATACCTAGAAAGGGCAGAGATCTGACATGTAACAGTTGATATTACGAATATTTTGCATTTGAAGAACCCCAAAATAAATCTCCTTTTGTTGAAGTAATTCCAATTTGGTTGATATGAACACAAATCTGTAAATCTCTTCCAATTACCTTTAAGGAAAAATGCCTTCAAAATGATACAGGATTATAGCCTTCCTTAGGGGAGAGAGTAATTCCAGATGAGTGGATATTTTTAAACGGGAAACCAGCCACTCTTCCAAGTTAGTTAAATTGATTGAGTTTTCTATTTTGATATAAACTGGTCAGGCAGAAATAGTTTCAGTGTGATGGGCAATCTTGTGAGTGCTGAAGGCAATAGACTGAATGCAGTTTGCAGGAGATAAACTCTATCAGTGCGTTTTACACGTGTACTTCATTTGCTTGGACACAAAAAGCTATGTCAGATATCTTTCTTTCTACTTGTTATCAATTTTCATGCTCTTTACTATACTGACTTCCCTTTGCAGTGTTTCGTGGGAAAGAAAATTACTTTCTGATTTTGAAGAGTTATTGAAAAAGTCTTGGAAAAATCATCTCTTTCGTTATTTAAAATATGTGGTATCAGTGATAACCCCCCTTCCCCAACTTCCTTCACTATTCTTTCAGTAAGATGGGATGTGATCACATCTTTGGGCTAGTATTTCTAGCCACTTACCTATATATGTTGGCACACAGGTAAGCTTATTTTAGTAGTTGGTATTTCTAGTCTGTGTTGTGTTTTTCCCTGTAATTCTGCGATTTGGAATCTTGTGATTTGTGTCAGACATTGCTTCCTATATCCGATACTCATTTAGAAAGTCAGCTTTAAGAATTCCTCTTTCTGTTCCTGGGGATTATATTTTTGGTAATCACACTTCATAACTCTGCTTTTCAAACTCTATTCTGGTCCTCTGGCATTTATTTTGGAACAGAGAACCACTGCCTCGCTCCCCCCAGACCTCAGTGGTTTGCTCTCAGTGGCAGTCATCACACCTTAGTGAAGAAACAAACTGGACAAAAGCCACTCGTTCCCTTAATGTGACCCATTGGCTCTGGAAATGTCCAAACCATTCCATTCCCCTTTTCCATGAAGAAATCACAAAGTAAAATGTAGAATGCATTTCTGTACCTCCAGAGATAAAGTATTTTCCCATTACTTCTGTCATTCAACCAATTTGTAGCATGCATGTACTGAGGATCAATCTCTACGCAGAATCCTACACAGCATTCACCATGATCTTTCTCCTCAAAGAAGGAAAAAAGAGGAGTATTCTGAGAGAGAAATTTGGAATTAAAACACAAAAGCAATTGAGTACATTGACAAAGCCCACTTTTTGTTCTTTGAAAAGATGAACAAAATAGACCTCAGAATAGAATCCAAAAATACAACTACATACGGAATGAAAGGGATTGATAACTTTAGAACTACTGAGAATTTAAACACATTTGAAAACTAAGAAGAGCAAACCAGGTAGCCTGGGTATGATGAGCTGCTCAGGCTGATTAGTGACATGAAAAATGCGAACAGAAGCAGCAATGAGATGCATCCTTAAACGTATCAGTTAGCGAAATCGAGAGGTGAGTGAGGCCAATTGTATGGAGCGACTGAGAACCATGCGTTAAGAACTCTGATTCCCGGTAAGTGAAGAGGCTGAGGTCCCAGTCAGGAGAGTCTGCTCAAGTTACACACACACATATGTAATGACACAGCGTTTACACCTTGGGTTTTCCTCACTGTGGAATGGGGAATTTCCTGTGTCAACTTGAATGGGCCATGGTCAGTTTTATGACTGCCCTGGCATGTGATCTAACAGTCTCCTGGAAGTTTCTGTGGGGAGGATTTGCATGAGATTAACGTTTGAATTGATGAGTAAGTAAAGCACATTCCCTCCATAGTAGGGGCAGGGTTCAGCTACACTGTGTGGGCCTGAGTAGAACAAAAGGACGAACCTTGCCCAAGTAAGAAAGAATTCTTGTTTGGTGGCCCCTGGATATTGGATTTGTTTTGCTGTGGAACTGGAACTGAAACGTCTTTCTTGGGGGAGCCAAGCAGCCTTTGGAGTAGAATTGCACTGCTAACTCTCCTGAGTCCCCAGCTTATGACAACCTGCAATTCTTGGAACTTTCCAGCCTCCACTGTTCATAATTGTAGGAGTCAATTTCTTATAGCGCCCTCCCTCCCATCCTATTGTTTTTCTTCCCTGGGGAACCTTTGCTAATACACATGCCATAGCCATGATTTACCAGCCCAGACGAGGACACAGCTGAGGGTGCCTGTTGCATTTGTGAAGGGAGAGACGGAGGCAGGAACACACGGTCAGCCCTCGCTATGGAAGGTCTACCTTATTTGGAAGCAATGGATCAAATTTAGCAATGTGGATGGTTGGTGAAGATGGATTACGGCCTGAAAAAAAGTGGAAAGAGAAATGCATTACCCACTATTAGTATTAACTGAAAAGCCATACTTGTAAAACAACAGTAGACATTTTACAAGAAGAATGTCTGTATGCAATGATGCAGTTTTTCACATAAACCAAGATAAACACATATTAAACACATACATGCAAGAAAGTGGGAGAGACTATAGAGATAACAGGGAAGGAATAAATAATTGAATAATTAAATAAAAAGTAGAGCTTTCTGTAAGCCCGTGCAAATCATGTACCAAAAACCTAAGGAGATTGATTAACTTGAAGCTTCTGCTGCAACCAGATACTAACTAACATCTAATCAGACAGGATGAGACCAGCATCAGTATGTCTGGGGTCAGACTCAGAGCCAGAATGGTGGCCTTGGGCGTGAGGGCAGTCACCTCTCAGACCTCCCAGGGCAGGGGCTGAGCAGCCCTGGCAGAGAGCTCACCCGTGCAAGCTCAGAGCTGCCTGCGTGGAGCCTGCTTCCTCTATGAGTCACGCTGGAAAGGTGACGGCGATCTCTCTCCAAGGTTCCTAACTGTCTGATTTCTCTTTTGTTCTAGTTTCCTTTGGCCACTTTTGGCATGAACATCTCATCACAAACACGAACAGTTTTCTTTGTGTTTAATTTTTTGCTGTCATGATGCAAAGGATCTCAAGAATACTTGTCAAGGGATCAGCTTTCAAGTTCTCAGAGTCTCTGAGCAATGCGAATGCGTGTTTCTGCAGTTCACAGAGGGGCATGAAGCATAGAATTATCCTTTATACCTCTTTACTTAGACCGGAAGTATAATCGAGCACATCGTAAAGGGATAGGACCATTTCAACACTGAAATAATCATTAGATAAAATACAAAAGTTTGACTGTATATTTGTAGCCATGGCTTATTAAATATTTTTTATTCTGAAAAGTCATGCTATCTAGTCAGGACTGAAACAGACAAGTTTTGAATAAACATATTCAAATAAGAAAACCAACAAGAGAAGTAATCTGTTATGCTTTTTCTTTCCTCTCATTGGTGCCCACACCCTTAAAAGTAAGGATAATTCAGCTTTTCTCAGAGGTAGGATCAATTTAGATAGAATATTATATGATAGTTAAAAGGCAAAACATCAGGCCGCTCAAATACCATCAAGATTTTTTTTAGCACAGCGGCAGAAGGGGTGTTTCAAACTGCTTCCCTCACTAATAACAATTGGAAAGGGTAGGAAAATAAGACAACTTTGTCTTATTAGTATTAAAGGACTAACAAGGCACTGGATCTAGTATCTGACAGGAAATAAGATCTAGTATCACGGATCTAGCATCTGGCAGGAAATAAGAGTGCAAACCAGAGAACAGAAGGCTCTGACCCGTGGTCTGTGGGGGTCTTCTTAATCTTAGGAGTCGGGAGGGAGGCATCTGGAGCTGGAGCTCTGCAGGCACAAGATGGAGAAAGTCTGGGCCAGGAACAGCACAGGGACAAAGTGACATCAGTCTCTCTCCTCTCCTCTCTATGTCTTTCTTTCTCTCATTGTCTCTCTCTGTCTCTGTCTCTGTCTCTGTCTCTGTCTGACTCTGTCTGTCTGTCACACACACACACACACACACACACGCACTCACGCATATATGCACACACATGGACACAAAGATGCCGCTGCCCCTGACCTGTAAATCTTGGAAACAGCTGAACGGTGAGCAAGATCTTTAGGTAACACGTGGGGTGGGCAGAATTGGGGCCCAGATTCACCCACGAAGAATCCATGGATAATTCCCTGTTGTGCCAAAGTCTATCTTGTTTTTTCTCATGGACACTTTCTTAAAAGTCTGGTGAAGCTGGTGCACCTCTTTATCAAGACGAGTCACAGTATGTTTTTAGATATATACAATGAAACATATAGGTTCCATGATCTTTCCTGCTATTATCATTGTCTGTCTCAGCCTAAAGCTCAGAAAAAAATCAAAGTAAGATTTGTAATTATTCATTTGAATTGAGCCAAGAGCCAAGCTTAATATTTCAGAGCAAAAATGCCCACTTTCCCTTTAACAGGAAGGAGGATTTTCTTTTCCATTAAATTGAGAAAAGTTGTATGAATTCTGCTCAATCCCAATGTAACCCCATTATACCCACGGTGCTCAGTCCTCCAGATGTAGTGCTGTTCTTTGCTGTTTAGCCCAGCCACTGCCCTGAGATGACATAAAGGACCATCAAAAGGTGTGCATGGGGGTTGGTAGGGACAGGAGACATTCAGAGGTACAACAGTTACACCCTTAGAGTGATTTTTGATTTATTCTTAATTTCAAATAATAAGAAAGAGTTCCAAATATTTTTATAAAAATAATACACTTTATTATGGCATATTTGCTTTTTATTTGGCCATTCAGTGACAAGATCAAGCTTTAAAACTATGAAAATGTTACAGTAATGATGAGCATAAATGGTATTGGAAGATTTGCAATTGTTGTAACCTGCATCTTCAGGAGATACTCTGGAACTGGGATTATTACTGTGTCGAAGGGTAAATGTGCACATGCAGTTTTCCTAGGTTTTGCTTAATTACCCTCTAGAAAAAAACCTGAACTCTTGTATTCCCACAAGAAATCATAGAGTGTCTATTTCTACACAGATCCATCCCTTACTAAATTGGGCAAGTGGGCTTTGCCATTTCAATGGGTGAAAAAATTCTTGTAATTTTAATTTTCAGTTATAAACAAACGTATAAACAAACCTGAACATTTTTTCATGTGATTACAAGCCATTCACATTTCTTTTTCTGTGAATTTCCTGTCTATTTTGTTAGCCTCTGCTTCTGAAAAGTTGTTGGCTTATTCTTTTTTAATTTTGAAACTTCTCTCACTTCATTTTCAGAATGTTATTTAACTTATTCTTATTTAACTTATTCTTTTTTCCAACTATGTAATGTGCTCTTTTAATTTGCATATGGTATTTTTTGTCACATAGATTTCCTCTAACATAATATGTCTACTTTTTATTATTTGGTAATTCTGAATTTTAGATAATAGATTTGTTTCCCAGCTCACAAATTATGAAGCTCTTGTCCATGTTTTCTTTTGGCAGTTGTATGATTTTATTTGCATTACGGGATCCATTTGAAAATCCAGTATATACTAGAGGGAATTATACAATTTTATCTTTTTTCTTTTTTTTCTGATGTCCCAAAACTACTAATTTTCATGTTTATCTTTTCCTTATTGATCTGAGATTTTTTTTGTATCATATACTGAACTTCAATGTTCTATTAGGTCTACTTTTACATTCTCTATTGTTTCAGTAGTTCATTAGTTGCCATTTTAGTCATAGGAGTTTCAGGATATGCTTTGCTATTGGGTTAAGCTGGAATTCACTCTTTCTGAAAAACAAAAGCAAATAGGAGAAATAAGTCAACCTGATTTGAATATTTAATTACATAGTACAGAAGTCAAAGCAGTGTAGTCCATACAATGTTGGCAAAGGGAGACAGAAGATGACTTTGACAGAACAGAGATACAAGAAATACCTCTCCACAAGTGTGGAGGGAAGTCATTCCCAACAAATGTCATTGGAATATTGGACAGTTATAGGAAATAATAATAATAATAATAATAATAATAGAACCTCAATCTAAGGTCATGCCTCAGACACAAATTAATGCAGAACAGAGACTAAATTTAAAGTGGAAAAAAATAAAATGGACAATAAAACTCTTGTGAAAAGGAATGGACACACGGGGTTCACTGGCCGAGCGTCCAGGCAGGGGCAGGGCTGTGTTCTTCCCTGAGCTTCGAGGGGAGGCCCATCTGCTCGCCTGTCCGGATTGCAGGAGCACCTGTATTCCCTGTCTGCGGTCTCCTTGCTCCATCACACCAATGATGTCACACTGCTCTGCAGCTCTTCTTTATCATCCGTCTGTTTATCCATCCATAGCCGGGCATGCTCTCCCCTTCGCAGCCTGCAATGATTAGACTGGGCCAGCTGAGTCTGTCCAGGATAATCTCCCCTCAGTGCTCTGAACCTGCATGATCTCTGCAAAGTCGCTTTTGCAGGGAAATGTTCAAAGCAGCTTTATGTGTAATAACTCAGTGTCAGTAACAAGCCCAGGGCTCCCACGGATGAACAGTTCACTACGGTGCGCCCATCCCGTGTACCACAACAGAACACGAGGAAAGGTAACCAGCTATTGGGAAAATGACGCCAAGGAGGCCTCGAGGGCAAGAAGACAAGTGAAAAACAGTCTGTCTCAAATGGTTGCAAGCTGTGGGAATCCCTTCATATAACTTTCCCAAAGTGGTAAAGAAACTCTGTTTCCTGATGGTGTTGTTGGTTAACCAGTCTACTCAGGGAGATAACTGCATTGAATAAGACACACACACACACACACACGCGCGTGCGCGCACACACACATGAGCACACATACATGGACACATGCACACACACACGTGAGCATGCACAAATGAATGTCTGCGTGTAAAACCTGGTGGATTGTAATGCTGTTTCTTTTGTTTGGATATTGCACTGTAATTGTGTAAGGTGTGTATTTATGTGTGATAAATATTCATGAAAGATGTTGGGAGAAATTTAATAAAGCACGAAACTTCACCCAACTAAGGAAAAGTCTGCAATTTTCTGTGAATCTAACCCTTTCAAAATAAAATTTGAAAAATAATAGAAGAATATTTGGAGAAATTATCTTCAAGGACTGTGAACAACTTTCCTTATTACTTAAAATCTGGAGACTATCAATGGATGATGAGATCAATGTAGCTACACTGAAATAAAATCTTTTTCCTGTTTATAAAAATACTAAGTAAAGTAAGAAGAAATTTAATATATTGGAAAATTATTTGCAATTTGTTTCAGAATCAGTATCTCTAACTTACAAAGGAGTTACAAAAATAGAAATAAAATTAAAGTAGTTTTGAAGAGTAATGGGCTTAGAATATTAACATGAGGTTTATGAGATTATGAGCATAAAGTTCAGAGAAAAATATGAATCATAATGCACATGACTCATAATCCTTTGAAAATGTTCTCATGTCATCTCACAATAAGAGAGAAGAAGGGTAAAACTGTAATAGGGTAATATTTCTCACCTATTAAATTAGAACAAAGGAAATGTTTGACAATACACTCTGCTGTCAAAGTTACAGGCAGAATCAGGCATTTTCATGTATTTCTGGTGGCAATGCAAATTTATAAGTATGCATGTAGGCGCAGATAGTAATTTCCAGAATAACTACATGTTCATTTACTCTTTGACCTCACAAGTCCACTTGTGAGAATTGATGTAAAAAATATGTAAGTAAAAGTATTTTAAAGACATATGCTCTAGTACTCTTTATGAGACTATTTGAAATAGCAATAGACTAGGAACAAACAGATCGCCAGCAGATGGAGACAGGGTGAAGAAACTATAATAGCTTGTAGTGGAATACTAGGCAGTCCTGAAAAGCAACCAGGAGTATCTCTGTCTCTTAATTTCAAATATTCTGGAATATTTTGCTTTCTAAAAATAAAGACAGTCATATGCATATGACTTGCTACCACTTGTCTTCCAAAAGCAAGAACACAACATTTTGCTTCTCTGGAAAGGAAGTAGTAATATTACAGAAGGGACAAGTTTAGCAACTAGATAGCTCTGGATATACTTTGTTTTGTAAAATTTTGAAATGAGATCCTTTTAAAGATTGAAGGTTTTTTTTTTTTTAGAAAAATGGGGCCTACCTATTTTTTCTATTTGGTGGCATGCTCAGAATAGGTGTTCCAAGTGACTCTCAATCCCAGTCATTGTCTGTGTGTTCTTAGTGAGCAACCCCCTCAGTGGAGAAACTGCAACAAAAATACTATCAAAATGCTTAGGGCACCATATTGTTTACAATCATGGTGTTATGCATTTGTTTTTGAAACTGCTACTTGGGAGTTCATAAGCAAGTAAGTGTAGGTTTGTCATGTCTCACTGTGTTTTGAGTACTGGTATTCAAATGATAGATGATAGGTGGTAGATAGATAGACAAGCAGGCAGACAGCCAGATAGAGAGACGCATACATACATACATGTGTATATGTAATTTTTAGTTTTGCTCGTGACACTATTTTGGAAGTAAAACCTGAAAAATCAGTAACAAAGACCTCCACAGCTAACAGATCGTAGTCTTGAAATGCAATTTTTCACTAGAAGGAACCAGCACTTTGTTCAGAGTGACTGATTCTATTCTAGGGCAGAGAACATGTACAGTAATTTTAGAATATTTTATTATACTGAACAACAAGTAATCTATAAATGAATGATAAGGTCCTGTCTAGACAAGGTTGAATTCAAGTAAATTTGAATTCAAAAGTGTTGCACTTTAAGCAAGAGCACCACTGATTTCAGCAGTGAATTCGAATGTAGTGAAAGTGTATAAAGAGTACAAAAGAAAACAAACCACTTTGGTTGTCATAGTAAACTTGAAAAGCAAGGTAAAGAATTAAGCATTTTATCACATCTTTCTTTCCATGATACTAATCACCAAAACTTAGACGAGGCAGAATTATCCTTCCTAGAAGTATTCTGGTTAACAACGGAAGACGAAACGATGGAGCCGGAGTGTGATCATTTTGCAACACCTCACGGATGAATGCGTCTAAGCACTGTCATTCATTAGCCACTGCTACCGTCACAAAAGGTGGCAAACAAGCATTTTATGTTTCCTGATGAAATGTTTGTATTTATATATAAATGGGTTGTACTCACCCCATCCAAGTCACTCCCGCACCGTATCAAGCTGCCGGATTCAACTTAGCAGGGATATGGAAGACAGAATAACACATTGGAAGGCTGAACACCGCATTGTATGTTGAACAATAGATGTTTAACAATGCGAAATGGCAGAGTTCTACCTGTGGGGAGCTATGCAGAACAAAAGATCCAGTTTCTGTGACAGATACATGGTGGGGGTGGGGGGAAGAGAGATGGAGAAAATCCTCCAGCCTAGAAAGTAGTTAAGGCACATACTAACTAATTGTAGTGTGTGGACTTTATTTGGATGCTGGTTCAAACAGACTGCTAACAATGGCATTTATGACACAATTAGAGATTCAAATACTGCATATTATTTTCTTTACCTGCGTTGCTCATTATTCAGCCTTATACATTTGATCAAGCTCTTAGAACTGTATATAAAGTCTAGTGAATTCTCCCATATACAAATTTTTTAAATTTGTAAGCAAATAGTATGGTACTCAATCCATAAATGTACAGGAACTATAATCTGTTATGCTCAAATTAATTTTATTCTGTGAATATGCTTCTGAGACCATTGTATAAAACAAAAATTCTAATGTGCACAAGTTAATAGAGGGAAAATCCCACTGTCTTCTCCGAAGTATTTGGTAGAGGTTGCCATTCATTCCTGTTAGAAACTTGTACTGAGATGTATTGAAAAGAGAACTCTGATGCCCTGAGAAGCGAACCGGGCGTAAATGTCACGGCATTGCTCTGAGATCTGAACCAGGACCATGGAGACGACTGGACTTCATGGTGGTTAATGAGCTCAAATACTGGTTCACGAAGTGTGCTGTGGCTCTGCGTGTGTGCACCAGGACAGGATGTGAACCTGTTTCTGTGGTCACAGTTGACAGATCCATAGGAAACACCACCTAGAGCGTGGAGGACCACCTGTATGACCCTCCTTGAGAGAAGAGCAATTATCTCCTTTTTGGCTAAACCTGGCCCTGTTTTCATGTACTGATATGTGCAGAGCTGGCTAGGACTTCCCTCATCCCTTCCACTGGCTTTAAGCAATGCAAATCGGTCTGGCCGAGGTGCTGATAGGTAGTCCTTGAAACAAGGCTACAGGTCAGTGTTTCCCTGCTCATAACTCCCAAAACACATGGGTGAGCAGGGCGGGAGTGTGCTCCACATTGTTGGCTGGGACTGATTCTCAAGATAAGAGGTGATGACATCCCAGGGTATAAAAATTACTCCTCAGAGCTGAATCAGAGCATTAGATGCACCTCAAGCAGTGTTGTGCCAGTTACTCTTTTGGCATATCCTTCTCTGTGCATGTTGAAGAGGTGATTTTGTCCCTGCCTAGCCCAGGTCACAGCACTCATGTACTCCCCATTCTCAGTCATTCATCCTCAAGCCATTCCCAGATTCATGAATGAATAAAACCTGGGTTTGGCCTGGGATTGAGGCCTTAGTTTGGGTTAACCATCTCCCCCACTGAACTTCGGACCCCCTTGACTCCCCACAACTACAAACATGCCTTAGAGTCTGTATTGTCACTGTGGGTTGCACTGGAAGTGATAGATTGGCATTAACTCCCTAGAATTCCAGGAACTTTTCCATGGGATTACAAATATATACTTCCCGGATCCTGACGAGGACCAGGAAGGGCTCTCAATAACAGAGTCCAATGTCCTTGTCAATCACGAGAGGCTCTGCTTAACCTTCACCTCCACCCCATGCTTCCATCATCTTCCCTTCTAGTGTTACCTACCTGCTCCTCTCTGCCTCCCCACTACACCTCTGTAACTGTATTTAGCCAGATGAGCTTCAATTATTTGCTTCAAAGATGATCTATCAATGGACAGGGCACATTTTGAGGAGTGGGCTGTGCCTCTTTTTAACTGAGATAACAGATGCTTGACGAAGGAAGGATAGAGAAGGACTCGAGCCCACACCACAGAGCACTTCCAGTCAGCTGTCTCTATGGAGACGCGAGCACAGTGGGTGCAGCTGGAGGAGGCTAAGTGGGAAATCCTCGCGGCGGTGCCGTCACTCACCGCCTGCCAAGCCCAGCAGCGTGGGCTTGTGACATGCTGAGCTGTGCCTTTCCAGGAGGACCCCTGACACCCAGAGACAGTGATAGTCCCACCCACAGAGCCATTTTCCATAAAGAGAGATGGGCCAGGGAAGTATTTTGGCAAACAGGGGACACTGAACTGTCAAATTATCCCATGCTCTGGGGAAGCTTGGCTTCTGTTACCATTTGCTTTTCATTACTGTGTTAGTTTTATTAGCTTCATGATGCTGAATAAATCCTGATGTGGAAAAATCTACACAGAGCAGAGCTTGAACTCTAGCATTTTCCCTATTGCCCTAGTCAGCTTTTCACTGTTTCAGTGAAAACAGAGGTGAGCTGCTTTAAAGAAAAGAAGTTTATTTTGGCTTACTGTTTTGGAGGCAGCAACTCTGGACAACATTTTGCAGGTGCTGGTAAAATCCCATGTTTCAGTATTGTATCATGGTAGGAGAGTGCATGTCTCTGCCTCAGTGGTTTCTCCTCCTTTTACAAAGGCACCAGGATTAAATCATGAGATCTCACCTTAATGGCCTAGTCACATTCTAATTACTTCTCAAAGACTTCATCTGTAAACATAGAGCAACGGAGGAGGAGGGTGTAGACCACACGTGAAAGAACATAGCGAAGTGTACACTGTGTTTTGTAGACGTTGACGAACCGTGGAAAATGGCACTATTAGAAAATCTGGGCCTCTTTTACTCTGAAGAAATAAATAAGTGCTGTCTCCTGCTGCACTAGCAAAGTAATTTGTGAATAGGATAAAGGAAATGCTATCAACCCATATATATGTCATCACATTTATGTGTGATTATGTGGCATGCAGTGTATTGTACACTTTTCAAAATATTCAAAATATTTTAGCTCAAATGGATACAGAAATAAACTCATTCAAGTTTAAGAGTTAGAGTCTACGATTTGGGGGGAAGTGTTAAGCTGTTTCCTTAAAATGGAAGTAAAATTCACATAATATAAATCCCAACATTTCAAAGTGAACGAATGATTCAGTGGCATTCAGTGCCTTCACGGTATTGTGCAATGACCTTTTCTGCCCACTTCTAGGACGTTTTCTTTATCACCAAAAGGAATGTCTTCCCAATACAAGATCGCTCTGCACTGCTTTTCTCTCAGCCCCTGGCAGTCACTGGTCCCCTTTCTGTACAGATTTACCTTGTCCACATATTTAATATTGCCATGAATCAAGTGTTTGTATCTCTACAGATTTTATACGTTACAAGGTGAATCCGTGGTGGTATGGGGGGGTGGGAACCCTGGGAGGTGCATACCTGAAGGTGTGGAATTTAGGAAATCCTGAGGGGGGACCTCAGATTCCTCATGAATGGAATCAGGGCCCCCGGGTGAGGGGACAGGGCAGTCCGCTCTCTCTTTGCTCTTGGCCCTGCGAAGTGGAATCAACGGGCTGCAAACCAGGAAGTAGGTTTCCATCAGGCCCAGGATGTGCCCACACCTAGACCTTGGGTTCCCAGCCTCAAAACCATGGGAATTCAGTATTTTTGTTTTAGCCACCAGACTGCTATAATCCATTATAGGGGATCAAACTAATTTAGACACATGAAAATGGAATCGTAAACTCTGTGGCATTTTGTGACTTTTTGATTATCGTAATCCAAGCTTCATCCATGTTTTAGCAACTGTACTTTACTTCTGGCTTGGCAGTATGGTACGCACTAAATGTTTTTAAAATCAGCGTATCAATTGATGCATATTTGGGTTCTACAGTTGTGGCTAGGGCTACTACGAGCTTTCACAAAGGTTTTTATTTAAATAATTTTTATTGAATATGTTTTCTTTCTGGTGGATACCTTAGGACTGATTTTCTTGCTCATGTGGTAAATCTGTATTTAATCATCTGGTAAATCATCAAACTCATTTATTTACAGAGGATACACTAACTTTCCTAGCAGCAATGAGCTGATTTCAGTTTCTCCAAGTTCTTTCTGTACTTGTTATTTACCATTTTTTAAATGACCTTCTTTGTAGGGATGAAGCACTATTTCATTCTTTCTTTGATTTGCATGTCCTTAATAAGCAGTGATTTTAAACATGTTTGAATGGCCTTGCTGGTTACTTATATGTCATCTTTGGAGAAAGATTTGTTCAAGTCCTTTTCTATTGTTCTTTTTTGGGTTGTTCGTGTTTTTGTTATTGAGTTGCAATTTGTTTTTACACATTCTGGAACATAAACCCTGGTCAGACTGATAATTTTCTCCTATGTGCTCCCATTTTTGTATGTTTACATTTTTGATAATGTTTCCTGATGAAGAAAATTTTTATATTTAATGAAGTTTGATTTATCTTCTTTTTCTTTTGCTATGTGGCTTTTGGTGTTATATCTAAGACTCCATTGCCAATTCCAGGGTGATGAAGGTTTATTTGTATGTTCTATTCCAAGTGTATGTTCAATGTACAGTTAGGTGTATGATCCATCCTGAGTTAATTTTTATATAAAATATAATATGGGTCCACATTATCTTCTTTTGTGTGTTGATATCAAGTCATTTCAACATTTGATGCAGATTATATTCTTGCTATAATTGAATTGCCTTGAAAATATTGTGAAATTTGATTGATCATAAATATATGGCTTTGCTTCTGTATTGTTACTGTATTTCACTGTGTCACTTTCTTGGATTACTGTAGATTTGTAGAAATATTGAAATTGAGAATTGTGAGTTTTTCAAGCTTGTTTTTCCTTTTCAGGATTCAGGTAAATGTTTCCACTTCTGCAATAGTTAAATAAATGAATAAATAATAAAGGCATTGAGACTCTGAGGAGAATTTCATTAAATCTGTAGACTACTTTGAGTACTATTTCATTTTAACGCGATGATAATCTGTATGATCTAAGTATATGTAAAGGTACTTTGTATGATTTCAATATTTCAAAATTTACTCCAACTTGTATTGTGGTCTAAGACACAAACAGTGGATCTTGCTGAATTTTCTGTGTACACTGGGAAAGAGTGTCTGTTCTGTTATTGTGGAGTGTTCTATATTGGTGGGTTCTATCTCACTGGCTTATAATTTTACTAAAGCCTTCAAAAGGCTTACTGATTTTAAGGGAGCTGGGGATTTAGCTCAGCCGTGTAAGTGCCTGCCTGGCAAGAGTGAGGTCCTGAGTTTGATCCCCAGCACCAAAAAAAAGCCTTATTGACTTTCAGTATAGAATCTGCATCAATTATGGAAAGTGGGATACAGAATCAACAAATAATATAATAGAACCATCTCATTATCCCTCCACTTCTGTTTTTTCCTGACATATTTGAGGCTATATTGTTAGTTGCATGTCTGCACATAATGATTACATCCTTGGCTGGGTGTGGTCCCAGAATTTGGCTGTCGTCCCCGAATTTGGAAGATAAGGCAGGAGGATCACTGTGTATCCAAGAACTGCCTGGACTACACAGTGAGTTCAAGTATAGCCTGAACCAGCAAGATCCTGTCTCAAAAAATTTGTTATACCCTCTTGGTGGACTAATCAATTTATTGGTTTATAATGTCTTTTATTTCTTACAGCAATTTTTCAAGTCTACTTTTTCTAATGTCAGCATGCCAACACCAGATTTATTTTGTTTACTACTTGTCTAGATTAACTTTCCATCACTTCACTTTGCCTTATGTACTTTGCATTGAAAGTCTATTGTTTGTATATAACATGGATTGTGCGATTTTTTTATTTATTCTCTCAATCTCTTATTTTTAATTGGAAATGTTAAGGTATTTACATTTAAAGTAATTTTGATAATGAAAGAAATACTTTCATTTTGCTCTTTTTTACTGTTTAGCTTTTTTAATGTCTATATTTCACATTACTCCATTACTGTCTTTCACTATGACTAATTGAATTTTTAATAAACTTTATTTCCATCTTAACTGTCTAGTTTGTATAATTTTAATTTACTTTTCTTAGTGATTACCATGGAAATTATGATTAAAACTTAATATTATAATAGTCATGCTTGGTATGTCAGCTTTGTTTCAGTAGTGTACAATAATCCTTGTTTTTTATAGCTTCATTCATTATCATCTTTTAGCTGTTATTATCTCTACTACACCCTCACACATTGTATGTCCATTACTACAGGTAAATAATTATTGCTTTATGCTTTTGTTTTTAACATAGGAGAAAAATAGAGCTACAAATCAAAATATTTGATTTTATTTACATGCTTAGCTATTTTTGTAATGTCTTTTGTTTCTTCATATAGCTTTGCTTTTCTGTCTAATGTCCTTTCATTTCAACCAAATGGACTCCATTTTAACATTCCTTGTATCGATATTCTAATAATGGGCTAATGTTTTAGAAATTAAAGAGTGGGGACCAGGGATATAGCTCAGCAGTGTAAGTGCTTCCTGCCAAGTGCAAAGTCCTGAGTTGTATTCCCAGTACCAATAATAATAATAATAATAAATTTTAAAAAATTGTTCTTGTTAATATGTCTTTTGTTAACTATTTTTTTAAATTTTCATATTTGCTGCATCTTTCAGTTCCCTTTGTGTAATCCCAAAGCTTCTTGGTCTCAGTGGTTTCTGAAGAGAAATTAGCTTTTAGTCATAATAAATATTACTTCATATGACAAATTACTTTTATCTTGCCACTTCCAACATTGTCCCTTGTCTTCAACATTGACAATTTTTCTGTGAGTTGATAACATCTTTGATTTCATATTTGAGCTTCTTGGATATGTGCATTCACGTGTTCTGTCAAATTCTGGCCAACATTTGTTCAAAATGTCTTCTCTTTCCCTCCTCTCACTCTGAGAGTCACTCACAATGTTCATGTGCTTGGTGGCCCTTTGAGTCTCTTATCCTCTATTCATTTTTTCTGTTCTTTACTATTTCTGTTTCCCAGACTGAATAGCCTTAGGACACAAGTTTAAATTTTGCTGATCCCTATTCTTCTTCAAGTTAGTGATGGACCGCTGTGGTGGATATTTAAATTCGGTTCTTACACATCAAAGCATCAGACCTTCTACTTGATTCCACATTTCCCATCTGCACTGATCCTCACTTTTTAGTGAGACATTGTTTTCTTGGTTTCCTTGAGTATTTTTTCATGGTTTTATTTATCTTTAACATAGTACAATCTTTGACTAACAAATCTAATGGTTTTGCTTCTTAATAAATTTAATTAATATTTCTCCACTGAATGAAATATACTTTTCTGTTTATTTGTATATCTCTGGATTTTTTAAATCAAAGGCTACACTTTCTGAATATTTACTACTGCAGTTACAGAAGCTATATTCACCTGGTTTTTATTCCTTATTGATCAATGTTGTTATTTATTTGTTAGTGACTCTTCTAAACCTTCTTCCAAATTCTTTTTCCATGTCACTGAAATCTCTGTTCATTATTATAATAATCAGCTAGCATTTTGAGAAAAATGCCCTGAAATCCTGGAACAAAGTAAACAAAAAACATTTCCCCAGACTTCGTAGGTTGACTTTGGGTTCGAACAGTATGGGAACTTCGTCATTTCCAACTCCTCTTTCACTTTCTTCTTGTACAGCGCCCAAAGAGGTGGCCAGAGGTGCAAATTTATTTTCTTCTTAGTACTTTACTGAACATATAAGTGCCTTAAGTTTTAGATCTTGGCACTTATTCACTATTCTGTCTATCTATCTGTCCTTTTAGAATTTCCTATTCCATTTTTTACATATTTTTTCCATTTTCCTCTTCTCGAGGTTATTGCTTGTTATTCTAACTGCTATGCCTTGCTGAAGACTGCCATGCAAGCCAATACTTTTGCCAATAAATGTGTCACCAGACACTACTCAGGAAGCCACTCCTGCCCTAGGATTGCTAAGGTAGACAAATCAGTTTGGGGCCTGAGTAAGACTTTGAGGGAACCCCCGAGAGGCCAAAAGTCACAAGCACTTTTTTTAGGATGAGGTTTGCCCCACTCCATCGCGGCACAGGCAAGCTGCAGTGAAAGCTCAGCTTGCCATTTACGCGGTTCCTGAGGTCACGGAGAGAGGGAGACAGTGGGCAGCTGACTTAAAATGTGACACTGCTGTCATGCTGTGGGGCAGCCCTTCCCATCCCAATTAAACTTTGTTTGTGCAAGTTTTCCAGGGGATCCCTGAGCTCTGCTAAAGCTGATTCTGACTTTTTTCTACTGGGTACTTGTTTTTCTGGACGGACAGATTTTCCTGAAGCTATTTATTCCATCAGATTTTAAGCTTCACTAGAATGTTATTGAATGTTGTTTTGCAGGAATGCTGTAATTAATCCCTCTTTCTGCTTGATTTGCGCGGAAGGGAAAGACATGCTAGATGCTAATTATAGCGGAGCATGTTACTTCTGGAGTAATTCCTTTTAGATTCAGGCCGGAAGGGATTTCTGATCTTCTATCTGTTTTATTTATAACTCACTCAAAAACCTGGCCTAATGGGGTTACAGCTGCTCTGATCCCAAGAGAGGGGACCTACTGTTGACTGAGACAAAGTCACTCTTCAGTTGGTCCTGACCATACATGGCCCTCTGCTTCCCTTTGCTGCCCCTCTTTCTCTCAGTTTGTTACAATGTTTTTCACATTCCGGAGACCTCCAAGGCACGGCTTTGGAGGAGACTGGCGTGTTCATATCATCTTGCATACTGCACACTCATTTGCTCAGTGTTGGTCTTAGCCCCTGCCAGGTGCCACAGCAGAGCCAGGAAGAGGAGAGCTATGGGGAAATAACAGGGGGCTGGAGCCGGCCACAGGTCACAGGTGCAGGCCCTGTGGGGGTTCCCGGTCAAAGTGCTTTATTGTTCTGCAGTTGTGTGAAGGAAACGTACATTGAAAATATTTCAGAATTAGATTGCTATGATGATTTCATAGTTCTGTGAATGTACTTAAAAAACACTGAGCTTTGTACTATAAATGAATTATGTGAATTATTGCAATAAGGCTTGGATTTTATCCATGAGATTCCTTTCTTCTTTCTTTCTTCTTTCTCTTTCTTTCTTTCTTTCTTTCTTTCTTTCTTTCTTTCTTTCTTCTTTCTTTCTTTTTTCTTTCTTTCTTTCTTCTTTCTTTCTTTCTTTCTTTCTTTCTTTCTTTCTTTCTTTCTTTCTTTCTTTCTTTCTTTTCATTTTTAAACTTTTGGTTCCAGGGACAGAAGCCAAGACACTGTGCATCCTAGGCACATGCTCTGTTACCGAGCTCTACCCTTAACCCCTTTCATGAATTTGAAAGGACAAAAAAGGTTCCTATACTGGGTATCTACAGAGGGATTGTTAAAGTGGTTAAAAATATTTGAATGGGCATTAATGATTGAGCTAAACAATATTGAATATTGGCATGGTACCATGGAAAGATTGTTATTTCTCCCAAATAATAAAATGAGCTCCTTAACAACAATAAAACCCCAGATATTTAAAAATATACACATTTTAATATAATTTAGCTTAAATAAAAGACAGAAGGGTGTCTATGTTTGTGTATCTGAACACAAACATGAACGTAGAAGGGCATACAAATGTAGACATTCTAACTCTGGTAAATTCTGAGCAGTGAGAATAAGATGTGCTTATTCTGTCTTTCTTCTGTTGTTCAAATTCTATTATAATTATATTTAATAGAATTATAATTCTATCATATTATAATAGAATAGAATATATTCTATTATAATTATATTAGAATAGAATTTGAACTATAATAAAATTCTACTTTATTTCTATGCCTTCAATGCACTAAACATGCATTAAATCATGAAGAATGAAGTGCAATTATCAGTGTAACTCCTGTTTCTTCTACACCCCACCAACTGGACCACTTACACTACTTGAAGTGTTATTTTTAACTCACAGGTTAAACAAAAATGTTATTTGTAGTTAAAAAATTATTGTCAACTTGGTACTCAATTAATGTAAATGCATGAAGGGTAACACTATTAGGGTACACGTCAAACTGATGGAATGAAATAGGAGTATGGAAGGGTGGGTGGCTTTGTGATGAAGAAATATTTATGTATTGCTTCCAAAATTTTTAAAAATATGAAAACAATATGAAAATAATTTAAAAATATGCTTCTCTGTGTACTAGTGATAGGAGTGTATTCTTATGTCATAAATGTCACGTACAGAGACTGAAACATCGGTAAGCAGAAGTCAGGGGACCTGAGTGCAGAATCCCAGTCATCACTCACAGTTGCCAGTAAGGGTAAGAACACCTTTCCCTCATCTTAATGTAACTTTGGTTACCTTCACGTGCCTTCCGCGTGCTCATTGCTGGAGATTCAGCAGGAGCTCATTTCCAAATTAGGACTCTTGGTTGTGAGTTGTGACAATAGATCAACTTGATAGGTTTAAAAATCACCTAGCAGATTGATCAAGTGCACTTCTGATCACGTCTGGGTGGCTCATGGAGGCGTGACCCAGGTAGATCTGGTCCCCAGCTCCCTCCTCTCTCGGGCTGTTCCCCGGCTTTGCTTCCTGGTTGCCTTGACTAAGCAGCTTCACCCCACCACACTCTCCCACCATGGCGCTCCCGCCGTGGATCCAGCTGACTGTGGACTGGATCCCTCGAACTTGTGAATCAGATTAAACTTTTCATCTTTGACTATGGGTACTAGGTACTGTGTCTCAGTGAGGCGAAAGCTAACTAGTCGCTAATACACGAGTAAAGGTAACTCTAACCCAAATAGCTAAAGGGAAGAGAAACCATAAGGGCAGACACAACTATGGAATGTAGGGACGGGCTTGCGTTCAGGTACATCCGCGTTCAAGCACAAACGAGTTTTATCAGCGCTCAGCCTTCCTTTCTCTGCACCCATCTTCAGCCCTATTTTTCTCCCCATGGACTTCTCCTTCATGCAGCTTCTCTCAGTATGGCGAACCACGGTGATTCCATTATTGTCTCTCACTGCAGCACGACCTCGTTCTCAGGGCGGTGCCTTTGCTCTTTGGGGTCCATCGCAATCCCAACTCAATATTCTTGGCTCAAGACCAAATCACTGTGCACCAAGCACCTAGTACAATAACTGGCCACACTTCAACTGCAAAGCAATTTCTATCTCTTCTCTCCTTCTATCTACAAGGGTACATTCCTTCTACTTGTCCATCAAGTTGTTTCTTTTGTGTCTTAATTTTTTTTTATAAAAAGATATTATGCTATCTTTATTTTTAATCAATCATCTATTTTCCCAGGCTTATGGTTTTGAAAATATCTGTGACCCACTTATTCCTGAGGATGTTCTGGGTTGATTTCCAGCTCAGCCTCTTGGATGCTTCCCCTCCGTGGTCAGTGAAGGTCCCGCAGAGGAGGCTGTTCCAGGCCAGGTCATGTCACTCACACCCCGCAGCGGTGGGAGAAGCTGTGCTCCTGCTGTCAGCATTATCATTCCAGGAAAAATATTCCCCTTGGTTCCCCTTTCTCTTCTGTAGAATGGGCTGTAATTGCTCCATTAAATACTTTCCATGTTCATTTTCCCTGAAAAGTTGCATGGCTGCCAGCAAGCGTGCAGCTCGAGTCAGGCAGGCGATTTTAAAGCCCTTGGAGAGCCTACTAGTTGGGGCTGCTTGGAAAGGGATGTGGCCTTTTAGGCCTCAGCTCTTAAAACTACTAAAGGAAGATAGTAACAGGATCTGTGCACAGGGTGGGAAGAACTATAGAGAAGGAGCGTTGTAAGCGTCCGACAGTGTGTGGGGACAAAGTAGACACTCAGTGAGCAGAATTCACCGTTCTTCCTCCACAACACAGCATCTTTAGGTGTCTGTCTAGGTCTCACTTTACTTCTTGTAGGTAGTATTTCTCTTATTTCTCAAGTCATTCGTAAATCCCTTGAGTTTGTGACCCATGCTTTGTTTCATTTGGTGGCCCTTGCCGCTGCCCTCAGCGTCTGTAATAGAGCAGGGCCCTGACAACTGATCTGTAGCTGAGTAGCACATAATGACTTGGATCCACACTGCCACCCCATAACTATTGGTAGAAGTATATCGATGATAGAAACACTGAACAACCTTATCACATGTCACATTGTGCAATGTGATTTCCGTTTGTCCTCCCATCTAATCTGTCACGGTGAGCCTAAATATGGCATCCATCTCATTTTACATGGGGGGAAACAGCTTTATGGGAGCTAAGAACTCATTTCACATCCATTCAGCTGGTGTGTGACAGCTGGCCACACAACACCTCTGACTCAGCCGGACCGCTGCACCTAGGACATTCATATTTTTTGATGCAGGGTAGATTTGGCAGGTTGGAAATTTCCAGCTAAGTCAGACAGAGACAGCCAAGCCTCACACTCCACCATAAAGAGGTGAGTACCGGTGGAGTTCTAATCGGGACAAGCTGGAGAAGGCTGGGGCTTCAGAAATACCTCTCCAGCCCTGGAGCCTCTCGCGTCACGGCTCAGTGATGTCCACTCCAGGCTCCTCCCCCTCTGATCTGCTCCACATCATGGCTCCAGGTCTAGCCTAGATTTTCTAAAAGATTCAGGTCTGTGGACGCCTTCTTGTGTACTCTGCTGCTGTACTTTGATGTGTCAGAGACCTTGTCAGCGCCTCTCTTAGCAGGCAGTCTAGCCAAGTTGTTACTGGAAGCCAGGAGAGAAGGCGTCCCTACCTGTGTTTGGTAAAGCCATCTTGAGCTCTTCCGTCCACAGCACTAGGGGAGAGGTTGGTGTCTTAGTCACTTACCAGAGGCTGGGACGGAACACTCGACAGGCACAACCTGAAGGAGGCTCAAACTGGCCTAGTTCAGAGAATTCATTCAGTCCGTGGTCCCCTGGATTCAAGGCAGACAGCGTGGTGGAAGAAAGCAGCTCGCCTCATGGCAGTCCAGAAGCAGAGAGAGAAGGGAGGAGCTGGGAACAAGAACACACCCTTCCAGCTCACGCCTCTGTGACCACGTCTGCAGAGCACACTCAGCCTTGAACTCACCCGTGGACAAAGCCACTGGTGAGCACAGCACCTTCAGGACACAGAAGACCTCTGGGGAACTTTTGAGATCTAAACGGTGGGGAAACGCAAGTGAACAAGGGGGCGCTGAGCCAGGGTGGCACAGTGGAGCTGGTGGGTGACAGATGTGAACAGGTGCAGTTGTGGGGGGGGCGGGAGAGGAAGAGGGGCTTGGAGCCTGGGAGGAGGTGGCATCCTCTCTCCTGCCTCCTATTAAACCGAGCCACGTACTCAGGACGTAAGACCACAACACAGGCTGTGGAGAACGTGCTCCGGGTGGCGGGCAGGTGACTGCCCGGGCAGTATTCTTTTGTGTCAAATGGGATATTTTCCTGCCTCCTATAAAAGTGTTTTCTGAGGGCCGAGTCAAATGACAGGTTCAAAAAGTGCTTTGGAAACGCGAAACACTTTTAAACGCGAGGTGCTGTTTTCACTACCCCTGGTTTCCCTGTATAGGATGTGACCCAATAACCTAAGGGTGGTGTCTGGTTGTTCCTCTGGGACCTGCGGGGAGGGGATGGAAGGCCCCAAGCCGTATCTGCCTGGGACTCCGCAGAAGGCCTGAGCCAGCCCCTCGGGGGGGCACCCCTTCCATTGGTGCCCTGGATGCACCTCTCCTTTAAGGTAATTTGCCAGGCAAAGCTGTGTACACAATCAGGGGAAAGGCAGGCGGCCTCTGGTGATTCTGCGGTGGGAAGGAAATAATGCCCATTGATTGTAGCGGGAGCCAAGACGGCAGTGACATGATTCCCATCCATCCTGCCGTTAGTAAGCCACGCAGGGCAGCTGTCTCCTGACGCACCCAGACGCTCCTGGCAGGAGCATTCACTGTGCAGAGCATTTGCCAGAGCGCAAGACGAATTCCTCTTCCCTGGGCTTTGGGGATGAAGCCCCATGCAGGGCTGGGCTGGGCGGGGCGTGCTGCCCCGCCGAAGTCCTCTGACTTGTGGCTGACACCCTTCCTTCCTCCCCGCTCCTTATTCCTCCATCCATCCTGCTTTCATTTCTTCTGTTTGAAGCCATGGGTTTCTCATTTCTTCCAGTTGAACTGGAAAGGGGATCTCAAGAGCAGGCACACTGATGCATTTGGAGCCAGGTGCTCACCCAGGGGCCTCTGTGATCGTGCCGGGAGCCCCCATACAGGTGGGGATGCTGTGGGTACACGTGGGGGAAGCCTGCAGCCACGCTCCAACTGCTTCTTCCACTTGCAATGTGATTGTGCAAGGCAACACGTGGGTCACACTGATGTTGCACGTGCGTGCCTGTGTGTGCGTGTGTGTGCGTGTGTGTGCCTGTGTGTGTGCGTGTGTGTGCATGTGTGTGTGTGTGTGTGTGTGTGTGTGTGTGGTGGGCCAGCAGGGCATCCTAGTCTTCCACTACAGCCAAGTTTTGGAGGGTGTGCTCAGAGTTCAGCCACTCCACGCGCCGTGAGTCCCACGAGGTTCCAAAGGAATACACAAGCTCAGGGAACTTGTTTGCCACGAAGGACTTTCTGTCAAGACTCCTACGAGAGCCTCAGCTAGGGTGCTGCATGCTGGCTGGCCACTCCTGGAGTTCACCAGCGTCTCCGCCGTCCCTTTCTGTGGTCATGAGCAGAGTCCTGTCTGTGCCAGCCAGCTCCTTGGAGTTCAGCTCTTGTCCCCTCTCCGACTGAGCCTTGAACCCTGGAGGAAGCCCTGGAGCTCTGTGGGAAGCCACCCACACTGGCTCCGCTCCTCTCTGAGCTGCTTCAGCCCATGGCCTCCACTGGAGTAAGTAATCACTTTCTTCAAAGGGCTCATGTCCTTTGTCATGCAAGACACCACGCAGCTGAGACCTTATGGTTCCTGCAGCAGCCACTCTCCTCCGGCCGCCTCTGTACTTTGCTCTAATTGCATTAGTTCAATAAATTTTTACTGATGACTGACTCCTGAGGATAAAAATGAAAATAGCACGCAGCTCCTAACCAATGCACAATCTATGAGAGACAGACAGACAGAGACAGACAGAGAGACAGAGACAGAGAGTCAGAGAGAGACAGAGACAGAGAGAGATGCTACCATATTTTAAGTGGCTCGTAGCCTTTGAAGTTTTTGCATTTATTCACTTTGTCCAGCTCTATATTAAAGGTAAACAGATCCTTTAATACACAGTTCCTGGGACTTTATTTTTTTGCTTTCACTGATCCAGGGCACTGATATGACAGTCCTTAGCATGATCCCACTGTGCCTGCAGGCCTTTGCTCCATTTTACAACAGAAGAATCTGAGGCATAAACAACGCTTACCCAAGGGCAGAGATTTAGAAAGTATCAGCACTGTATACTGGTCTATTTGACCCCCAAACCTCATTCTTTACCCTACCCTAGTCTACAGCTCTTGGAAAATCTCTCACTTTGGGCTGAGTTTTGCCAATGTCACACCAGAGGGTGGAAAGCAGGTGACGCTCCTCTGGTGTTTCCAGGCAAGACTGTTTTCACTCCGGAAGTGAGGCTGGCATCAGACATATGACATGGCAGGGGACATTCCCCTTTCAGAGTCATTAAAGGAAATGAAAGGCGACAGATCATTGTTATGCACGAGAAAACAGCATAAATGGAAAAATCTGAGTATCACCTCCCCAGGTCCCTGGGAAATTCACAGCAAAAACAAATGGGCCAAAATGTGAGTGGGAGATGCCTCGCCAATGGGAACTCAAGAGTCGTGAGGCCCAGCTAGCTCGCAGGAGAAAAACCCCTTCTGCTCGGCGTGGACTGTACTCTGGTGAAACGGAGGGTGACAGCGTAACCACCTGCTCCTCCACTGTAAGGTCTGTGCATCTGGGCTTTGACTTTGGGAGGATGGAGCAATCCTTCTGATTATTCTTCCTGGCACAGAGACAAATGGTCAGAGCTTTCCTCTGCGGGTGGGCGGAAGCCCTCGGCCACAGCCCTGTGAGCTCAGCAGTGCTGGGGATCGGGGCTTGCTCCACACTCCTCGGGCTCTTACAGAGGAGGAAACTGGGCCACTGCGGAACCTGAACATGAGCCCTACCTGCCACAGGGCCTCCGGGAGCCCGGGGTGTTGAGCAGCACCCTCCCCACTTTCTGAGCAAAGGAAAGTTCCTTGTTAATCAGGGAATGATTTTACCATGGAACCTTTGACTGTCATGGCAAAGTTTCCCATTCTGCCATTACTCGGGCGTGCTCTGAGTTTGCCACAGATACCAGCTCATCTGAGGATTTGTTCTGATTCTTCTTCCTCATACAGATTCCACCAACCCATCAGCAGCACACTGGCAGCCTCACCCCTCAAGATGCTGTGGATCCACCGGGAAATGTGAATGGCATGTAAAATACAGTGGAATCTGTTTTTCTGTACCTAGTTTCCATCTTGATATAATAGCACCTACAATTTCCTAAGACTTCTCTCAGAGAGGTGCTTTTTCTTTTCATAGAATTTTACAGAAGGTTTAATTGCACAGACTGCAGTAAGCACCTCTCATGTGCGATCTCACTCGGTCCTCAGACTGAAATCTGTGAAGGGAGCACTGCTATACCCATTTTACAGATGCAGAGGCTGAGGGTCAGGATGTCAGGTAGGGCAGAAGCAGGTATTTGCACCCAGGTGTCTCTGACCTGAAAGTTTATGCTTCTTGCTGCCTCACAGCCCCTCTTAAAGATTCACAGTGCAATTTGAGACTTTCTTGTGATCCGAAGTGCTTAGTAAAAAAATCTATTTAATATGGTTTAATCCTGTGTTAAGCTCCTCCAGGGAGTAGTGACACAATCAGCAGGTCTGTCCCAGCCTTGCACACTTGCCCAGACGGGAAAATCATTAGGTGGGAGGAGGAGGAAGTGTGTGGTGATGCTGAAGGTGATGGTGATGATGATGGTGACATTTGCTGAGACTGCTGTCTGCCTGACACTTCATATTTTATTTCATTGATCCTTATGCTTATCCTACAAAGTGAGCGCTATCAATATCCCTGTAAATGAGCAGGGAGACATTGAGAACTGCCTTGCACAAGGTCAAGCCAGAAGAAACGGTAGAGCGGGGATATGAACCCAGAGTTCCGCGTTCTTGGACCCCCACATGGCTTTTCGCTACGCTCCTCAGCATTTGCAGGCTGCTTCTGACCTCACAGAGCTCCACGCGGTGAGTGCTCAGGGCTAACAGGCCCTGATGGTTTTCCTGCAGTCTTTAGTACTCCAGGCAGAGCAGTTTCCTTGTTCATCTCTCTGCCTTCTTAGCAGGCTCAACTCCGGGAGCCTGGGGAGCCTCTGGGAAGCCAGAGGGCTCTCCAGCGTGAGCCTGGCTAGGACAAGGCGGCCCCCCTGGCCTCACTGTGGCAATGTGAGCATCATTCAACTTGGAGCCCTGTAGACCAAGGGTAGATTATGGCTGCAAGATACACGAATTTCAAAATTGAAGCAATAAAGCACTTTTTTTCCCCTCAGCTTGCAATTGCCCCTTAATTGGACCATGAATAGCAATTACACTATAAAACCTAACTGGAGTTTGTGGGTAATTAGCGTAGGTCTTGGGCAGTGGGTTTTAATGGAAGAACCCAGCTAATCACTGAGTGACTTTCACCCTCCGCCAAGTGATAAAATATCAAGAAGCGTCTATCAATCACTCGGAGAAGTTGCAAATGCAATTTTAATTCCTGCTAGAGCAGGACTAGGAAGGCTGCACAACTGCAACCTGCCCAGAAGGTTCTGTCTGTCCTTTAGGAAACGGGTGGGTTAGAAATAAAAGTCTCCCACAATCTGGGAATTCAGTGTTCCGTCTCCAGCCCCTTTGTGTGTGTGGCTTATCTCCACCCTCAGCATGATTTCACGGGGAGAATATTTTTCTATTGTACAAATGAAAGCACTGAGAATCAGAATAACATATACAAACTCATGTGCTTGCTAAGTTACAGATTTAAAGTTTATATCTAGGTATTTGGGGTTTTTCTTTTCTTTTTTAATTTTGCAGTGCAGGGATGGACTCCACAGCCTTGTATATGCTAGATTAGTTCTGTATTGCTGAGCTCCAGGCTAAGTCTCTCTTTTTGTGTTTTAAACTCCAGTCTGTAACCTTTTGATTCTGGTATGATCACTAAGTATTTATTGAGCACCTACTACAAACTAGCAGCTTTCTATACCTCAGCAACTTAATACTTGCAACAGCTATGCAATGAACTTATTTTTCAAAATTATATTTATAAATGAAAGTAGGATCTAGACAAGTAGTTATATTAGACCATCACCCTCTTTCATTCTTCTTAACACACACACACACACACACACACACACACACACACACACTCTTCTTTCCCTATATTTATAGCCATGTTTTCCTGTTCTCTCAAAATCAGGACAGTGATAACTGGTGTACTTTAAAGCATCACTAGGGGAATGGAGAAATAAACAAGGGAAGCAAAGGGAAGTAGTTGGAAGAGGATGATTTAGCAAACCAAGGGACAGTGTCAGAGCCTTGGCCTTGCCATAACAGAAACTGGAACACAGTGATGTGTGTCACTGTTACATTTCTGATAGAGTCTGGATCCATTCTCCAACGGCCATGCACTAAGATGTGGCTTCCAGTTTAGTGCTGTTGGAGGGTAGTGGGAGCCTTCTGAGGTGGGGCGTGGGAGGTTTAGGTCATTGGATGTGTGGCCTCATGGAAGATGTGAGATTGGATCTCTGTCACTTTCTGGCTGCTGTAACATCAGCAGCTTTGTTCAATTCCCCCAAAACACAAGCCCAAAAGCAATGGGCACTATAGTTTATATCTGAACGTCCCCCCAGTGCCTCATGCACTCAGAAGTGGAGTTGTATAAGGTGGTTGAATTATAGGATGCTATAGTTGGTTTGGTGTTAGGAGGAGGCATCTGGTCAGAAGAGGTAGGTCACTGTGGGCGTGAACTGGAAGAGTATATCTCTCTTCCCAGCTTCTCCCTTGAACTCTGTGCTTCCTGTTCACCATGAGGTGAGCAGCTACTCCTTTGCCATGCCATCTACCATGCGCCCTGGCCTGAAATTGGACAACCACGAAAGACTTTGCTTTGAGAGGAGAGGCCAAGGGAACTCTGCTGGGGCAGAACAGCAGCCAAAGGCATTGCTTCCCTGGGATTCAGTTCACAGTGCTCAGCCAGATGACTTCTCACAGGCTAACTCAGCCTCTATTGCAGGGCACCTGGCTACTGCTCAAGCTGGTGGCAGACACTGGTATTGTCCATGTGGTTCTGGCTTTACAGGTATGCAGAATGTAAGAGTTACGGGTCTTGGAGGTTTTCACTCAGATGCCAGAAGAAGGCTGGGGAGGTCAAGCAGTGTGTCCCTGAAAGGACAGTGCACAAGGTTGTCAGGGTGAAATCAACAGACAGTGGAGACCCCAAGAACTTGGAGAAGTCAGGGAAGTGGCACCTCCAAAGGAAAGCCACAAGAAGTGAGCAAAACCCACAACGGGGGTCTGGGAGCATTATAACCACCAGCAATGTAGGAGCAGGGCTGCCAAGGCCTTTACAGTGCGCATGTTACTGCTGACACTTACCTCAGGTGCTCGATGTGGAACAACAAGACTCAGTGTCTGCCCTGCTGGGTTTTGGTCTTGCTTTGATTGGTTTTCTTTTTAGCTTCCAGTTCCTCCCTGTGGGAATGTAAATGTTCACCCTGTGGCATTGTATGGTGGAAGCACTTAAATTTCTTTTGATTTTTACAGGGCCTCACAGCTAAGAATTTGCCTTAACTCTCAGAGGAGACTTCGGATTTGGACTTTTCAGTAATGCAGAAACTGTTGGGAATTTGGCAACTCTTAGAGATGACTAAATGCAATTTGCATGAAGAGATCTGCATGAATCTTGGGGGTGCAGGGTCAGAATGTTATGGCTTATATCTAGATGCCCCGCTAATGCTTAATGGAATTATAGATAGGCCTTTGGAAGGTGCTTGGATTATTGTGGCTTATAGTTAACTTGCTCTTAGGTGGCACAGTCGCTTCTGAAGAGGCTGGTCACAGGGAGCATGGCACAGAAGAGATTATCTCCATCCCCAGCTCCTCCTTTCTCTCTCGGCTTCCTGGCTGCAATGAGGCCAGCGGATTTTCCCCACAACGGGCTCTTCCACCATGCAGCTTCTGGCCTGAAGCCAGCTGACTACAGCCTGAAACTATTAACACACTGAGTGCTAAAATAAATCTCTTTAAGTGGTAGGTATTGTGCATTGTGTCTCAGCCAAGAGGAAAGTGACTAACACATGGGACCAATCTCTCATGGACTGAAACCAAACCTATGCATCTAAACAAACCTTTCTTCTTTATAGATTGACTACTTCAGACACTTTGATGTACGGAAGGCTGACTGAGACCCTCACTTGGGGGCAACACGCTGGTTATTCATCTACCGACTCTATCACTGACAGAGGGGAAAGTTGGAGACGGGTGAGTTAATTTTCTGTGTTCAGCTTGCAAGAAATGTAGCACAATTGGTTGCAGAATAGGAAATGGCCCTCGGCAGAGGAGTTGGAGCAATAACGGGTGGTGGATAGGGCAGGGCACCAGTCCAGTAGCAAAGGAGCAAACTAGCCAAAGAGTAAAGGGGAAGAGTAAAGGGGAAGTAAAGCACAGCTTGGGAATCAGACCAGCCTGGGTGGTCTGTCCACTGTGTTGTTCACTGGCTGTGGTGGACTTGAGCCCACTTGCTCACCCTCTATGCCCATCATAGGCTAACTAGCTCGTGAAGTGTGAGGACTGAAACCCACATCACAGGAGGATTTACAGGACTCCAGGAGAAAAACACCCTTGGTTCTCAACACGGTGCTTACCTGGCAGGCAGCTGCTGCTCGGGATGTATTAATTCACTTGCCCCCTGAAAACTCCTGTGAAACCAAGCAATTTCTGTACCAGCCAAAGCAGGAAATAAATCTTCATACATAGCCTCTAAGTCAAATGTCTTGGGTTTATGGATTCCTTTGAAAGTTGATTAAAATCTACAAGCTCCTATCCCAGAAGTAAACACATGAGGAGCTTCTTACAGAAACAAAAGAGGTACCCCACCATTACCTGCGAGAAATCAATGTGAAAGCAGAAGTACGGTTGGTGAATTTGCTGGATTTTGCCTGCTGCGAGCGTTCTGCAGACGCCTAAGGTGGTGACGTCAGCCAGTGTGGACCCAAGGAAGAAACTCATATTCAATGACAAGACGAGAGGAGGAAGGCCAGGCAGCCACCGCTGCCTGGGCCATGGCTCCCAGCATCGTGGGGACCACAGCTCCAACAGAGACAGAGCGTTCTTCTATAAATCAGGTTCGGCTTTGAGCCTTTGGGTTTCCTTCACGTCAGCATCCTTCCGGTAAATGATTTAGATCAAGCTCAAGGGTAAACACTGACTGGTTTATTCTCAGCTCTCAAGTGTAAGAAGTGATTTTTAAAAAATAGGTGTCAGGTTTGGCATAGCATAATGAACTTCACGGTCCCTGCAAAACTCCTGTGTGAAACTCTCAGCCCTAATGCGCTAGTGTTGGGAAGTGTAGCCTTTAGATACTGCTAGATTTGAATGTGACCCTCTGAAATTCATGTGTGGACACTTAGTCCCCCCTGAGGTCGTATGGGACGTGAGGAGCCTGTAGCAGGTGATTGGATCAGGACAGCGGTGCCCTCAGGATTCCATCATGCCTCGTAATGGAACTGGAGGGGGCAGATTCACCTCCTCTGCTCCTCTGCCATATGAGGACTCAGTGTTTACATCACTGTTTGGTCCTGGAATTCTTGGCCCCTGGAACTGTGAGAAACAAATTACCCAGTCCCAGGTAATTCGCTATAGGGGCATAACCAACCCGAGGCAGTAATTAGGCCATGGGGCAGAACTTCTATGACAGGATTGGTGCTCTTCGGAAAGGGTCTCAGGAGACTTCTCCTTCCTCCCCTAGGAAAGACATCATAAGAACATTCTGTCTATGAGCCACCAAGCAGGGTCTCACTGAACCCAGACCACCTTGACTTTGGAGAGCTTAGTCTCCAGAGCTATAAGCAATAAATTTATGTTGTTATAAATGGTCTGGTTTATCATATTTTGTTATAAAGGCCAAATGGACTAAGACACTTAATCTGGCATACAGGTGTCAGGCGTCTGTGAATAAAAAGCCAGTCTGCCACTATCTTGGATCCAAGTCTTGGCTTCTTTTTGGGAAAGGAAAATTCCTCATGAGGATGACATAGGATTTTGCTACTTTAAAATAGTCCAATTTCACTACTTTAAAATAGTCCAATTCTTCTTCTCTACCAAGCAGCACGGATCAGAACTCCAGCTCCCTGGGGCCCATGACTGCCTTGGCATTGACTGATGTCCTCACCTTCCCCTCCCCTGATTTACTCTTCCAGGACACACAGACCTGTTCAGTCTCTCCGGAAGAGGAGCCCCGCTATTTCCACTTCATGCCAAGAGGTTCTTCCCTGTAACAATAGGCTTGGTCCTTCTAAGACTCTGAGTGACCAGAGAGGGACCACTTAACCACAAGCTTATGGCACGGCGGTGCCTCTGCTGGATTCCCTTCTCACAGAAGAGCAATCTGCCACCATCTGTGCATGACAAGAGCAAGTGGCCAGGGGCCTGTTTAAACCACTGTGTGAAGATTTACCCTTTCTTCAAAGATTAAAGAGACACATTTACATCTTTTCTGCATCTTCCCTGTTTCTTTCTCACCTTCATTTGTCCTTGATAATGACTAGTTATCAACAGGCCTCTCAAATGCTGTGCGTGCAGCAAGGGAACCAAAGAGCAGCAGGAAACCAGCGAGAACCTCGCCCCTTCCACACACCCCATGGCTGCTTCCGCCTCCCAAAGATCAACACATGGGCATGGGACACGGGAGGGGCTGGTTAGAGAGCTGAGCCTCAGC
Source organism: Dolichotis patagonum (assembly GCA_004027295.1). Taxonomy (NCBI): domain Eukaryota; kingdom Metazoa; phylum Chordata; class Mammalia; order Rodentia; family Caviidae; genus Dolichotis; species Dolichotis patagonum. Next base: position 384,457 of record PVJX010000055.1, read on the forward strand.
GTAGGAGCCCTGGGACCCTGAAACAACGCCCTGGATGTTTGTTTCCTTGCATCTGTCCAGGTCATTGGGAGAGTTCTATGAAATACTGGGTGCTAGTACTCAATAGACGGGAGGGATTTTGTCCCACTGATCTGAGTTCTGAGGAAACTGCACCACTTGTTTCATGTCACAGGTTAAAGCAGAGCCACTCTCTATGGGTCCCGAAGAAGAAAGACATGTTTTCCAGCTAATGCATGAGGGCAGGAGACACACCTGATCCTCTGCACCTGGTCGCAGCCTAGAAAGGGCAGGTGAAAGGCAAGGTATTCAGTGAAATGTATCTTTAGTCCAGTATGTCCAGATGTTGCATAAGATGGACTTGTACCAAATAAAAGAGCATCATTTGTACGAACTTCACATTTGACTGCATTTTTATTTACTAAACATGGCAACCGACGTGTAGCCGTATTTCAGCACTGCCACTTGCTTTACCTGGTGGAGGAGTGGAATAGCTGGAGGGTTCTGGTCCAATTAGGTTACCCTAACTTGGATCCTGAATCATGGTGAGTGTTCTGCATAATCTTAATCAAGTTTCGGGCAACTTTGGAAAGATATTAACAGGCTTCAGGCGAACAGACACAAATATCCACTTATGATATGTAGATTGGCCAAAGGCAATACAACAGCAAAAACGAAAACAGAGCAACTAGAACCAGATAAATAAACCATGGTACCTCTTCATTCAGAGGCATCAATCTAGGAAGGAAATTTAAATTTTTTTGTTATAAGAGTGTACAGATATACTTTTATGGTACGAAGTTTTGCCAGTGGCAATATAAAAGCAAAATGAAAACAGAGTGGCAGGAACCCACAGAAAGCTTCTTAGTTCTCTATGCAGGGGTATCAATCTCCAAAGGAAATTTTAATATTTTTTTGTTTTAGGAGGATTTCTGTCTCTGCTACTGGAAAAGAACACTCCTCAAAGGACAGACAACAGTTGTCCAAATAGAAAAACCCAATGTGTCTTTCTAAGTAACTGACTTGCGGTATTTAGGGGAATTTGGTTCTGTGGAGAGGATAGAGGCAAGTAGACGTGGAAGGATGTCCAGTGGTAAAGTCTGAGATCACAGCCTGCATTTCACAGTCTGGCTTTTCAAAGTGCCTCTGAAGTGTAGTTCTCTTGTTTCAGCTATCCATTGCTATGTAGCAATGCCTTCATTCAAAATGGTGCACAATCAGTAATTCTCATTCATTATCTTCTGTAATTCTAAAGCTTACTTGGGGGCTTTGTTGGGGGTGCTTCTTCTCCTCATTATTATACCCCCCCACTGGGTTTGAAATCCTCTGGGACCAGGCTGACAAATGAGATAACTCACTCCCATGCCCTGCCCGTCATCTGCCCCGCCTGTCCACGTGGCGTGAGCATCTCACAGCACTGACTGGACTCCAAGGAGTGTTCTGGTGCTCAGAAGCTAATCTCCCCAAAGGCTCAGATTTGCAGGTTACCCAGGATCTTTCCTGTGACACACGATCCATCAGAGCAGGTGAAAAAGCCAGCTTACATTCAGCGAAGAGAACACATCTGTGGTGGGTTGACAACTGGTGACCAACTTTTAACACCAGCTGGGCTGAATCAGTGTGGTGCAGCGTGTGGACGGCCCACCTGAGGATGGCTGCTGAGATAAAAGGAGACCTGGACAGGAAGTCCTTGTTGTTGTTTGATGCTTGTGGTTCTCCCGTTGTCATGGGTTCTCTTAGAGGAGCTTCTTTCCTGATATGAACTTGGTGTTCTTATTGTCAGAGGACCTCAGGGCCTTGTCACTGGGGATGGCTGTGGTACTTTTCAGGGGAGCTCTGGTCCTTACTTTGAGCATTTCTTCCTGGCTCCAGTGCAGAGCCCTCAGCCTACTGGCACAGATCCTTCACCCCACTGGCACAGATTCCTAGCTTCCACCACTGACCTTTGGGCCTTCCCAGGGCAAATCCATGAAATAGACTTGTCTGAGTCA